>JAVJIF010030690.1:0-393544 GCA_038442645.1 Agave tequilana
ACCTTATTGGCATGAACTATGCCTCATAAGAGCCAAGTTGCACAAAAAAAGGACGAAAACGTGAGTTCCAAGAGACGAGAGTAGTATTACATAGTTTCTATATATATTACTACTAATTAGCCTTATTTCTAGTATTAATTGAGAAGTTTGACCAGAAGTCAAACTTTCAAGCCCGATTGCCTGAGCGAGGCCTTATGAGAGCCGAATAGGGTCCAAATGGTTAGAAAACGTATTTTCAAGGCCGGGAGTAGTATTACATAGTTTCTATGTACAAATTCTACTAATTAATCTTATTTTTTTGTTAATTGTGAAGTCTAACCAATAATCAACTTTCAAACCTGATTGGCTTGAATAAGGACTTATAAAAACCGAATAGGGCCAAAACGAAGAGAAAATAAGGTTTTTAAGAGCTGCGAGTAGTATTACATAGTTTCTATGTACAATTACTACAATTTAACCTTATTTCTAGTCTTAATGGGAAGTTTAACTAAAACTCAAACTTTCAGGCCCGATTGGCCTAAACTGGGCCTTATGAGAGACAAATAGGGCCCAAACGGTGAGAAAACGTGGTTCAAAAGCCGGGAATAATGTTACATAGTTTCTATGTATAAATACTACTATTTACCCTTAGTTCTTGTGTTAATTGAATGTTATGACCAATAGTCATACTTTCAGCCCCAATTAGCCTTCTAGGCCTAATATGAGCCAAATACGGCAAAAAGAAGGAGAAAATGGTTTTCAATAGCAAAGAGTAGTATTACATAGTTTCTATATACAATTATTACTCATTAACTTTACTTCGAGTCTTAATTCTGAAGTTTGACCTAAAGTCAAACTTTCAGCCCCGATTAGTGTGAATTAAGCTTTATAAGAGCAAAATATAGCCCAAACAGAGAGGAAAATGTGATTTTCAAGAGCCACGAGTAAAATTACATAGTTTCTATGTACAATTACAACAAATTAACCTTATTTCAAATCTTAATTAGGAAGTTTGACCAAAATTCAAATTTTTAGCCCCAATTAGCCTGAATTAGGACTTACAACAGCCGAATAGGGCCATAAAGGGGTGAAAACATAGTTTTTCATGGCTGGGAGTCGTATTGCATAGTTTTATAGACAAATACTATTTATTAACCTTATTTCTAGTTTAATTGAAAGTTTCACCAAAAGTCAAACTTTCAGCCCGATTGGCCGGAACTAGGCCTCATAAGTGCTAAATTGGCTAAATAGGGAGAAAACCTGAGTCTCAAGAGCCAGGAGTAGTATTACATAGTTTTCATAAACAATTAATACTAATTAACCTTATTTATTTTGTTAATTAGGAAGTTTGACCAATAGTCAAACTATCAGCCCCTATTGGCATTAACTAGGCCTCACAAAGCCGAATTGGGCCCAAACAGGGAGAAAACATGAGTTTCGAGAGACGGGAGTAGTATTACATAGTTTATATGTAAAATTACTACTAATTAACCTTATTTCTAGTCTTAACTGAGAAATTTGACCAAACCCAAACTTTCAGGCCCGATTGGCCGCCAGGCCTTATGAGAGCCCAATAGGGCCTAAATGGTTAGAAACATGATTTTCATGAGTCGGGAGTAGTATTACATAGTTTCTATGTACAAATACTACTAACTAACCTTATTTCTTATGCTAAGTGGGAAGTTTGACTAATAATCAAATTTCAGTCCCGATGAGCCTGAACAAGGACTTATGAAAGCCGAATAGGACTAAACGAGGAAGAAACGTGGTTTTCAAGAGCCGGGAGCAGTGTTACATAGTTTCCATGTACAATTACTACAAATTAACATATTTCAAGTTTTAATTGGGAAGTTTAAATAAAAGTAAAACTTTCAACCACGATTGGCCTCAACTAGGACTTATAAAAGCCGAATTAGGGTCAAAACATGGAGAAAACATGTTTTTCAAGAGTCAGAGTAGAATTACATAGTTTTATGTACAATTAAACTAATTAACTATATTTTAAGTTTTAATTAGGAATTTTGACCAATAGTCAAACTTTCAGCCCGATTAGCTTGAACTTGGTTCTATATAAGAGCCGAATTGGCCAAACGGGGAGAAAACATGGTTTTCAAGAACTGGGCATAGTATTACATAGATTATGTGACAAATAATACTAATTAACCATATTTCTTTGATTAATTAAGAAGTTTGATTAAAATTCAAACTTTCAGCCCCAATTCGTCAGGCCATATAAGAGCCAAATAGGGCCCAAACAGTAAGAAAATGAGGTTTTCAAGAGCCGGGAGTAGTATTACATAGTTTTTGTGTATGAATATTACTAATTAACTTTATTTCTTCTGTTAATTGGGAAGTTGAATAATAGTCAAACTATCAGCCCTGATTGCCTTGAACTGGCCTTATATTATAAGAGTCAAATTGGGCCCAAATAGGGAGAAAACTTGAGCTTCAAGAGCCGAGAGTAGTATTACATAGTTTTTATGTACAATTATACTAATTAACCTTATTTATAATATTAATTAAGAAGTTTAACTGAAAGTCAAACTTTCAGCCCCAGCTAGCCTAAACCAGGTCTTATAAGGCTGAATTGGGCCCAAAAGGCGAGAAAACGTGATTTTTAAGAGCCAGTAGTAGAATAACATAGTTTCTATGTATAATTATAAATAATTAATCATATTTAAAGCTTTAGTTAGGAAGTATAACAAGATTCAAACGTCCAGCCCTGATTGGCTTGAACTAGGCCTATTACTTGCCGAATTGTGCCCAAACAGGGTGAAAATACGAGTTTCAAGAGCCGAGAGTAGTATTACATAGTTTCTATGTACAAATAAAACTAATTGACCTTATTTCTAGTAATATTTGGGAAGTTTAACAAAAAGTCAAAGTTTCAACTCCGATTGGCTTGAACCAGGCCTATTAAGAGCCGCATCAGGCCTAAACAGTGAGAAACATGATTTTCAAGAGACGAGAGTATTAATTACATAGTTTTTATGAATAAGTAATACTAATTAACCTTATTTCTTAGGTTAATTGGGAAGTTTGACCAATACACAAACTTTCAGCCCTGATTGGCCTAAATTAGGCCTAATAAGAGCCGAATTGGGCCCAGACAGTGTGAAAAATGTGAGTTTCAAGAGTCGAGAGTAGTATTACATAGTCTCTAAATGCAGTTACTACTAATTAATTTTATTTATAGTCTTCATTAGGAAATTTGACGAAAAGTCTAACTTCAGCCCCGATTGGCCTAAACTAGGCCTTATAAGAGCGAATAGAGCCCAAATGGTGAGAGAATGTGCTTTTCAAGAGCTGGGAGCAGTATTTATAGTTTCTATGTACAAATACCACTAGTTAACCTTATTTCTTGTGTTAATTGTGAAGTTTGACTAATAGTCATAGCTTCAGTCATGATTGGTCCGAACTAGGCCTTATATAGAACATGATTTTCAAAAGCCGAGAGTAGTATTACATAGTTTTTATGTACCACTATTACTAATTAACCTAATTTCTTGTGTTATTTGGGAAGTTCGACAATAAACAAATTAGGAAAGTTCGACAGAAGAGCCTAATAGGCCCAAACGATGGGAAAAATGATTTTCAAAAGCTGAGAGTAGTATTATATAGTTTTTATGTACAAATATTACCAATTAACCTAATTTATTGTGTTATTAGGAAAGATCGGTAATAGACAAACTTTCAGCCCCGATTTTGCCCTGAAGTTGGCCTTATAAGAGTCGAATTGGGCTCAAACAGGGTGAAAACTTGAGTTTCAAGAGCCGACAGTAGTATGTCATAGTTTCCATGTAGAGTTCTACTAATTAACTGTATTTCTAGATTTAATTGGGAAGTTTAACTAAAAGTCAAACTTTCATCCCGACTGGCGTAAACTGGTCTTATAAGAGCCAAATAGGGTCAAAATGGGGTGAAAACGGGATTTTCAAGATCCGGGAGTAGAATTACATAGTTTTGAGATACAAATACTACTAATTAGCATTATTTTTTAGTCTTTATTGGAAAGTTCAACCAAAATAAACTTTCAGCCCCGATTGGGCTGAACTAGGCCTTATAAGAACTGAAGTGGGCCCATGCAGGGAGAAAACGTGAGTTTTAAGTGTCAGGAGCAGTATTACATAGTTCCTATACACAATTACCGCTAATTAATCTTATTTCTAGTCTTAATTAAGTAGTTTGACCAAAAGTCAAACTTTCAGCCCCAATTGGCCTGAACCACGACTTATAATAGCTGAATAGGGTCAAAATGGGCTCAAAACGGGATTTCAAGAGCCGGGAGTAGAATTATATAGTTTCTATATACAATTACAACTAATTAACAGTATTTCTAATCTTTGTTGGTAAGTTTTATTAAAAGTCAAACTTTCTACTCTGATTGGCTTAAATTATGCCTCAAACGGCCGAATTAGGCCCAAACGGGGAGAAAACATGTTTTTCAAGAGCCGACAGTAGTATTACATAGTTTCTATAAACAAATAATACTATTTAACCTTATTTTTTGTGTTAATTGGAAAGTTTGACCATAAATCAAACTTTCAGCCTCGATTGGCCGGAACTAGGCTTTATAAGAGCCGAATAGGACCCAACGGTGGGAAAATATGTTTTCAAGAGCCGAGAGTAGTATTACATAGTTTTATGTATAAATATTACTAATTAACCTAATTTCTTATGTTAACTGGGAGAGTTTAGCAATAGTCAAACTTTCAGCCACGGTCGCCCTGAACTAAGCCTTATAAGATCCGAATTAGGCCCAAACAGGGTGAAAACGAGAGTTTCAAGAGCTGAAAGTAGTATTACATAGTTTCTATGTACAATTGTACTAATTATTCTTATTTAAAGACTAGGTGGGAAGTTTGATAAAAAATCAAACTTTCAGCCCCAATTGGCTTGAATTAGGCCTTATAAGAGCCGAATTGGGCCGAAACGGTGAGAAAACAAGGTTTTCAAGGGTCGGGAGTAGTATCACATAGTTTCTATAAGAAAATAGTACTAATAAACTTTATTTCTTAGGTTAATTGCGAAATTTGACGAATAGTCAAACTTTCAACCCCGATTGTACTGAAGTAGGCCTTATAAAAGTCAAATTGGGCCCAAATAGGGAGAAAACGTGAGTTTCAAGAGCCGAGAGTAGTATTATATAGTTTCTATGTATAATTACAATAATTAATCTTATTTTAAGACTTAATTGGGAGTTTAACGAAAAGTCAAACTTTCAGCCCAATTGGTTTGAACTAGAACTTATAAGAGCTGAATATGGCCTCAACCAGGAGAAAACGTGATTTTCAAGAGCCGAGAGTAGTATTACATGGTTTCTATGTACAAGTACTACGAATTAATCTTATTCTAGTGATATTTGAGAAGTTTGACCAAAAGTCAAACTTTCAACCCTAACTGGCCTGCATTATGCCTTAAAAGAGCCGAATTGGGCCCAAAACAGAGAGAACATGCCATTCAGAGCTGGGATTAGAATTACAAAGTTTTTATGTACAATTATACAATAAATTAACCTTATTTAAAGTCATAATTGAGAAGTTTAACCATAAGTCAAACTTTCAGCCCTGATTGGCAAGAATTAGGGCTCATAAGTGTCGAGTTGGCTCAAATCGGGGAGAAAATAGGGTTTTAAGAGCCTAAAGTAGAACTACATAGTTTTTATGTATAATTAGAACTAATTAACCTTATTTCTATTTTTAGTTAGGAAGTTTGACCAAATCCAAACTTTCAGCACCGATTGGCTTGAACTAGGCCTTATAAGAGCCAAATTGGGCCAAACTGTTTGCAAATATGATTTTCAAGAATTCGGAGTAGTATTATATAGTTTCTATAAATAATAATACTTATTTACTTTATTTCTTAGGTTAATTAGGAAGTTTGACCAATACACAAACTTTCAGCACCGATTGGCCTGAAGTAGGCCTTATAAGAATTGAATTGGGCCAAAATAGGGAGAAAACGTGAGTTTCAAGAGTTGGAGTAGTATTACATAGTTTCTATGTACAATTACTACTAAATAATCTTATTATAGTTTTAATTTAAAAGTTTGACAGAAGCCAAACTTTAGCCCCGGTTGGCCAAAACTAGGCCTTATAAGAGCCGAATAGGGCCAAACGTTGAGAAAACGTGGTTTTCAAGGGCAGGGAGTAGTATTATATAGTTTATATATAAAATATTACTAATTAACCTTATTTTTGTGTCAATTAGAATGTTTGACTAATAATCAAGCTTTCAGCCCCGATTGGGCTGAACAAGAACTAAGTAGAGCCGAATATGAAAAAATCAAGGAGAAAACGTGGTTTTTAAGAGTCGGGAGCAGTATTATATGGTTTACATATACAATTCTATAAATTAACCTTATTTCTAATCTTAATTAGGAAGTTTAAATAGAACATAAATTTTAAGCCTGATTGGCCTGAATTAGGCCTTATGCGAGATGAATAGGGCCCAAACGGTGAGAAAACATAGTTTTTAAGAGATAGGAGTAGTATTACATAGTTTTTATAGGATCAAAAAATATGACAACACAAATACTGGAGGAGGGTGAATAATGTTTTTAAAAATCTTGACAAGAACTAGGTCTTTTAGAGTCGAGTTGGTCTCTAACAGTGAGAAACGTGTGTTTCAAGAGCCGGTAGTAGGAATACATAGTTTCTAAGTACAATTACAACTAATTAACCTTATTTCAAGTCTTAATTAAGAAGTTTGATCAAAAGTCAATCTTTCAACTCCGAATGGCCGCAACTTGGACTTATAAGAGCCGAATAGGGTCAAAACGAGGAGAAAACAGGTTTTTCAAAAGCCGGGAGTAGAATTACATAGTTTCTATGTACAATTAAAACTAATTAATCTTATTTCAAGTCTTAATTGGGAAATTTGAGGAAAAGTCGAACCTTCAGCCTCGATTGGGTTGACTAGGACTTATTAGAGCCGAATAGGGTCAAAACGGGATTTTCAAGATCTAGGAGTAAAATTACATAGCTTCTATGTACAATTACAGCAAATTCCTTATTTCTTGTCTTAATTGGGAAACTTACGAAAAATCCAACTTTCAGCATCGATTGGCTTGAACTAGGCTTTATAAGCGCCAAATTAGGCCCAAACTGTTAGAAAACGTTGTTTTCAAGGGCCGGACGTAGTATTATGTCCATGAACAAATAATACTAATAAACCTTATTTTTTTGGTTAATTAGGAAGGTTGACCAGTAATCAAACTTTCAGCCCCTACTGCCCTGAACTAGGCCTTATTTGAACCGAATTGGGCCCAAAAAGTGAGAATACGTAGGTGGAGTAGTATTACTTAGTTTCTATGTATAATTACAACTAATTAACCTTATTCAAGTCTTAATTGGAAATTTGACTAAAAGTCAAACTTTCAGCCCCAATTGGCCTGAACTAGAACTTATAAGAGCCAAGTAGGGCAATAGCAAGAGAGAAAACATGGTTTTCAAAAGCCGGGAGTAGTATTACATAGTTTCTATGTACACCTACTACTAATTAACCTTATTTCTTGTCATATTTAGGAAGTTTGACCAAAAGTCAAAATTTTAGCCCTGATTGACCTGAAATGGGCCTTATGAGAGTCGAATAGGGCCCAAACTATAAGAAGACGTGGTTTTCAAGTACCGGGAGTAGAATTACATAGTTTTTGTACACATGCTACTATTTAATCTTAATTCTTGTGTTAATTGGGAAGTTTGACTAATAGTTAAACTTTCACCCCTTTGGCCTGATTTAGCCTTAAAGGAGTCGACTTGGGCCCAAAGAGGGAGAAAACGTGAGTTTCAAAATCTGAGAGTTGTATTACATAGTTTTATTTACAAATATTACTAATTAACCTTATTTTTAATCTTAATTGGGAAGTTTTACAGTAAGTCATATTTTCAGCCCTGATTAGCCAGATCTAGGCCTTATAAGAGCTGAGTAGGGCCTAAATAGTGAGAAAACGTGTTTTTCAAGAGCCAAGAATAGAATTACATAGTTCTATGCACAATTTCAAGTAATTAGTATAATTTCAAGTCTTAATAGGGGTTTGACCAAAAGTCAAACTTTAAGGCCCGAGTGGCTTGAATTAGGCCTTATAAGAGCCGAATAGGGCCTAAACAGTGAGAAAACGAGCTTCTTAAGAGTCAAGAGTAGAATTTCATAGTTTCTATGAAAAATAATACTAATAAACCTTATTTCTTAGGTAAATAAGAAATTTTGAGTAATAGTCAAATTTTCAGCCCGTTTGGCCTGAACTAGGCCTTATAAGAGCCGAATTGGGCCCAAACTGTGAAAAAAATATTGTTTTCAATAACTCGGCATAGTATTACATAGATTATATGAACAAATAATACTAATAAATATTTCTTATGTTATTTGGGAAGTTTGACAAATAGTCAAACTTTTAACCCACTGCCCTGAACTAGGGCTTATAAGAGTCGAATTAGGCCTAAAAAGGGAGAAAACGTGAGTTTCAAGAGTCGGAAGTAGTATCACATAATTTCTATGTACAATTAAAACTAATTAACCTAATTTCAAGTCTTAATTGGAAAGTTTGACCAAAAGTTAAACTTCAGCCTCAATGGGCCTGTATTAGGAGTTATAAAAGTCGAATACATAACAAGGAGAAAACATGATTGTCAAGAACCGAGAGTAGTATTACATTATTTTTATGCATAAATACTAATAATTAACCTTATTTCTAGTCATTTTTTGGAAGTTTGACTGAAAGACAAACTTTCAGCCCCGATTGGCTTGAACCAAGCCTTATGAGAGTCGACTATGGCCAAACGGCGAGAAAACGTGGTTTTCAAGTACCGGGAGTAGAATTACGTAGTTTTTATATACAAATACTACTAATTAACCTTAATCATGTGTTAATTGGGAGATTTGATCAAAAGTTAAACTTTCAGCCCCGCTTGGCCAGAATAATGCCTTAAAAGAACTGAATTGAGCCCAAACAACATGATACATGAGTTTCAAGATCCGAGGGTAGTATTACATGTTTTTATGTACAAATACTATTAATTAACCTTATTCTAGCCTTAATTGGGAAGTTTGACCAGAAGATAAACTTTCAGCCCCGATTGGCCTGAATAAGGCCTTATACGAGCGAATAAGGCCCAAATAGGGAGAAAATGTGCTTTTCAAGAGCTGAAAGTAGATACAAAGTTTCTATGCACAATTGCTTCTAGAAAATATTTTTCAAGAGCCGGGAGTAGAATTACATAGTTTCTATGCACAATTAAAACTAATTAACCTTATTTCAAGTCTTAATTAGATTAAAAGTCAAATTTTAAGCCCCGAGTGGCTTGAATTAGGCCTTATAAGATCCGAATTGGGCTCAAACTTTGAGAAATATGCTTTTTAAGAGCCGAGAGCTTTACATTATTTATATGAACAAATAATATTAATAAACCTTATTTCTTATATTAATTTAGAAGTTTGACACATAGTCAAACTTTTAGCTCTGTTTGGCCTGAGCTAGACCTTATAAGAGCCGAATTGGGCCCAATCGGTTAGAAAATATGCTTTTCAAGAGCAAGGAGTAGAATTACATTGTTTTTATATACATTTACAACTAATTAACCAAATTTCAAGACTTAATTGGGAAGTTTAACCAAAAGTCTAATTTTTAGCCCTGATTAGCTTGAATTAGGTCTTATAAGAGCCGAATTGGGCCCCATCGTAAGAAAATGTTATTTTCAAGTGCCGAGAGTAGTATTACATAGATTCTATGAACAAATAATACTAATAAATCATATTTTTTAGCTTAGTTGGGAAGTTTGATCAATAGTCAAACTTTCATCGTCGTTTGGCCTGAATTAGGCCTTATATGAGCCTAATTAATTGGTCCCAGAAAGGTAGAAAACGTGAGTTTCAGGAGCCGGGAGTAGTATTTACATAGTTTCTATATACAATTACTACTAAAAACCTTATTTAAAGTCTTAATTGGGAAGTTTAACCAAAAGTCTAACTTTCAGCCCCGATTGGGTTAAACTAGGCTTTATAAGAGCCGAGTAGACCCAAATGGCAAGAAAATTTTTTTGTTTTCAAGAGCCGAGAGTAGTATTACATAGTTTCTATGTGTAAGTACTGCCAATTAACCTTATTTCTAGTTATATTTAGGAAGTTTCAGCAAAAGTCAAACTTTCAGCGGCAATTAGCCTGATGGAGGCCTTAAGAGAGCCGACCAGGGCCTCAAACGATAAGAAAACGTGATTTTCAAGTGCCAGAGTAGAATTACATTATTTTTATGTATAAATACTACAATTAACCTTAATTCTTGTGTTAATTGGAAAGTCAAAATGTCATCCTGTTTGGCCTGAATTTGGCCTTAAAAGAGCTGAATTGGGCCCAAACAGGGAGAAAATATGAGTTTCAAGAGCCTGGAGAAGTGTTACGTAGTTTTTTATGTACAAATATGACTAATTAACCTTAATTCTAGTCTTATTGAGATGTTTCACCAGATGTCAAACTTTCAACTACGATTGGCCTAAACTAGGCCTTATAAGAGCCGAATAGGGCCCGAACAGTAAAAAAATGTGCTTTTCAGGAGCAGAGAGTCGAATTACATAGTTTTTATGTATAATCACGACTAATTAACCTTATTTATAGTCTAAATTGGGAAGTTTGAAAAAAGTCTAACTTTCAGTCCTGATTAGCCTAAACTAGGCCTTATATAAGAGCTTAATAAGGCCCAAATGGTTAGAAAATATATTTTCAAGAGCAGAGAGTAGTATTACATAGTTTCTAGTTATATTTGGGAAGTTTAAGCAAAAATCAAAGTTTCAGCCCTAATTGGCCTGATCTAGACCTTATAAGAGCGGAATATAGCCCAAATAGTGAGAAAAAGTGGTTTTCAAGTATTGGAGTAGAATTATAAGTTTTTCTGTACAAATACCACTAATTAACTTAATTCTTGAGTTAATTGGAAAGTTTAACAATAGTCAAAAATTCAGCCCCGTTTGGCCTGATTTAAGTCTTAAAAGAGCCGAATTTGACCCAAACAGGGAGAAAACGAGAGTTTCAAGTGCCGGGAGTAGTATTACATAGTTTTTATGTACAAATACTACTAATTAACATTATTTCTATTCTTAATTGAGAAATTTGACTAGAAGTTAAACTTTCAGCCCGATTGGCCTGAACTAGGCCTTTTAAGCGTCGAATTGGACCAGAAGAGGGAGAAAACGTGCTTTTCAAGAGCCCAGAGTAGAATTACATAGTTGGCATGTACAATTATAACTATTAACCTTATTTAAAGTCTTCATTGAATAGTTTGACCAAATGTCAAAATTTCAACCCCGTTTTCTGAACTTTGCCCTAAAAAAGCCGAATTGGGCCCAAACATAAAGGAAATATGAGTTTCAAGAGTCATGAGTTGTATTACATAGTTTATATACAAATACTATTAATTAATCTTATTTCTATTCTTAATTAAGAAGTTTGACCAGAAGTCAAACTTTCAGCCCAGATTGGCCTGAACAGGCTTTATAAGGGCCTAATTGGGCCCAAACAATGTGAAAAACATGCCTTACAAGAGCTGGTAATAGGATTACATAGTTTTAATGTATAAATACAATTAATTAACATTATTCAAGTCTTAATTCAGAAGTTTGATCAAAAGTCAAACTTTCAGACACGATGGACCTCAATTATAGAGCCTAATAAAGTCCAAACGGGGAGAGTTTACGGGTTTTTCAAAGCCGGGACTAGAATTACATAGTTTCTATGTACAATTACAACTAATTAACCTTATTTCAAGTCTTAATAGGGAAGTAGACGAAAAGTTAAAGCTTCAACCTTGATTGGTGAACTAGGACTTATAAGAGTCGAACGGGGTCAAAACGGGGAGAAAACAGGGTTTTCAAGAGCCGGGAGTCGAATTACATAATTTCTATGTACAATCACAACAAATTTACCTTATTACAGGTCTTAATTGGAAAGTTTGACCAAAAGTCAAACTTTCATCCCAATTAGCTGAATTAGGCTTTATAAGAGCCTAATTGGACCACAACGGGAAAAAAATATGGTTTTCAAGAGTCGGGCATAGTATTACATAGATTCCATGAACAAAGAATACTAATAAATCTTATTTCTTAGGTTAATTGTGAAGATTAACCAATAGTCAATTTTTCAGCCCCGACTACCCTAAACTAGGTCTTATAAGAGCCAAATTTTGCCCAAAAAGGGAGAAAACGTGAGTTTCAAGAGCCGAGAGTAATATTACATGATTTATGTGTACAATTATAACTAATTAACCTTATTTCAAGTCTTAATTAGGATATTTGAGCAAAAGTCAAATTTGCAGCCTCGATTGGCCTCTGCCCTGAACAAGTCCTTATAAGAGTCAAATTGGGCCCAAATAAGATGAAAACGTGGTTTCCAAGAGCCGGGAGTAATATTGCATAGTTTTTATGTACAATAACATTATTTCTTGTGTTAACAAGGAAGGCTGACTAATAGTCAAAGTTTCAGCCCTCGATAGCCCTGAACTGGGCCTTATAAGAGCCGAAATGGGCCCAAACGAGGAGATAACATGGTTTTCAAGATCCTAGAGTAGTATTACATGGTTTTTATGTACAAATATAACTAATTAACCTTATTTCTTGTATTAATTGGGAAGTTTGACCAATAATCAAATTGTCAACCTTATTGGCATGAACTATGCCACATAAGAGCCGAGTTGCAAAAAAAAGGACGAAAACGTGAGTTCCAAGAGACGAGAGTAGTATTATATAATTTCTATATATATTACTACTAATTAGCCTTATTTCTAGTATTAATTGAGAAGTTTGACCAGAAGTCAAACTTTCAAGCCCGATTGGCCTGAGCGAGGCCTTATGAGGCCGATAGGGTCCAAATGGTTAGAAAACGTAGTTTTCAAAGGCCGGGAGTAGTATTACATAGTTTCTATGTACAAATTCTACTAATTAATCTTATTTTTTGTTAATTGTGAAGTCTAACCAATAATCAACTTTCAACCTGATTGGCTTGAATAAGGACTTATAAAAATCGAATAGCGCCAAAACGAAGAGAAAATAAGGTTTTTAAGAGCTGCGAGTAGTATTACATAGTTTCTATGTACAATTACTACAATTTAACCTTATTTCTAGTCTAAATTGGGAAGTTTAACTAAAACTCAAACTTTTAGGCCCGATTGGCCTAAACTGGGCCTTATGAGAGACAAATAGGGCCCAAACGGTGAGAAAACGTGGTTTTCAAGAGCCGGAATAATGTTACATAGTTTCTATGTATAAATACTACTATTTACCCTTAGTTCTTGTGTTAATTGAATGTTATGACCAATAGTCATACTTTCAGCCCCAATTGGCCTTCTAGGCCTTATATGAGCCGAATAGGGCAAAAAGAAGGAGAAAACATGGTTTTCAATAGCAAAGAGTAGTATTACATAGTTTCTATATACAATTATTACTCATTAACTTTACTTCGAGTCTTAATTCTGAAGTTTGACCTAAAGTCAAGCTTTCAGCCCCGATTAGTGTGAATTAAGCTTTATAAGAGCAAAATATAGCCCAAACAGAGAGAAGATGTGATTTTCAAGAGCCACGAGTAAAATTACATAGTTTCTATGTACAATTACAACAAATTAACCTTATTTCAAATCTTAATTAGGAAGTTTGACCAAAAGTCAAATTTTTAGCCCCAATTAGCCTGAATTAGGACTTACAACAGCCGAATATAGGGCCATAAAGGGGTGAAAACATAGTTTTTCATAGCTGGGAGTCGTATTGCATAGTTTTTATAGACAAATACTATTTATTAACCTTATTCTAGTTTAATTGGAAAGTTTAACCAAAAGTCAAACTTTCAGCCCGATTGGCCGGAACTAGGCCTCATAAGTGCTAAATTGGGCTAAATAGGGAGAAAACCTGAGTCTCAAGAGCCAGGAGTTGTATTACATAGTTTTCATAAACAATTACTACTAATTAACCTTATATATTTTGTTAATTAGGTAGTTTGACCAATAGTCAAACTATCAGCCCCTATTGGCATTAAATAGGCCTCACAAAGTCGAATTGGGCCCAAACAGGGAGAAAACATGAGTTTCGAGAGACGGGAGTAGTATTACATAGTTTATATGTAAAATTACTACTAATTAACCTTATTTCTAGTCTTAACTGAGAAATTTGACCAAAACCCAAACTTTCAGGCCCGATTGGCCGCCAGGCCTTATGAGAGCCCAATAGGGCCTAAATGGTTAGAAAACATGATTTTCATGAGTCGGGAGTAGTATTACATAGTTTCTATGAACAAATACTACTAACTAACCTTATTTCTTGTGCTAAGTGGGAAGTTTGACTAATAATCAAACTTTCAGTCCCGATGAGCCTGAACAAGGACTTATGAAAGCCGAATAGGACAAAACGAGGAGAAAACGTGGTTTTCAAGAGCCGGGAGCAGTGTTACATAGTTTCCATGTACAATTACTACAATTAACATTATTTCAATTTTAATTGGGAAGTTTAAATAAAAGTAAAACTTTCAACCGCGATTGGCCTCAACTAGGACTTATAAAAGCCGAATTAGGGTCAAAACAGGGAGAAAACATGTTTTTCAAGAGTCAGAGTAGAATTACATAGTTTTTATGTACAATTAAACTAATTAACTATATTTTAAGTTTTAATTAGGAATTTTGACCAATAGTCAAACTTTCAGCCCCGATTAGCTTGAACTTGGTTTTATATAAGAGCCGAATTGGCCAAACGGGGAGAAAACATGGTTTTCAAGAACTGGGCATAGTATTACATAGATTATGTGAACAAATAATACTAATTAACCATATTTCTTTGATTAATTAAGAAGTTTGATTAAAATTCAAACTTTCAGCCCCAATTCGTCTGAACTGGGCCTTATAAGAGCCAAATAGGGCCCAAACAGTAAGAAAATGAGGTTTTCAAGAGCCGGGAGTAGTATTACATAGTTTTTGTGAATGAATATTACTAATTAACTTTATTTCTTCTGTTAATTGGGAAGTTGAATAATAGTCAAACTATCAGCCCTGATTGCCTTGAACTGACCTTATAAGAGTCAAATTGGGCCCAAATAGGGAGAAAACTTGAGCTTCAAGAGCCGAGAGTAGTATTACATAGTTTTTATGTACAAATATACTAATTAACCTTATTTATAATATTAATTAAGAAGTTTAACTGAAAGTCAAACTTTCAGCCCAGCTAGCCTAAACCAGGTCTTATAAGGCTGAATTGGGCCCAAAAGGCGAGAAAACGTGATTTTTAAGAGCCAGTAGTAGAATAACATAGTTTCTATGTATAATTATAAATAATTAATAATATTTAAAGCTTTAGTTAGGAAGTATAACCAAGATTCAAACGTCCAGCCCTGATTGGCTTGAACTAGGCCTATTACTTGCCGAATTGTGCCCAAACAGGGTGAAAATACGAGTTTCAAGAGCCGACAGTAGTATTACATAGTTTCTATGTACAAATAAAACTAATTGACCTTATTTCTAGTAATATTTGGGAAGTTTAACAAAAAGTCAAAGTTTCAACTCCGATTGGCTTGAACCAGGCCTCTTAAGAGTCGCATCAGGCCTAAACAGTGAGAAACATGATTTTCAAGAGACGAGAGTATTAATTACATAGTTTTTATGAATAAGTAATACTAATTAACCTTATTTCTTAGGTTAACTGGGAAGTTTGACCAATACACAAACTTTCAGCCCTGATTGGCCTAAATTAGGCCTAATAAGAGCCGAATTGGGCCCAGACAGGGTGAAAATGTGAGTTTCAAGTGTCGAAAGTAGTATTACATAGTCTTTAATAGCAGTTACTACAAATTAATCTTATTTATAGTCTTCATTAGGAAGTTTGACGAAAAGTCTAACTTCAGCCCGATTGGCCTAAACTAGGCCTTATAAGAGCGAATAGGGCCCAAATGGTGAGAGAATGTGATTTTCAAGAGCTGGGAGCAGTATTTTATAGTTTCTATGTACAAATACCACTAGTTAGCCTTATTTCTTGTGTTAATTGTGAAGTTTGACTAATAGTCATAGCTTCAGTCATGATTGGTCCGAACTAGGCCTTATATAGAACATGATTTTCAAAAGCCGAGAGTAGTATTACATAGTTTTTATGTACCACTATTTCTAATTAACCTAATTTCTTGTGTTATTTGGGAAGTTCGACAATAAACAAATTAGGGAAGTTCGACAGTAGAGCCGAATAGGCCCAAACGATGGGAAAACGTGACTTTCAAAGCTAATAGTAGTATTATATAGTTTTTTGTACAAATATTACCAATTAACCTAATTTATTATGTTATTAGGAAAGTTTGATAATAAACAAACTTTCAGCCCCGATTTTGCCCTGAAGTTGGCCTTATAAGAGTCAAATTAGGCTCAAACAAGGTGAAAACTTGAGTTTCAAGAGCCGGCAGTAGTATGTCATAGTTTCCATGTAGAGTTCTACTAATTAACTGTATTTCTAGATTTAATTGGGAAGTTTAACTAAAAGTCAAACTCATCCCCGACTGGCGTAAACTGGTCTTATAAGAGCCAAATGGGGTCAAAATGGGGTGAAAACGGGATTTTCAAGATCCGGGAGTAGAATTACATAGTTTTGAGATACAAATACTACTAATTAGCATTATTTTTTAGTCTTTATTGAAAGTTCGACCAAAATCAAACATTCAGCCCCGATTGGGTTGAACTAGGCTTTATAAGAACTGAATTGGGCCTATATAGGGAGAAAACGTGAGTTTTAAGTGTCGGTAGCAGTGTTACATAGTTCCTATACATAATTACTACTAATTTATCTTATTTCTAGTCTTAATTAAGAAGTTTGACCAAAAGTCAAACTTTCAGCCCCGATTGGCCTGAACCACGACTTATAATAGTTGAATAGGGTCAAAATGGGGGTGAAAACGGGATTTTCAAGAGCCGGGAGTAGAATTATATAGTTTCTTTATACAATTACAACTAATTAACAGTATTTCTAATCTTTGTTGGTAAGTTTTATCAAAACTCAAACTTTCTATTCTGATTGGCTTGAATTATGCCTTATAACAGCCGAATTAGGCCCAAACTGTGAGAAAACATGGTTTTCAAGAGCCGACAATAGTATTACATAGTTTCTATAAACAAATAATACTAGTTAACCATATTTTTTGTGTTAATTGGAAAGTTTGACCATAAATCAAACTTTCAGCCTCGATTGGCCGGAATTAGGCTTTATAAGAGCCGAATAGGACTCAACGGTGGGAAAATATGGTTTTCAAGGGCCGAGAGTAGTATTACATAGTTTTATGTATAAATATTACTAAATAACCTAATTTCTTATGTTAACTGGGAGAGTTTAGCAATAGTCAAACTTTCAGCCACGGTCGCCCTGAACTAAGCCTTATAAGATCCGAATTAGGCCCAAACAGGGTGAAAACGTGAGTTTCGAGAGCTGAAAGTAGTATAACATAGTTTCTATGTACAATTGTACTAAGTATTCTTATTTGTAGACTAGGTGGGAAGTTTGATAAAAAATCAAACTTCAGCCCCGATTGGCTTGAATTAGGCCTTATAAGAGCCGAATTGGGCCGAAACGGTGAGAAAACAAGGTTTTTAAGAGTCGGGAGTAGTATCACATAGTTTCTATAAGCAAATAGTGCTAATAAATCTTATTTCTTAGGTTAATAGCGAAGTTTGACGAATAGTCAAACTTTCAACCCCGATTATACTGAAGTAGGCCTTATAAAAGTCAAATTGGGCCCAAACAGGGAGAAAACGTGAGTTTCAATAGCCGAGAGTAGTATTATATAGTTTCTATGTACAATTATAAATAATTAATCTTATTTTAAGACTTAATTAGGAAGTTTAACGAAAAGTCAAACTTTCACCCAATTGGTCTGAACTAGAACTTTTAAGAGCTGAATATGGCCACAACCAGGAGAAAACGTGATTTTCAAGAGACGAGAGTAGTATTACATAGTTTCTATGTACAAGTACTACTAATTAATCTTATTTCTAGTGATATTTGAGAAGTTTGAGCAAAGTCAAACTTTCAACCCTAACTGGCCTGCATTATGCCTTAAATGAGCCGAATTGGGCCCAAAACAGAGAGAACATGCCATTCAAGAGCTGGGATTAGAATTACAAAGTTTTGATGTACAATTATACAACATTAACCTTATTTAAAGTCATAATTTAGAAGTTTGACTATAAGTCCAACTTTCAGCCCTAATTGGCAAGAATTAGGCTCATAAGTGTCGAATTGGCTCAAACCGGGGAGAAAATAGGGTTTTCAAGAGCCTGGAGTAGAACTACATAGTTTTTATTTATATTTAGAACTAATTAACCTTATTTTTATTTTTAGTTAGGAAGTTTGACCAAATTCAAACTTTCAGCCCCGATTGGCTTGAACTGGGCCTTATAAGAGCCAAAATTGGGCCAAACTATTAGCAATATGGTTTTCAAGAGTTCGGAGTAGCATTAATAGTTTCTATAAATAAATAATACTTATTTACTTTATTTCTTAGGTTAATTAGGAAGTTTGACCAATACACAAACTTTCAGCACCGATTGGCCTGAAGTAGGCCTATAAGAATTGAATTGGGCCCAATAGGGAAAAACGAGTTTCAAGAGTTGGGAGTAGTATTACATAGTTTCTATGTACAATTACGACTATTAATCTTATTTATAGTTTTAATTTAAAAGTTTGACAGAAGCCTAACTTTAGCCCCGGTTGGCCAAACTAGGCCTTATAAGAGCCGAATAGGCCAAACGTTGAGAAAACGTGGTTTTCAAGGGCCGAGAGTAGTATTATATAGTTTATATGTAAAATATTACTAATTAACCTTATTTTTTGTGTCAATTAGAATGTTTGACTAATAATCATGCTTTCAGCCCCGATTGGGCTGAACAAGAACTAAGTAAAGCCGAATATGAAAAATCGAGGAGAAAACGTGGTTTTCAAGAGTCGGAGCAGTATTTATGGTTTATATATACAATTACTATAAATTAAACCTTATTTCTAGTCTTATTAGGAAGTTTAAACAAAACTTAAACTTTTAAGCCTGATTGGCTTGATTAGGCCTTATGCGAGACGAATAGGGCCCAAACGGTGAGAAAACATAGTTTTTAAAGAGATAGGAGTAGTATTACATAGTTTTTATAGGATCAAAAAATATGACAACACAAATACTGGAGGGGGTGAATAATGTTTTTAAAAATCTAGACAAGACTAGGTCTTATTAGAGTCGAGTTGGTCTCTAAACAGTGAGAAAACGTGTGTTTCAAGAGCCGTAGAAGGAATACATAGTTTCTAAGTACAATTACAACTAATTAACCTTATTTCAAGTCTTAATTAAGAAGTTTGATCAAAAGTCAAACTTTCACCCCGCATGGCCGCAACTTGGATTTATAAGTGCCGAATAGGGTCAAACGAGGAGAAACAGGTTTTTCAAAAGCGGGAGTAGAATTATATAGTTTCTATGTACAATTAAAACTAATTAATCTTATTTCAAGTCTTAATTAGGAAATTTGATGAAAGACGAACCTTCAGCCTTGATTGGGCTGACTAGGACTTATTAGAGCCGAATAGGGTCAAAACGGGGTTTTCAAGATCCAGGAGTAAAATTACATAGCTTCTATGTACAATTACAGCAAATTTCCTTATTTCTTGTCTTATTGGGAAACTTACCAAAAATCCAACTTTCAGCCTCGATTAGCTTGAACTAGGCCCAAACTGCTAGAAACGTTGTTTTCAAGGGCTGGGCTTAGTATTACATAGATTCCACGAACAAATAATACTAATAAACCTTATTTTTTTGGTTAATTAGGAAGGTTGACCAGTAATCAAACTTTCAGCCCCTACTGCCCAGAACTAGACCTTATTTGAACCGAATTGGGCCCAAAAAGTGAGAATACGTAGGTTTCAAGAGTCGGGAATAGTATTACATAGTTTCTATGTATAATTACAACTAATTAACCTTATTCAAGTATTAATTGGAGATTTGGCTAAAAGTCAACTTTCAGCCCCATTGGCCTGAACTAGGACTTATAAGAGCCAAGTAGGGCAATAGCAAGGAGAAAACATGGTTTTCAAGAGATGGGAGTAGTATTACATAATTTCTATATACAACTACTACTTAATTAACCTTATTTCTTGTCATATTTAGGAAGTTTGACCAAAAGTCAAAATTTTAACCCTGATTGACCTGAAATGGGCCTTATGAGAGTCGAATAGGGCCAAACTATAAGAAGGCGTGGTTTTCAAGTATTGGGAGTAGAATTACATAGTTTTTTTGTACACATGCTACTATTTAATCTTAATTCTTGTGTTAATTGGGAAGTTTGACTAATAGTTAAATTTTCAGCCCCTTTGGCCTAGTTTAGCCTTAAAGGAGTCGACTTGGCCCAAGAGGGAGAAAACGTGAGTTTTCAAAATCTGAGAGTTGTATTATATAGTTTTATTTACAAATATTACTAATTAACCTTATTTTTAATCTTAATTGGGAAGTTTTACAATAAGTCATATTTTCAGCCCTAATTAGCCAGATCTAGGTCTTATAAGAGCTGAGTAGGGCCTAAATAGTGAGAAAACGTGTTTTTCAAGAGCAAAGAATAGAATTACGTAGTTCTATGCACAATTTCAAGTAATTAGTATAATTTCAAGTCTTAATGGGGGTTTGACCAAAAGTCAAACTTTAAGCCCGGGCGGCTTGAATTAGGCCTTATAAGAGCCGAATAGGGCCCAAACAGTGAGAAAACGAGCTTCTTAAGAGTCAAGAGTAGAATTTCATAGTTTCTATGAAAAATAATACTAATAAACCTTATTTCTTAGGTTAATTAGAAATTTTGAGTAATAGTCAAATTTTCAGCCCCGTTTGGCCTGAACTAGGCCTTATCTTATAAGAGCCGATTGGGCCCAAACGGTGAAAAATATGGTTTTTAAGAACTCGGCATAGTATTACATAGATTATATGAACAAATAATACTAATAAATCTTTTCTTATGTTATTTGGGAAGTTTGGCAAATAGTCAAATTTTAACCCACTGCCCTGAATAAGGGCTTATAAGAGCCGAATTAAAAAGGGAGAAAACGTAAGTTTCAAGAGTCGGAAGTAGTATCACATAATTTCTTTAAAACTAATTAACCTTATTTCAAGTCTTAATTGGAAAGTTTGACCGAAGTCAAACTTCAACCTCAATTGGCCTGAATTAGGAGTTATAAAAGCAGAATACATAACAAGGAGAAAACGTGATTTTCAAGAACCGAGAGTAGTATTACATTATTTTTATGTATAAATACTAATAATTAACCTTATTTCTAGTCATATTGGAAAGTTTGAATGAAAGCCAACTTTCAGCCCCGATTGGCCCGAACTAAGCCTTATGAGAGTCGAATAGGGCCAAACGACGAAAAACGTGGTTTTCAATTATCGGGAGTAGAATTACGTAGTTTTTATATACAAATACTACTAATTAACCTTAATCATGTGTTAATTGGGAGGTTTGACCAAAAGTCAAACTTTCAGCCCCGCTTGGCCAGAATAATGCCTTAAAAGAACTGAATTGAGCCCAAACAACATGAATACATGAGTTTCAAGATCCGAGAGTAGTATTACAAGTTTTTATGTACAAATACTATTAATTAACCTTATTCCAGCCTTAATTGGGAATTTTGACCAGAAGATAAACTTTCAGCCCGATTGGCCTGAACAAGGCCTTATACGAGCGAATAAGGCCCAAACAGCGAGAAATGTGCTTTTCAGGAGCTGAAAGTAGATACAAAGTTTCTATGCACAATTGCTTCTAGAAAATATTTTTCAAGAGCCGGGAGTAGAATTACATAGTTTCTATGCACAATTAAAACTTAACCTTATTTCAAGTCTTAATTAGGAAGCGTGATCAAAAGTCAAATTTTAAGCCCCGAGTGGCTTGAATAGGCCTCACAAGATCCGAATTGGGCTCAAACTTTAAGAAATATGCTTTTTAAGAGCCGAGAGCTTTACATTATTTATATGAACAATAATATTATAAACCTTATTTCTTATATTAATTGAGAAGTTTGACACATAGTCAAACTTTTAGCCCCGTTTGGCCTGAGCTAGACCTTATAAGAGCCGAATTGGGCCCAATCGGTTAAAAATATGCTTTTCAAGAGCCAAGAGTAGAATTACATTGTTTTTATATACAATTACAACTAATTAACCAAATTTCAAGACTTAATTGGGAAGTTTGACCAGAAGTCTAATTTTTTTACCCTGATTAGCTTGAATTATGTCTTATAAGAGCCGAATTGGGCCCATCATAAGAAAATGTTATTTTCAAGTGCTGAGAGTAGTATTACATAGATTCTATGAACAAATAATACTAATAAATCATATTTTTAGCTTAGTTGGGAAGTTTGATCAATAGTCAAACTTTCATTGTCGTTTGGCCTGAATTAGGCCTTATATGAGCCAAATTGGTCTCAAAAAGGCAGAAACGTGAGTTTCAGGAGCCGGAGTAGTATTTACATAGTTCTATATACAATTACTACTAATAACCTTATTTGAAGTCTTAATTGGAAGTTTAACTAAAAGTCTAACTTTCGCCCCGATTGGGCTAAATTAGGCTTTATAAGAGCCGAGTAGGGCCCAAATGGCGAGAAAATTTTTTTGTTTTCAAGAGCCGAGAGTAGTATTACATAGTTTCTATGTATAAGTATTGCCAATTAACCTTATTTCTAGTTATATTTAGGAAGTTTCAGCAAAAGTCAAACTTTCAGCGGCAATTAGCCTGATGCAGGCCTTAAGAGAGCCGACTAGGGCCTCAAACGATAAGAAAACGGTTTTCAAGTGCCAGAGTAGAATTACATTGTTTTTATGTATAAATACCACAATTAACCTTAATTCTTGTGTTAATTGGAAAGTCAAAATAACATCCCAGTTTGGCCTGAATTTGGCCTTCAAAGAGCCGAATTGGGCCCAAACAGGAGAAAACATGACTTTCAAGAGCCTGGAGAAGTGTTACGTAGTTTTTTATGTACAAATATGACTAATTAACCTAATTCTAGTCTTATTGAGAAGTTTCACCAGATGTCAAACTTTCAGCTACGATTTGCCTAAACTAGGCCTTATAAGAGCGAATAGGGCCCAAACAGTAAGAAAATGTGCTTTTCAGGAGCAGAGAGTCGAATTACATAGTTTTTATGTATAATCACGACTAACTAACCTTATTTATAGCCTTAATTGGGAAGTTTAAAAAAAGTCTTAACTTTCAGTCCTGATTAGCCTAAACTAGGCCTTATTAAGAGCTTAGTAAGGCCCAAACGGTTAGAAATATTATTTTCAAGAGCTGAGAGTAGTATTACATAGTTTCTAGTTATATTTGGGAAGTTTAAGCAAAAATCAAAGTTTCAGTCCAAATTGGCCTGATCTAGACCTTATAAGAGCGGAATATAGCCCAAACGGTGAGAAAAAGTTGTTTTCAAGTACCGGGAGTAGAATTACAAGTTTTTCTATACAAATACCACTAATTACCTTAATTCTTGTGTTAATTGGAAAGTTTAACATAGTCAAAAATTCAGCCCCATTTGGCCCGATTTAGGTCTTAAAGAGCCGAATTAGACCCAAACAGGGAGAAAACGAGAGTTTCAAGTGCCGGGAGTAGTATTACATAGTTTTTATGTACAAATACTACTAATAACATTATTTCTATTCTTAATTGAGAAATTTGAGTAGAAGTTAAACTTTCAGCCCCGATTGGCCTGAAATAGGCCTTTTAGCGTCGATTGGACCAGAAGAGGGAGAAAACGTGCTTTTCAAGAGCCGGAGTAGAATTACATAGTTTGCATGTACAATTATAACTATTACCTTATTTAAAGTCTTCATTGAATAGTTTGACCAATGTCAAAATTTCAACCCCATTTTCTGAACTAGGCCCTAAAAAAGCCGAATTGGGCCCAAATAGAGAGGAAATATGAGTTTTCAAGAGTCATGAGTTGTATTACATAGTTTTATATATAAATACTATTAATTAATCTTATTTCTATTCTTAATTAAGAAGTTTGACCAGAAGTCAAACTTTCAGCCCAGATTGGCCTGAACAGGCCTTATAAGGGCCTAATTGGGCCCAAACAATGAGAAAAACATGCCTTACAAGAGCTGGTAATAGGATTACATATTTTAATGTATAAATACAATAATTAACATTATTCAAGTCTTAATTCAGAAGTTTGATCAAAAGTCAAACTTTCAGACCCGATGGACCTCAATTATAAGAGCCTAATAAAGTCGAAACGGGGAGAGTTTACGGGTTTTTCAAAAGACGGGACTAGAATTACGTAGTTTCTATGTAAATTACAACTAATTTACCTTATTTCAAGTCTTAATAGGGAAGTAGACGAAAAGTTAAAGCTTCAGCCTTGATTGCCTGAACTAGGACTTATAAGAGTCGAACAGGGTCAAACGGGGAGAAAGGGTTTTCAAGAGCCGGGGGTAGAATTACATAATTTCTATGTATAATCACAACAAATTTACCTTATTCCAGATCTTAATTGGAAAGTTTGACCAAAAGTCAAACTTTCACCCCAATTAGCTGAACTAGGCTTTATAAGAGCCTAATTGGGCCCACACCGGGAAAAAAAAATGGTTTTCAAGAGTCGGGCATAGTGTTACATAGATTCCATGAACAAAGAATACTGATAATCTTATTTCTTAGGTTAATTGTGAAGATTAACCAATAGTCAAATTTTCAGCCCCGACTACCCTAAACTAGGTCTTATAAGAGCCAAATTTGCCCAAAAAGGGAGAAAACGTGAGTTTCAAGAGCCGAGAGTAATATTACATAGTTTATGTGTACAATTATAACTAATTAACCTTATTTCAAGTCTTAATTAGGATATTTGAGCAAAAGTCAAATTTGCAGCCTCGATGGCCTCTGCCCTGAACAAGTCCTTATAAAGAGTCAAATTGGCCCAAATAAGAAGAAAATGTGTTTCCAAGGGCCGGGAGTAGTATTGCATAGTTTTTAGGTACAATTAACATTATTTTCTTCTGTTAATTTGGAAGGCTGACCAATAGTCAAAGTTTCAGCCCTCGATAGCCCTGAACTGGGCCTTATAAGAGCCAAATTGGGGCCCAATGATGAGATAACATGGTTTTCAAGATCCTAGAGTAGTATTACATGGTTTTTATGTACAAATACAACTAATTAACCTTATTTCTTGTGTTAATTGGAAGTTTGACCAATAATCAAATGGTCATCCTCATTGGCATGAACTATGCCTCATGAGAGCCGAGTTGCCCCAAAAAAAGGACGAAAAAGTGAGTTCCAAGAGACGAGAGTAGTATTATATAGTTTTCTATATATATACTACTAATTAGCCTTATTTCTAGTATTAATTGAGAAGTTTGATCAGAAGTCAAACTTTCAAGCCCGATTGGCCTGAGCGAGGCCTTATGAGAGCCGAATAGGGTCCAAATGGTTAGAAAACGTGGTTTTCAAAGGCCGAGAGTAGTATTACATAGTTTCTATATACAAATACAACTAATTAATTTATTTTTTTTAATTGGGAAGTCTGACCAATAATCAACTTTCAAGCCTGAATTGGCTTGAATAAGGACTTATAAAAACCGAATAGGGCCAAAACGAAGAGAAATAAGGTTTTAAGAGCGCGAGTAGTATTACATAGTTTCTATGTACAATAACTACAATTTAACCTTATTTCTAGTCTTAAATGGAGAGTTTAACTAAAACTCAAATTTCAGGCCCGATTGGCCTAAACTTGGCCTTATGAGAGACAAATAGGGCCCAAACGGTGAGAAAACGTGGTTTTCAAGAGCCGGGAGTAATGTTACATAGTTTCTATGTATAAATACTACTATTTACCCTTAGTTCTTGTGTTAATTGAATGTTATGACCAATAGTCATACTTTCAGCCCCGATTGGCCTTCTAGGCCTTATATGAGCCGAAGAGGGTAAAAACAAGGAAAAACATGGTTTCAACAGCAAAGAGTAGTATTACATAGTTTCTATATACAATTATTACTCATTAACTTTACTTCGAGTCTTAATTATGAAGTTTGACCTAAAGTCAAACTTTCAGCCCCGATTAGTGTGAATTATGCTTTATAAGAGCAAAATATAGCCCAAACAGAGAGAAAATGTGATTTTCAAGAGCACGAGTAAATTACATAGTTTCTATGTACAATTACAACAAATTAACCTTATTCTTAAAGTTTGACTCTATTTTTAGGATCCAAATCAAATTTTTAGCCCCAATTAGCCTGAATTAGGACTTACAACTGCCGAATAGGGCCATAAAGGGGTGAAAACATAGTTTTTCATAGCTGGGAGTCGTATTGTATAGTTTCCATAGACAAATACTATTTATTAACCTTATTTCTAGTTTAATTGGAAAGTTTGACCAAAAGTTAAACTTTCAGTCCGATTGGCCGGAACTAGGCCTCATAAGAGCTAAATTGGGCTAAATAGGGAGAAAACCTGAGTCTCAAGAGTCAGGAGTAGTATTACATAGTTTTCATAAACAATTACTACTAATTAACCTTATATATTTTGTTAATTAGGAAGTTTGACCAATAGTCAAACTATCAGCCCCTATTGGCATTAACTAGGCCTCACAAAGCCGAATTGGGCCCAAAAAGGAGAAAAATGAGTTTCGAGAGACGGAAGTAGTATTACATAGTTTCTATGTAAATTACTACTAATTAACCTTATTTCTAGTCTTAACTGAGAATTTGACCAAACCAAACTTTCAGGCCCGATTGGCCGCCAGGCCTTATGAGAGCCCAATAGGGTCTAAACGATTAGAAAACATGGTTTTCATGAGTCAGGAGTAGTATTACATAGTTTCTATGTACAAATACTACTAACTAACCTTATTTCTTGTGCTAAGTGGGAAGTTTGACTAATAATCAAACTTTCAGTCCCGATGAGCCTGAACAAGGACTTATGAGAGCCGAATAGGACAAACGAGGAGAAAACGTGGTTTTCAAGAGCCGGGAGCAGTGTTACATAGTTTCCATGTACAATTACTACAAATTAACATTATTTAAGTTTAATTGAGAAGTTTAAAAAAGTAGAACTTTTAAACGCGATTGGCCTCAATTAGGACTTATAAAGCCGAATTAGGTCAAAACAGGGAGAAAACATGTTTTTCAAGAGTCAGAGTAGAATTACATAGTTTCTATGTACATTAACTAATTAACTATATTTTAAGTTTTAATTAGGAATTTTGTCCAATAGTCAAACTTTCAGTCCCGATTAGCTTGAACTTGATTTTATATATGAGCCGAATTGGCCAAACAGGGAGAAAACATGGTTTTCAAGAACTGGGCATAGTATTACATTGATTCTGTGAACAAATAATACTAATTAACCATATTTCTTTGATTAATTAAGAAGTTTGACCAAAATTCAAACTTTCAGCCCCGATTCGTCTGAACTAGGCCTTATAAGAGCCAAATAGGGCCCAAACAGTAAGAAAATGAGGTTTTCAAGAGCTGGGAGTATTACATAGTTTTTGTGTATGAACATTACTAATTAACTTTATTTCTTCTGTTAATTGGAAGTTGAATAATAGTCAAACTATCAGCCCCGATTGCCTTGAACTGGCCTTATATGAGTCAAATTGGGCCCAAATAGGGAGAAAACTTGAGCTTCAATTGCCGAGAGTAGTATTACATAGTTTTTATGTACAATTATACTAATTAACCTTATTATAATATTAATTAAGAAGTTTAACTAAAAGTCAAACTTTCAGCCCTAGCTAGCCTAAACCAGGTCTTATATAAGGCTGAATTGGGCCCAAAAGGCGAGAAAACGTGATTTTTAAGAGCCAGTAGTAGAATAACATAGTTTCTATGTATAATTATAAATATTAATCATATTTAAAGCTTTAGTTAGGAAGTATAACCAAGATTCAAACGTTCAGCCCTGATTGGCTTGAACTAGGCCTATTACTTACCGAATTATGCCCAAACAGGGTGAAAAAACGAGTTTCAAGAGACGAGAGTATTAATTACATAGTTTTTATGAATAAGAAATACTAATTAATCTTATTTCTTAGGTTAATTGGGAAGTTTGACCAATACACACTTTCAGCCCTGATTGGCCTATATTAGGCCTAATAAGAGCCGAATTGGGCCAAGACAGGTGAAAGTGTGAGTTTCAAGAGCCGAGAGTAGTATTACATAGTTTCTAAATGCAGTTACTACTAATTAATCTTATTTATAGTATTAATTAGAAAATTTGACGAAAAGTCAACTTCAGCCCTGATTGGCCTAAACTAGGCGTTATAAGAGCGAATAGGGCCCAAATGGTGAGAAAATGTGATTTTCAAGAGCTGAGAGCAGTATTTGATAGTTTCTATGTACAAATACCACTAGTTAGCCTTATTTCTTGTGTTAATTGTGAAGTTTGACTAATAGTCATAGCTTCAGTCATGATTGGTCCGAACTAGGCCTTATATAGAACATGATTTCAAAAGCCGAGAGTAGTATTACATAGTTTTTATGTACCACTATTACTATTAACCTAATTTCTTGTGTTATTTGGAAGTTCGACAATAAACAAATTAGGGAAGTTCGACAGTAGAGCCGAATAGGCCCAAATGATGGGAAAACGTGATTTTCAAAAGCTGAGAGTAGTATTATACAGTTTTTACGTACAAATATTACCAATTAACCTAATTTATTATGTTATTAGGAAAGTTCGATAATAAACAAACTTTCAGCCCCGATTTTGCCCTGAAGTTGGCCTTATAAGAGTCGAATTGGGCTTAAACAGGGTGAAAACTTGAGTTTCAAGAGCCGGCAGTAGTATGTCATAGTTTCCATGTAGAGTTCTACTAATTAACTGTATTTCTAGATTTAATTGAGAAGTTTAACTAAAAGTCAAACTCATCCCCGACTGGCGTAAACTGGGCTTATAAGAGCCAAATGGGGTCAAAATGGGGTGAAAACGGGATTTTCAAGATCCGGGAGTAGAATTACATAGTTTTGAGATACAAATACTACTAATTAGCATTATTTTTTAGTCTTTCTTGGAAAATTCGACCAAAATCAACATTCAGCCCCGATTGGCTGAACTAGGCCTTATAAGAACTGAATTGGCCCCATATAGGGAGAAAACGTGAGTTTTAAGTGTCGGTAGCAGTATTACATAGCTCCTATACACAATTACTACTAATTAATCTTATTTCTAGTCTTATTAAGAAGTTTGATCAAAAGTCAAACTTTCATCCCCGATTGGCATGAACCACAACTTATAATAGCTGAATAAGGTCAAAATGGGGTGAAAACGGGATTTTCAAGAGCCGGGAGTAGAATTATATAGTTTCTATATACAATTACAACTAATTAACAGTATTTCTAATCTTTGTTGGTAAGTTTTATCAAAAGTCAAACTTTCTACTCTGATTGGCTTGAATTATGCCTTATAACAGCCGAATTAGGCCCAAACTGTGAGAAAACATGGTTTTCAAGATTCGACAGTAGTATTACATAGTGTCTATAAACAAATAATACTAGTTAACCTTATTTTTTGTGTTAATTGGAAAGTTTGACCATAAATCAAACTTTCAGCCTCGATTGGCCGGAACTAGGCTTTATAAGAGCCGAATAGGACCCAACGGTGGGAAAATATGGTTTTCAAGAGCCGAAGTAGTATTACATAGTTTTATGTATAAATATTACTAATTAACCTAATTTCTTATGTTAACTGGGAGAGTTTAGCAATAGTCAAACTTTCAGCCACGGTCGCCCTGAACTAAGCCTTATAAGATCCGAATTAGGCCCAAACAGGGTGAAAACGTGAGTTTCAAGAGCTGAAAGTAGTATAACATAGTTTCTGTGTACAATTGTACTAATTATTCTTATTTGTAGACTAGGTGGGAAGTTTGATAAAAAATCAAACTTTCAGCCCCGATTGGCTTGAATTAGGCCTTATAAGAGCCGAATTGGGCCAAAACGGTGAGAAAACAAGGTTTTCAAGAGTCGGGAGTAGTATCACATAGTTTCTATAAGCAAATAGTACTAATAAATCTTATTTCTTAGGTTAATTGCGAAGTTTGACGAATAGTCAAACTTTCAACCCTAATTGCACTATTGTAGGCCTTATAAAAGTCAATTGGGCCCAAACATGGAGAAAACGTGTGTTTCAAGAGCTGAGAGTAGTATTATATAGTTTCTATGTACAATTATAAATAATTAATCCTATTTTAAGACTTAATTAGGAAGTTTAATGAAAAGTCAAACTTTCACCCCAATTGGCCTGAACTAGAACTTTTAAGAGCTGAATATGGCCACAACCAGGAGAAAACGTGATTTTCAAGAGCCGAGAGTAGTATTACATAGTTTCTATGTACAAGTACTACTAATTAATCTTATTTCTAGTGATATTTGAGAAGTTTGACCAAAAGTCAAACTTTTAACCTAACTGGCCTGCATTATGCCTTAAAAGAGCCGAATTGGGTCCAAAACAGAGAGAACATGCCATTCAAGAGCTGGGATTAGAATTACAAAGTTTTGATGTACAATTATACAACAAATTACCTTATTTAAAGTCATAATTGAGAAGTTTGACCATAAGTCAAACTTTCAGCCCTGATTGGCAAGAATTAGGGCTCATAAGTGTCGAATTAGCTCAAACCGGGGAGAAAATAGGGTTTTCAAGAGCCTGGAATAGAACTACATAATTTTTATGTATAATTAGAACTAATTAACCTTATTTCTATTTTTAGTTAGGAAGTTTGACCAAATTCAAACTTTCAGCCCCGATTGGCTTGAAATACCACAGGAGGGAGCCCAGGGGGTCATGACAGGTCAGGGAGCAAGGGTGGATATGATATAGACAGAGATTTATTTAGAACTTTGAATTCTTGTTGTGTATGAACAGTGACAGTACAGTATATGAACAGTGAATGTATGTATGAACAGTGAATGTATGTATGAACAGTACCGTACGTATAAACAGTAAATGAACAGTGACCTGTGAACAGTAATTTTGAACAGTAATTGTGAACAGTAATTTTGAACAGTAATTGTGAACAGTAATTTTGAACAGTAAAATGTGAACAGTAATTAATGCACAGTGAATATGAGCGATCGCTCGTAACAGGACTAGAAGCCGAATACCCTGTGACGGGTTCTGTACCTCTGCCTCCTTGATTCCTCTTAAAATGAGTTGGAGGTGCGCAATGCAACCCTGTTGTGTGAGCTTTTGATCGACAAGATGAATGCAAACTCTACTTAATATGGAATGCTTAAAATTGGAATAAAGGATGAAATATTAATAGATCACAAAGGTGAGAGCTTACAGAAACTTGGCTTGAATTTAGTGTCTTTGGATAGGAAACAACTTGAATACAGGAAGGAACTTGAATACAACTTGGAATTCTAAGGAGAGAAGGAGGATTACAAAGTGGAATTCTGATTTCGCTCTTCTGTTTTTTGTTCTTGGTTTTTCTAGCTCTGATCTTGAATGGCCGCGGAGGCCTTCATTTATAGAGAGGAGCCGAGTCTTCTGGAGTGATGAGTTGGCGAGGAATCTTGTCATTTCTTTGCTTTGTGTCTCTTCTTACTTTGTCGGTGAGGAATCTTGCTTTGAGTCACGTCTTACTTTGTCGGAGAGGAATCTTGCAGCTTTGAGTCATTTCGTCCTTTGTCGGAGAGGAATCTGTCACCTTTTGAGTCACGTCTTACTTTGTCGGAGAGGAATCTTGCAGCTTTGAGTCACTTCGTCCTTTGTCGGAGAGGAGTCTGTCACCTTTTGAGTCATGTCTTACTTTGTCGGAAAGGAATCTTGCAGCTTTGAATCACTTTCGTCCTTTGTCAGAGAGGAATCTGTCACTTTGAGTCATGTCGTCCTTTTTCGGAGAGGAATTCTGTCACCTTTTGAGTCACGTTTTACTTTGTCGGGAAGGAATCTTGCAGCTTTTGAGTCACTTCTTACTTTGTCGGAGAGGAATCTTGCAGCTTTGGGTTTCTTCGTCCTTTGTCGGAGAGAATCTGTCACCTTTTGAGTCACGTCTTACTTTGTCGGAAAGGAATTTTGCAGCTTTGAGTCTTTGGAATTTTGAGTGTTGATGCTGGTGAGGTTGTTTGCCCCCCCCCCTTTTTTTTTTTTTTTTTTTTAAGCAAGGATGGTTTATACAATGTGATTGAGGAGAAGACCTTACATGTTCAAAGATGGTTTATACAATGCGGGTGATAGTCTATACAATGTGATTGAGGAGAAGACTTTTGATATACTCACAGCCATCGTCGCGGTTCATGAATAAGTTACCTGTGAACTTTGGTATTAGTGTTTTCAGGATGCCATGAACGTTGGTGAGAAAGATCCAGTTCTGTGAATGGTGGAAGATGTGAAAGCCCATTGGGAGGGCTTCCATAGTGCTTTGCATTTGCATTTGAGTGCGGGCCTTCTCTATTGATAAATGTGTGTCTGATAGTTCTGTCGGAACAGGATGATATCCTTCTTTGTAAAATCTGTCATCAGTTGCAAGGAATTGAGTCGGTATGGAGTCCCACCAGCCGAAGTATTCTGTGACCAGTACTATGTGTTGGGCTGGTTCATAGTCCTCAACAGTCTCCCAGGTAGGTGGAGTTGAGTGGAATTTGAAGTAAAGTTTGTCCGAGCAGAGGTCTTTTAATTTGAAGGAGGCGGCGGTTAATGTGGGAAATAGATGGACCCGATCTTTATAGGAATGAGAGACAAGGCCATAACAAAGACCATTTTCTATGGCCCAGATTTTTTGAGATTGAGGTGTGGTTGGATTTAACAGAAGTTTCGGAAAATAAGAATTTGGTCTGATGACTAGGTTGGATCCTTCAGGTGGTGAATGGTGAAGTTGGTTTATTTTGTGACTAGATTGGCTTCAGCTGTGCTGGTTGTTTCCATGATTCTGTAGCAGAGTTCATCGGGAGGTTTTCATAATTGCTAAAGTTAGATCTTCTCGATCCTGCCGAAAGAATATTAATCGTTCTGAAGGGGTAAGAGGAGTAGTAGTAAGACTGGTGGTTTTTCTTTTGCGAGGCTTGATGTTTTTGCAGGGAAGTTGGAAGGGATTTGAAGTCTGGTTCATGTTGGGAATCTGGTTCATGTTGTGGCTGTAGTTAAAAATTCACGAGTTAGGAAATCAGGTAAAGAGTTATTAGAACCTCTGAGATATTCAATAGTAAAATCAAAAACAGAAAGAATAGCTTGCCATCTGGCAAAGATTTGTTTAGATGCAATATTTTGAACGTCTTTTTCAAGAATATATTTGGCAGATTGGCAGTCTATACGAAGAAGGAATTTTTTGTTTAAAAGATCATCTTGAAATTTGGAAATGCATTGGACAATGGAAAGTATTTCCTTTTTAATTGTGGAATATGATTTTTGAGGGCCTGACCAATGCCAGAATGAAATCTAACTAATTGCTCTTGTGATGAATGCATGAATCTTGTTTTAGTATGCCTCCGTATCCTATGTCGGATGCATCTGTTGTTGGCCCAAAGGCCCTTCACCCTAGTTTTGATGATGATCAACTCATGTAGTTATAGTTACTAATGATCTTGTGTTTAATTAGTGACAGATTCATGATCAAGATCTTAGTAGGTGCATAGCTCAACAAAGGATAAAAGAACAAGATTTGGAGCTTGCATGTGGTGATCCAAGGAGTTTTTGGATCAAGCTTGGACCAAGTCAAGAAGATGAGAAGCCTTCAAGGGAAGACTTCAAGAAGTTGAAGACTTGGGTCTAGGTATAGAATTTGTATTTTTGTTTTAGTAAAAATGTAAAGGATAGATAGTTGGTGGATTGCTCAAGTTATATCACACACACACACTCTTGATAGAACTCTTGATTTAATTGATTTCATAAAAGATTTCTTTTTAGAAAAGAATTTTTATTTAGTAAAAGATTTTCTTTGAGACAAAATATAAAAATTTTGGGTTTTGGTATTTCTATCATATATATATCTTTTCAAACCATAACCAAGTTTAGAGCTTTATGATCAAAACATAGATATTTTATTATGATTGTGTAGTGGATCATATCCATACACACTATGCTTTATAAGTTCAAAATATCTTGTTTTTGTATTTGATAAAGATTTAGAAAAACAAGTTTTGGAAAAACATGTTTTGGAAAAATACATTTTGGTTATTGAGCTAATATTTCCATGTTACAAAAATAGACCAAAACATCTATAACATGTCTTGATTTTGTGCAAGCATGTTTGTTCTTTCAAGTATATTGGTAAAACTATTTTTGTAGAATTTCTATGTATTTTTAGGATTTTATAAAAAGATTTAAATCCTGTTTTCAGACCTGGAGACTGGCTGACAGGCCATGTCGGTCGACCGGACCGGTCGACCGATGTGCACAGCCCTGTGCACGTTGTCAGCACAGTGGCCGGTCGACCGGGTCGGTCGACCGACCAAGAGAGTTTGCTCTCTGGAAATGTCCAGTCGACCGATAGATCGACCGACAGTTCATTCCAGGTTATCGGTCGACCGAGCCGGTCGACCGGTGGCTGCAACGGTCAGAAAAATGACCGTTGGCCGGTCGACAGGCGGTCGACCGACAGCACTGACAGAACCCCAACGGCTCTATTTCTGGCAGCCTATAAAAGGGGGTCTTGTCAACTGTTTTGAGGTTAAGATTTGGAGATTTCTTGAGCAGTTTTTCTGATACTTTTAGAAGAGTTTCTCCACAAGATTTAAGTGCAAATACTTCCAATCAAAAGGAAGAGTTTTTATCAAGAGAGTGTTAAAGTGATTCTTGAGTTTTCCTCCATAGCTTTCTTTCCTTGATTTTCTCACACCACACTTGAGCTATCCATTGCTAGATATTCCTATAGGTGTGTTGTAGTGAGAGTGCTCTTTAGGTGATCAAGTGTTGTGATCATCAAAGAGATTTTCTTGTTACTTTGAGGAGACGGGCAAGTGTGCTCGTTGTGGTGTGGAGTTCGGTTGTGAACTCTTTGGTAGAGGTACGGCCTCGGCGAGTCGGTGGACTTGCGTGTGTACGGGACTTGGGAGTCCGAGGGCTTGTAGGTGTTGCGGCACCGAGGAGAGATCCGTGGGATCTTGCATAGTGGAAATCCTTCGTGTGTCGAAGGCGGGGATGTAGAGCAAGTGTGCTCGAACCTCGAAACAAACCCTTTGTGTTTGCGATTGCTCACTCTGCTCTCTTTCTCTTTTTGTCTCTATTTTATATCTTGCATTCAATTTATTGTGTTCATCTTATATATGCATGATATATTCCCTTGTGCTCATAATTGATATACATACTTGCTTGGGATTGTTGTTAACACTAGTATTCAACCAAGAGAGCCAACGCGGCACCTCAACCCATTCAAGGGGAATCTAGAGGAGCTTGTCCAGAGCCTCGCAAGGGGAATTCGGCAACACTCTTGTGTTATACATAAGTGTTCAATTAAAAGAAGTTTAATTTGGTCAACTTAGTTTTAATTCCGCATTATTTGTTCATAAGTGACCATTAGATTAGCCATCACCTATTCACCCCCCCCTCTAGGTGATCTTACAATTGGTATCAGAGCTAGTGCTCTTGATTTGGGTCTAATAACCTAAGAGTTAAAGATCCTCCTTTAGGCTAATCACAATATTTTTGTACACACACACCTCACCATGGACTTCATGTCACCACCCACCTTTGACATTCTTAACATCCAAATTTGGAAGGTTAAGATGTCTTTGTTCCTCAAAGGACTTGGCCTTAGTGTATATCTTGCCACAAATAATAAAGAATATTGCTTAAATGGTAAGAACATTGAGGCTAATGCAAAAGCCCTTCATGCTATTAAGTCAACCCTAAATGATGATTATTTATCTAGGGTTTCTAATATTGAATCGGCTTTTGTAGTATGGAACATCATCACCTCCCTCGGCGAAAAAGATCTATACTATGCGGGGAGTGACTCGGATGTTGGAAGCGACACCTCCAACAAGTGCTACATGGTCCAAGGGGATAACCCCTTGAGGTAAACTCCGAATCCGATGATGATAGTATGTCATATGATGAGCTCTCTACATTTTGTCAATTATTGCTTGAGAGACATGACATAATTAAGAAAGAAAATAAAAATTTGAAAAAGGACATTGCATGCATGCATAAGGAACAAGATTCATTTAGAAGTAACATTGCATGTTTAGAAAAAGATAATAAAATCTTGAAAAAGAATTTTGATGCCATGCTTAATGATAAAGATTCTTTAGAAAATAAAATGGCATGCTTAGAAAAAGAAAATGAAGATTTGAAAAATGAGAATATTTCCTTAATGTTTAAATTGAATGTTTTATGTGAAGGAAATATGATTTTGAAAAATAAAATTGATATGGTGGAAAAACAAAAAGAAGTTGTTTTTCAAGAAAATAAATCTTTGAAAAGAAAATTTGTGAAAAAGAAAAAGATTTTGTTTCACAAAAGAAAAAGAAAAGTGATTCTATATCTCATCATGCTTCTCATGCTCACATTGATCAAAATGAGATTAAAAATTTGAAAAATAAAATTGATAATTTAAGCTCTAATTTGAGCTCATGTGCATTCAATCATACTAGATTGGAATCATTGTTTCAAAAGAAACAAGTTCCTCATACTCATGCACATCATCATCATGACCATGCTTATGATGCACATCATGCTCACACTCCCACTCATAAGTATGCTAAGGTGTACACATGTACACATTGTGGCCGCAAAGGCCATCTAAGAAAATTTTGTTATGAAAGGTTAAATGTTCTTATTTTTGATAAAAATAAAAATGCTTGGGTTCCTTACAAAGCTAACCCCATAGGACCCAAGAAAATATGGGTACCAAAACCCCCACCTTTTGCTTGTGATGTAGGTGAGGGCTCTCACAAACGTGAGAAGGATGGTACCTTGGTAGTGGATGCACTTGGACATGATGGACATACTTTGGTTGCATCGCTATCAAGGAGCTTTGGTGGATCAACCACCATGCTAGGAGCTTTAAAATTGGTAACAATTTCTAAACTCCTATTTCTTTTATGTACATGCTTTTATGTTTATAATATCATTCATAGCATGTTCATGTTTTAAGATTTTGTGTGCTTTATGTGGTAGTTACATGCTTAGATGTAGATTTGTCAAACTTGTATGTATACATATACAAATAGTGAACTACAATTGATTCTTAAATATTTGGACTTCATGCTCACTTGTATCCACTTTATGTATTTGTATAGACTAGTTTTGATGATTCTCCTTTATACATGTTTTGCCAATTTTTATGATTTACTTCATGTATATGCATGTTTAATTCAAATCTAATAAATATACATGTATACCCGTGAGTCTCTTGCCTTCATGCAAACATTTAATAGACTCTTTTAATATTTGGGATATGTATGCATATTGCTAGATTTGTATAATTCATACATATACCATGTAGATTATTTTTAAGATGATTTGTTTTTGATAAAAATGATTTTTATGTGTTGGTTGATAAAAATTTTGATTAGTCATATTTGATTTAAGCTTCAATAACTAATTTCATGTAGATACTACTTACATAACCTTTGAACACTCGATCTTCAAGAAAAGATATAATTTGGAGCTTTATGGAATATGAGTGCTTGAACTTTTATGTATTTAGTATTATTCATGAAATACATATGATTTCATATTTATGAAGGATCTTTAACTAGTTTGTCAAAAATCCATTTAAACTAGTTATCTATTCTTCAATTGATGCACATGATCCTATTTTTATGGATAAATTCTTTTGTGATTTCAAAATTTTGATGCTTCATTGTATTGAATATTAGTTTAGATGTTAGTATTTGTCAACACTTGGATTTATACTTGTACACCTTATGGACCACAAATAAATCTATATATGATTGGGTTGAATGCTTATTTGTGCCTATTAGATGTACTAGTATAGCCTTATGTTGATGATCATTACATTCTTAAACTTGTATTCCCATTCGGATTTATGTTATGATCATGTGATTTCATTTCATGTATATGGTTATTTTGCTAAAACATTAAGATATACATGGATACCTCTTGAGTCATTTGCCTTTCATGCAAATCTATATATATGGACTCAATTGTGTTAGAGATATGTATGTATGCTTCTTGTATTGACAAAACATACATATATTATGAAACATTTTTTTTTTAATAAAAATTTTTTTTAATTTTCAAGGTTTTAAAAGTTATGATAATTCAAAATTTAAAGGAATATTGAGTTTTATTGTAATTTTCATGATGCCATGCTTCACATAATATTAGTACACTCACATCTCTTGAAAACATTAAATGGACTTTATGGATTAGAGTGTTTTAGTGCCTTGTGATTTATGCATATTCCATGAAAAACCTTTTGATTTATTCCTTGATAACTAGTTCGAATTCTTCATGTGTTAGATTATATGACATATACACCTAAGCCTATTTCTCTATTGGTATCATTGGTTATTTGCAATTGGTATCAATATGAACCTTTTTGGTATATACTCATATTTTGCTTTCTTTATATGTATGTATCCATCTCTATTGATATAATCTCTTCATACATATATGATAGTTGTGTGCTTGTTTTACAATTGGTATCTTTTAAAGCACATAGATTGTTAATGCTAAGCTTAATTAGACTTCAAATTGGTATTTCATAATAAGCTTGTGCATTGTATTTTTTTTGAAATTGGTATCAAAAATTCAAAATTTGATTATTTTACAATTGGAACCATGCAAAATTGTGTTATTTTATATCTTATAATATGATCTCTTTCTAAGATATCTCAAAATTTGTTGTTATTAAGAAAAATTCAAAATTTATTTTATAAAGAAAATTCAAAATTTTTTATTTGTATTTCCTATATGCAAGGAGAGCTTAACATCTCTTCTACATATAGATTCATGTTGAGTATATTATAATTTGAGGAGCTTGACAACTCTTCTTTTCATGATATACGTGTGTAGGGGGAGCTTCACATCTCCTCTTATGCATGACATATTATACGTTATGTGAATTAGGGCTTGTCATCCCTCTTTCATGTAATGTATATGTGTCGGGAAGCTAACTTAACGTCTTCCTCTTCATGAATTTATATCGCATATAAATTTTATTGATTGATTTGTATTTACCCCTCCTTGATCTCTTTGTTTTTAACAAAAAGGGGGAGAAAATTTGTTTGATGTATTTTTACTTTGAACCCTTTGTTGATGATTGACAAAAAGGGGGAGAAGTATTTGAGATTGTATTGTATATGCATGTTTTCATTGCTTAAGGGGGAGAAGTATTTGTCTTTCTTACTTATTATGCATATATGTTGTATTTTGCAATTAGGAGAAAAAGATTTGACTTAAGATTTGATTTTTGTTATGATTGCATCTCCTTACATTGCATACATGTCATGTGCTTTTATTGCCATATCTATTATTTCTTGTCATGCATGAGTTAAGGGGAGCTTCTTTGAAGCTTTACTTTAATCCATGCATATATAACTCCATGAGTTTTGTCATCATCAAAAAGGGGAGATTGTTGGCCCAAAGGCCCTTCACCCTAGTTTTGATGATGATCAACTCATGTAGTTATAGTTACTAATGATCTTGTGTTTAATTAGTGACAGATTCATGATCAAGATCTTAGTAGGTGCATAGCTCAACAAAGGATAAAAGAACAAGATTTGGAGCTTGCATGTGGTGATCCAAGGAGTTTTTGGATCAAGCTTGGACCAAGTCAAGAAGATGAGAAGCCTTCAAGGGAAGACTTCAAGAAGTTGAAGACTTGGGTCTAGGTATAGAATTTGTATTTTTGTTTTAGTAAAAATGTAAAGGATAGATAGTTGGTGGATTGCTCAAGTTATATCACACACACACACTCTTGATAGAACTCTTGATTTAATTGATTTCATAAAAGATTTCTTTTAGAAAAGAATTTTTATTTAGTAAAAGATTTTCTTTGAGACAAAATATAAAAACTTTGGGTTTTGGTATTTCTATCATATATATATCTTTTCAAACCATAACCAAGTTTAGAGCTTTATGATCAAAACATAGATATTTTATTATGATTGTGTAGTGGATCATATCCATACACACTATGCTTTATAAGTTCAAAATATCTTGTTTTTGTATTTGATAAAGATTTAGAAAAACAAGTTTTGGAAAACATGTTTTGGAAAAATACATTTTGGTTATTGAGCTAATATTTCCATGTTACAAAAATAGACCAAAACATCTATAACATGTCTTGATTTTGTGCAAGCATGTTTGTTCTTTCAAGTATATTGGTAAAACTATTTTTGTAGAATTTCTATGTATTTTTAGGATTTTATAAAAAGATTTTAAATCCTGTTTTCAGACCTGGAGACTGGCTGACAGGCCATGTCGGTCGACCGGACCGGTCGACCGATGTGCACAGCCCTGTGCACGTTGTCAGCACAGTGGCCGGTCGACCGGGTCGGTCGACCGACCAAGAGAGTTTGCTCTCTGGAAATGTCCAGTCGACCGATAGGTCGACCGACAGTTCATTCCAGGTTATCGGTCGACCGAGCCGGTCGACCGGTGGCTGCAACGGTCAGAAAATGACCGTTGGCCGGTCGACCGGCGGTCGACCGACAGCACTGACAGAACCCCAACGGCTCTATTTCTGGCAGCCTATAAAAGGGGTCTTGTCAACTGTTTTGAGGTTAAGATTTTGGAGATTTCTTGAGCAGTTTTTCTGATACTTTTAGAAGAGTTTCTCCACAAGATTTAAGTGCAAATACTTCCAATCAAAAGGAAGAGTTTTTATCAAGAGAGTGTTAAAGTGATTCTTGAGTTTTCCTCCATAGCTTTCTTTCCTTGATTTTCTCACACCACACTTGAGCTATCCATTGCTAGATATTCCTATAGGTGTGTTGTAGTGAGAGTGCTCTTTAGGTGATCAAGTGTTGTGATCATCAAAGAGATTTTTCTTGTTACTTTGAGGAGACGGGCAAGTGTGCTTGTTGTGGTGTGGAGTTCGGTTGTGAACTCTTTGGTAGAGGTACGGCCTCGGCGAGTCGGTGGACTTGCGTGTGTACGGGACTTGGGAGTCCGAGGGCTTGTAGGTGTTGCGGCACCGAGGAGAGATCCGGTGGGATCTTGCATAGTGGAAATCCTTCGTGTGTCGAAGGCGGGGATGTAGAGCAAGTGTGCTCGAACCTCGAAACAAACCCTTTGTGTTTGCGATTGCTCACTCTTGCTCTCTTTCTCTTTTGTCTCTATTTTATATCTTGCATTCAATTTATTGTGTTCATCTTATATATGCATGATATATTCCCTTGTGCTCATAATTGATATACATACTTGCTTGGGATTGTTGTTAACACTAGTATTCAACCAAGAGAGCCAACGCGGCACCTCAACCCATTCAAGGGGAATCTAGAGGAGCTTGTCCAGAGCCTCGCAAGGGGAATTCGGCAACACTCTTGTGTTATACATAAGTGTTCAATTAAAAGAAGTTTAATTTGGTCAACTTAGTTTTAATTCCGCATTATTTGTTCATAAGTGACCATTAGATTAGCCATCACCTATTCACCCCCCCCTCTAGGTGATCTTACATCTGTTTCTATTATCATGAATGCATGAGGATGAGGAATGCACAGACAGGGTAATGAATGAACCCTTTCTTTGACTTGCCTGACTATTTGGGTAAGCTTATCTGACCATGCTGGGGGGTTCTTTTGAAGTCTTTTAAATAATGGTGCACAAGTAATTCGTATTCTGGGAATGTAATCGGATACGTAGTTTAGACATCCTAGGAACCTTTGCAGTTGCGTTTTGTCTTTAATTTCATCAGGGAATTTATTTGCGAATTCTATTGATCTGTTGATTGGTGTTATAGTTCCCCTGTGAATATCATGCCCTAAGAATCTAATGGAGGTTTGGAATAGTTTCATTTTTGCCAATGAGATCACTAACCCGGTTTTCTTTATAATATGGAAGAAGGTTTTGAGATGTTTAAAATGTTGGTCTATGTTTTCTGAGTAAATGAGGACATCGTCAATGTATACTATAGTAAATGTGGTGTAGGGGTTAAATATGTCGTTCATGATCCGTTGAAATTCTGAGGGAGCATTCTTAAGTCCGAAAGGCATTACGTTCCATTCGTAATGGCCGAATGGTACCGTAAACGCAGTCTTGTACCTGTCTTGTTCAGCGATTTGTATTTGCCAAAATCCGGATTTCATATCGAATTTGGAAAATAGTTTGGCATTATATAACCTTTTTAATAATCCTTTTTGTTTGGGATTGGATATCTGATCCATTGTAATACTTTATTTACTGGTTTGTAATTGATTACCAGTCTAGGAACTCCTCGTTCCTTTTCTGCCTGCTTCATGACGTAAAATCCTGCACAGCTCCACGGGGATTTGGAGGGTCGTATTAATCTTTTATCAAGGAGGTTTTGTAATTCTGCTTTACATGTTTCTAGAAGATCATGATTCATTTGAATGGGTCGGGCTTTGGTTGAATATTTTTTTCTGAGAAGTCTTTTTCATAGGGAAGGGTGACAATGTGTTTCTTTCTTTCCCAAAAAGCATTAGGAATGTCAGAACAGATCTCTTTTGTGTATAAGTCTTGAATTTGCTTAATACGTTGTTGTATACTCGTGTCTTTTAATTGTTGATTTATTTTATGGTATAGTATATCATCTTTGAGATATAGGATTTTGTTTTGTTTTTTCTGAATTAAGTCTAAATTTTGGTAGATTGAATTAGTTTGTAGGGTATCTAATTCTCTGTATCTAACCTGGGTTATAAATTTAAACAAGATCCTCTGTCCCATTATTTTAGTGGTTATTCCGTCGGAGTTAATCCGGAATGGGTAAATTTGAGTTAAGAAGGGGATTCCCAGTATTACATTAGTATTTAGATTGTCAATAACAATGAATTGGTGCTTGAAACAAATCTTTTCATTGCATATTGATGTCTTTGTTAGTTTACCCATGACCTTTAATGGGGAACCATTTGCTGTGATCAGCTTTTCTTCTGTTGTTCATAATATTTGGTTGGGGAGATACCGTCTTTTATTACACTATGGTCAGCGCCTGAATCAACCATGGCAATAAAGGTGGTTTTGAAATCATCGATGGCCAAGGTTATGATTATGAACCATTTTTGATATTTGAATTTTTTAATGGCGGAGATTGACTTGGGGTTTGAAGGTCGGGTGCTTGAAACAGTTATTTCTTTTAGGGAGAAGGGGTGTACCTTTTCTAATGGGTCTGGAATAGTAGTATTTTGAACAAGGTTTGTAATGTCCTTTTGTTGTAGGTTTCCTCTAATATGTTTAATTTCCTTTTTTAATAATTTTATTTTTGATCGAAGTTCATGAATATTGTTTAGGTCAAATCTTTTGAAGCATTAAGAGGCTGATTTGGGTTGATTTTTAATTGTTTCCTTGTGTCAGGGATTTGGTATATTAATTTGTTTTCATTGGGTATCTTATTTTCTTCTAGCAGGCTGTCTTTATTTTTCTCCTCATTTTTTTCTCTTGTCCTGCATCTACTCTTCTTGTGGCCGGATTTGTTACATTTGTAGCAAGTAATTATTTTTATAGGTTTCTGTTTGTCAGGAGCTTCTTTTTTGGTTGTTCTTTCTGAATTATTTATAGATTTAGTTTCTAGATTTTTATTTTTTATTATAGTATTTATTTTTGACGTACTTGGAATGTTCTCATTAATTTTTTCTAAGGCTTGGGTTATTTGTCCTAGTAGGTTCATTGGTCGGATATTTTCTACAGGTAAACTTGTTGGCTGGAAATGTGGTGCTGAATAACTTAGTGGGAATTTAGAATTTGACTCTTTTTGAATTCCTTTAATTTCTGTGGATAAGGAATCAACTTGATGCGCTATGGTGTGTAGCAATTGGTTTGAATAATTGTTCTGATGATATACCTTTTTAATATCTTCTATGTTGACTGGTTCGTTATTATTTTTCCCTCTTTTGAAAGGGGAAGCAGTTACTTCTCCTTCGTTGGTTGGAATCTTGATAGATTGTAATGGAGGATGGATTGAAGTCACAATGTTTCCATCTGTCAGTTGCCATTTTTTGTATAGGCTGGTCTGAACATTAATTTGGGATTGATTGAAAGGGTCTTCGATGCCTTGTTTCACTAAGTAATATTGTAACCATATTTCAAAGTTGAAATTAATTTCATGTTCCCATATATCACTAATCCAATTTTTTGTTAATTGTTCTTGGTAAGTCCTATGGAGCTTTGAGAACCAACCAAAATGTTTGGATTCTTCTCGGAACTCTTTCATCAGTCTAACACTATCGCTAATGAATGGCTTTTTAATCATATTAATTTCTCCGGTAAATTCTGGTCTCATTTGGGATGATGTAGGAGAGTAGTTTTCCTGACTAACTTCTGGAAGGGGTGACTTATGGAATACTCTAATGGGTTGTTGGAATGAATATTCAGAACATGAATTTCTACTGGGTTCAACATACCTAAAGGAGGTTGAAGGTCTTTCTCTAACAGAGTTGAATCTAATCAGTACTGTCCCGTCGTCTTCTTCTATTATATCTGAGATCTCAGTCCTTTCTATGTCTCTAGGGGTCTGAGGGTTCTCTATTTTGAATTCTTCTGGAATGGTTATCTCATCCCATTTTGGTCTTTTGGGAACAAAAGTCTTTGACTGTTCTGCTTCTATCTGAAGAATAACAGTTTCTTCTTGAGCACGGGAACCTATCATTTTGAATTTTGGGTTCATCTGAGAACTCATTAATTTATAATATAGCTTATACATGACCGATACTTGTTCGGTGAATTTTTCGAACTCATCACCTTGCAAGTGGACGTCTAAGATTAATGAATTTAGGAATAATGGATCTGTTAAGGATACTGAATAATTAGGCATACAGTTGAAGTATACTGGTCCATTACATATATTAGTTTGAATCATAGATAAGATGGATGCTTTATATCTTTTTAATCTTTTGTCCCGTAGGGCTGTGTAGACAGGTGTGTCTACACCAGTATGGACTAGTGGTTTGATAGCTACCTGTACTAACCCAAAATGAATATAACGGAATCCCTTTTTAATGAATTCTTCCAATGCAAGTTTGGATAATAGATGAATGGTTTGGGATTTATTTTGGATATTGAATGTTTCTTCATGAATTTTTATAGCATATGAAGTTTTAAAGTCAAAGGTGCCTATACTGTAAATATTCTCTATTTTTTCACTGGGAATTCTCCATTCTAAAAAATGTTCATGAACTAGAGTAGCATTATATAGTTTCTATAAATAAATAATACTTATTTACTTTATTTCTTAGGTAATTAAGAAGTTTGACAAATACACAAACTTTCAGTACCGATTGGCCTGAAGTAGGCCTTATAAGAATGAATTGGGCCCAAATAGGGAGAAAACGTGAGTTTCAAGAGTTGGGAGTAGTATTACATAGTTTCTATGTACAATTACTACTAATTAATCTTATTTATAGTTTTAATTTAAAAGTTTGACAGAAGCCTAACTTTAGCCCCGGTTGGTCAAAACTAAGCCTTATAAGAGCCGAATAGGGCCAAACGTTGAGAAAACGTGGTTTTCAAGGGCCGGGAATATTATTATGAAGTTTATATGTAAAATATTACTAATTAACCTTATTTTTTTTGTCAATTAGAATGTTTGACTAATAATCAAGCTTTCAGTCCCGATTGGGCTGAACAAGAACTAAGTCGGGAGCAGTATTATATGGTTTATATATACAATTACTATAAATTAACCTTATTTCTAGTCTTAATTAGGAAGTTTAAACAAAACTTAAATTTTTAAGCCTGATTGGCCTGAATTAGGCCTTATGCGAGACGAATAGGGCCCAAACGGTGAGAAAACATAGTTTTTAAGAGATAGGAGTAGTATTACATAGTTTTTATAGGATCAAAAAATATGACAACACAAATGCTGGAGGAGGGTGAATAATGTTTTTAAAATCTAGACAAGAACTAGGTCTTATTAGAGTCGAGTTGGTCTCTAACAGTGAGAAAACGTGTGTTTCAAGAGCCGGTAGAAGGAATACATAGTTTCTAAGTACAATTACAACTAATTAACCTTATTTCAAGTCTTAATTAAGAAGTTTGATCAAAAGTCAAACTTTCAACCCCGAATGGCCGCAACTTGGACTTATAAGAGCCGAATGGAATGGGGTGAAAACGAGGAGAAAACAGGTTTTTCAAAAGTCGGGAGTAGAATTACATAGTTTCTATGCACAATTAAAACTAATTAATCTTATTTCAAGTCTTAATTGGGAAATTTGATGAAAAGTTGAACCTTCAGCCTCGATTGGGCTGACTAGGACTTATTAGAGCCGAATAGGGTCAAAACGGGGTTTTCAAGATCTAGGAGTAAAATTACATAGCTTCTATGTACAATTACAGCAAATTTCCTTATTTCTTGTCTTAATTGGGAAACTTACCAAAAATCCAACTTTCAGCCTCGATTAGCTTGAACTAGGCCCAATCTGCTAGAAAACGTTGTTTTCAAGGGCTGGGCGTAGTATTACATAGATTCCACGAACAAATAATAATAATAAACCTTATTTTTTTGGTTAATTAGGAAGGTTGACCAGTAATCAAACTTTCAGCCCCTACTGCCCAGAACTCTCCTTATTTGAACCGAATTGGGCCCAAAAAGTGAGAATACGTAGGTTTCAAGAGTCGGGAATAGTATTACATAGTTTCTATGTATAATTACAACTAATTAACTTTATTCAAGTATTAATTGGAGATTTGGCTAAAAGTCAAACTTTCAGCCCCAATTGGCCTGAACTAGGACATATAAGAGCCAAGTAGGGCAATAGCAAGGAGAAAACATGGTTTTCAAGAGCCGGAGTAGTATTACATAATTTCTATGTACAACTACTACTTAATTAACCTTATTTCTTGTCATATTTAGGGAGTTTGACCAAAAGTCAAAATTTTAACCCTGATTGACCTGAAAATGGGCCTTATGAGAGTCGAATAGGGCCAAACTATAAGAAGACGTGGTTTTCATGTACCGGGAGTAAAATTACATAGTTTTTTGTACACATTCTACTATTTAATCTTAATTCTTGTGTTAATTGGGAAGTTTGACTAATAGTTAAACTTTCAGCCCCTTTGGCCTGATTTAGCCTTAAAGGAGTCGACTTGGGCCCAAAGAGGGAGAAAACGTGAGTTTCAAACTGAGAGTTGTATTACATAGTTTTATTTACAAATATTACTAATTAACCTATTTTTAATCTTAATTGGGAAGTTTTACAGTAAGTCATATTTTCAGCCCGATTAGCTTGATCTAGGCCTTATAAGAGCTGAGTAGGGCCTAAATAGTGAGAAAACGTGTTTTTCAAGAGCCAAGAATAGAATTACATAGTTCTATGCACAATTTCAAGTATTTAGTATAATTTCAAGTCTTAATGGGGTTTGACCAAAAGTCAAACTTTAAGCCCCGAGTGGCTTGAATTAGGCCTTATAAGAGCCGAATAGGGCCCAAACAGTGAGAAAATGAGCTTCTTAAGAGTCAAGAGTAGAATTTCATAGTTTCTATGAGAAATAATACTAATAAACCTTATTTCTTAGGTTAATTAGAAATTTTGAGTAATAGTCAAATTTTCAGCCCCGTTAGGCCTGAACTAGGCCTTATAAGAGCCGAATTGGGCCCAAACGGTGAAAAAATATGGTTTTCAAGAACTCGGCATAGTATTACATAGATTATATGAACAAATAATACTAATAAATCTTTTCTTATATTATTTGGGAAGTTTGACAAATAGTCAAACATTTAACCCACTGCCCTGAACAAGGGCTTATAAGAGCCGAATTAGGCCTAAAAAGGGAGAAAACGTGAGTTTCAAGAGTCGGAAGTAGTATCACATAATTTCTTTAAAACTAATTAACCTTATTTCAAGTCTTAATTGGAAAGTTTGACCGAAAGTCAAACTTCAGCCTCAATTGGCCTGAATTTGGAGTTATAAAAGCAGAATACATAACAAGGAGAAACGTGATTTTCAAGAACCGAGAGTAGTATTACATTATTTTTATGTATAAATACTAATAATTAACCTTATTTCTAGTCATATTTGGAAAGTTTGACTGAAAGCCAAACTTTCAGCCCCGATTGGCCCGAACTAAGCCTTATGAGAGTCGAATAAGGTCAAACGACGAGAAAACGTGGTTTTCAAGTACCGGGAGTAGAATTACGTAGTTTTTATATACAAATACTACTAATTAACCTTAATCATGTGTTAATTGGGAGGGACCAAATGTCAAACTTTCAGCCCCGTTTGGCCAGAATAATGCCTTAAAAGAACTGAATTGAGCCCAAACAACATGAATACATGAGTTTCAAGATCCGAGAGTAGTATTACAAGTTTTTATGTACAAATACTATTAATTAACATTATTCCAGCCTTAATTGGGAAGTTTGACCAGAAGATAAACTTTCAGCCCCGATTGGCCTGAACAAGGCCGTATACGAGCGAATAAGGCCCAAACAGTGAGAAATGTGCTTTTCAGGAGCTGAAAGTAGATACAAAGTTTCTATGCACAATTACTTCTATAAAATATTTTTCAAGAGCCGGGAGTAGAATTACATACTTTCTATGCACAATTAAAACTAATTAACCTTATTTCAAGTCTTAATTAGGAAGCTTGATCAAAAGTCAAATTTTAAGCCCCGAGTGGCTTGAATTAGGCCTCACAAGATCCGAATTGGGCTCAAACTTTAAGAAATATGCTTTTTAAGAGCCGAGAGCTTTACATTATTTATATGAACAAATAATATTAATAAACCTTATTTCTTATATTAATTGAGAAGTTTGACACATAGTCAAACTTTTAGCCCCGTTTGGCCTGAGCTAGACCTTATAAGAGCCGAATTGGGCCCAATCGGTTAGAAAATATGCTTTTCTCAGGAGTAGAATTATATTGTTTATATATACAATTACAACTAATTAACCTAATTTCAAGACTTAATTGGGAAGTTTGACCAAAAGTCTAATTTTTAGCCCTGATTAGCTTGAATTAGGTCTTATAAGAGCCGAATTGGGCCCCATCAAAAGAAAATGTTATTTTCAAGTGCCGAGAGTAGTATTACATAGATTCTATGAACAAATAATACTAATAAATCATATTTTTTAGCTTAGTTGGGAAGTTTGATCAATAGTCAATCATCGTCGTTTGGCCTGAATTAGGCCTTATATGAGCCAAATTGGTCCCAAAAAGGCAGAAAACGTGAGTTTCAGGAGCCGGAGTAGTATTTACATAGTTTCTATATACAATTACTACTAAATAACCTTATTTGAAGTCATAATTGGGAAGTTTAACCAAAAGTCTAATTTTTCAGCCCCGATTGGGCTAAATTAGTCTTTATAAGAGTCGAGTAGGGCCCAAATGGCGAGAAAATTTTTTTGCTTTCAAGAGAAGAGAGTAGTATTACATAGTTTCTATGTATAAGTACTGCCAATTAACCTTATTTCTAGTTATATTTAGGAAGTTTCAGCAAAAGTCAAACTTTCAGCGGCAATTAGCCTGATGCAGGCCTTAAGAGAGCCGACTAGGGCCTCAAATGATAAGAAAACGTGGTTTTCAAGTGCCAGAGTAGAATTACATTGTTTTTATGTATAAATACCACAATTAACCCTAATTCTTGTGTTAATTGGAAAGTCAAAATTTCATCCCAGTTTGGCCTGAATTTGGCCTTCAAAGAGCCGAATTGGGCCCAAACAGGAGAAAACATGAGTTTCAAGAGTCTGGAGAAGTGTTACGTAGTTTTTTATGTACAAATATGACTAATTAACCTTAATTCTAGTCTTATTGAGAAGTTTCACCAGATGTCAAACTTTCAGCTACGATTGGCCTAAACTAGGCCTTATAAGAGCCGAATAGGGCCCAAACAGTAAGAAAATGTGCTTTTCAGGAGCAGAGAGTCGAATTACATAGTTTTTATGTATAATCTCGACTAATTAACCTTATTTATAATCTTAATTGGGAAGTTTGAAAAAAAGTCTAACTTTCAGTCCTGATTAGCCTAAACTAGGCCTTATAAGAGCTTAATAAGGCCCAAACGGTTAGAAAATATTATTTTCAAGAGCTGAGAGTAGTATTACATAGTTTCTAGTTATATTTGGGAAGTTTATGTAAAAATCAAAGTTTCAGTCCTAATTGGCCTAATCTAGACCTTATAAGAGCGGAATATAGCCCAAATGGTGAGAAAAAGTGGTTTTCAAGTACCGGGAGTAGAATTACAAGTTTTTCTGTACAAATACCATTAATTAACCTTAATTCTTGTGTTAATTGGAAAGTTTAACAATAGTCAAAATTCAGCCCCGTTTGGCCTGATTTAGGTCTTAAAGAGCTGAATTAGACCCAAACAGGGAGAAAACGAGAGTTTCAAGTGCCGGGAGTAGTATTACATAGTTTTTATGTACAAATACTACTAATTAACATTATTTCTATTCTTAATTGGAAATTTGACTAGAAGTTAAACTTTCAGCCCCGATTGGCCTGAACTAGGCCTTTTAAGCGTCGAATTGGACCAGAAGAGGGAGAAAACGTGCTTTTCAAGAGCCCGGAGTAGAATTACATAGTTTGCATGTACAATTATAACTATTAACCTTATTTAAAGTCTTCATTGAATAGTTTGACCAAATGTCAAAATTTAAACCCCGTTTTCTGAACTAGGCCCTAAAAAAGCCGAATTGGGGCCAAACAGAGAGGAAATATGAGTTTCAAGAGTCATGAGTTGTATTACATAGTTTTATATACAATACTATTGATTAATCTTATTTCTATTCTTAATTAAGAAGTTTGACCAGAAGTCAAACTTTCAGCCCAGATTGGCCTGAACAGGCCTTATAAGGGCCTAATTGGGTCCAAACAATGAGAAAAACATGCCTTACAAGAGCTGGTAATAGGATTACATAGTTTTAATGTATAAATACAATTAATTAACATTATTCAAGTCTTAATTCAGAAGTTTGATCAAAAGTCAAACTTTCAGACCCGATGGACCTCAATTATAAGAGCCTAATAAAGTCAAAACGGGGAGAGTTTACGGGTTTTTCAAAAGACGGGACTAGAATTACATGGTTTCTATGTACAATTACAACTAATTAAACTTATTTCAAGTCTTAATAGGGAAGTAGACGAAAAGTTAAAGCTTCAGCCTTGATTGGCCTGAACTAGGACTTATAAGAGTCGAACGAGGTCAAAACGGGGAGAAAACAGGGTTTTCAAGAGCCGGGAGTAGAATTACATAATTCTATGTACAATCACAACAAATTTACCTTATTCTAGATCTTATTGGAAAGTTTGACCAAATTCAAACTTTCATCCCAATTAGCTGAACTAGGCCTTATAAGAGCATAATTGGGCCCAACCGGGAAAAAAATATGGTTTTCAAGAGTCGGGCATAGTATTACATAGATTCCATGAACAAAGAATACTAATAAATCTTATTTCTTAGGTTAATTGTGAAGATTAACCAATAGTCAAATTTTCAGCCCCGTTTGGCCTGATTTAGGTCTTAAAGAGCTGAATTAGACCCAAACAGGGAGAAAACGAGAGTTTCAAGTGCCGGGAGTAGTATTACATAGTTTTTATGTACAAATACTACTAATTAACATTATTTCTATTCTTAATTGAGAAATTTGACTAGAAGTTAAACTTTCAGCCCCGATTGGCCTGAAATAGGCCTTTTAAGCGTCGAATTAGACCAGAAGAGGGAGAAAACGTGCTTTTCAAGAGCCCGGAGTAGAATTACATAGTTTGCATGTACAATTATAACTATTAACCTTATTTAAAGTCTTCATTGAATAGTTTGACCAAATGTCAAATTTAAACCCCGTTTTCTGAACTAGCCCTAAAAAAGCCGAATTGGGCCCAAATAGAGAGGAAATATGAGTTTCAAGAGTCATGAGTTGTATTACATAGTTTTATATACAAATACTATTAATTAATCTTATTTCTATTCTTAATTAAGATTTGACCAGAAGTCAAACTTTCAGCCCAGATTGGCCTGAACAGGCCTTATAAGGGCCTAATTGGGCCCAAACAATGAGAAAACATGCCTTACAAGAGCTGGTAATAGGATTACATAGTTTTAATGTATAAATACAATTAATTAACATTATTCAAGTCTTAATTCAGAAGTTTGATCAAAAGTCAAACTTTCAGACCCGATGGACCTCAATTATAAGAGCCTAATAAAGTCGAAACGGAGAGAGTTTACGGGTTTTTCAAAACGGGACTAGAATTACATAGTTTCTATGTAAAATTACAACTAATTAACCTTATTTCAAGTCTTAATAGGGAGTAGACGAAAGTTAAAGCTTCAGCCTTGATTGGCCTGAACTAGGACTTATAAGAGTCGAACGGGTCAAAACGGGGAGAAAACAAGGTTTTCAAGAGCCGGAGGTAGAATTACATAATTTCTATGTACAATCACAACAAATTTACCTTATTCCAGATCTTAATTGGAAAGTTTGACCAAAAGTCAAACTTTCATCCCAATTCGCTGAACTAGGCTTTATAAGAGCCTAATTGGGCCCACCGGGAAAAAATATGGTTTTCAGAGTCGGGCATAGTATTACATAGATTCCATGAACAAAGAATAAATCTTATTTCTTAGGTTAATTGTGAAGATTAACCAATAGTCAAATTTTCAGCCCCGACTACCCTAAACTAGGTCTTACATAGTTTATGTGTAAAATTATAACTAATTAACCTTATTTCAAGTCTTAATTAGGATATATGAGCAAAAGTCAAATTTGCAGCCTCGATTGGCCTCTCCCCCTGAACAAGTCCTTATAAGAGTCAAATTGGGCCCAAATAAGAAGAAAATGTGGTTTCCAAGGGCCGGGAGTAATATTGCATAGTTTTTAGGTACAATTAACATTATTTCTTCTGTTAATTTGGAAGGCTGACCAATAGTCAAAGTTTCAGCCCTCGATAGCCCTGAACTGGGCCTTATAAGAGCCGAAATTGGGCCCAAAGGAGAAGATAACATGGTTTTCAAGATCCTAGAGTAGTATTACATGGTTTTTATGTACAAATACAACTAATTAACCTTATTTCCTGTGTGAATTGGGAAGTTTGACCAATAATCAAATTGTCAACCTCATTGGCATGAACTATACCTCATGAGAGCCGAGTTGCACAAAAAAAGGACGAAAACGTGAGTTCCAAGAGACGAGAGTAGTATTATATAGTTTCTATATATATTACTACTAATTAGCCTTATTTCTAGTATTAATTGAGAAGTTTGACCAGAAGTCAAACTTTCAAGCCCGATTGGCCTGAGCGAGGCCTTATGAGAGCCGAATAGGGTCCAAATGGTTAGAAAACGTGGTTTTCAAAGGCCGGGAGTAGTATTACATAGTTTCTATATACAAATACAACTAATTAATCTTATTTTTTTTTAATTGGGAAGTCTGACCAATAATCAACTTTCAAGCCTGATTGGCTTGAATAAGGACTTATAAAACCGAATAGGGCCAAAACGAAGAGAAAATAAGGTTTTTAAGAGCCGCGAGTAGTATTACATAGTTTCTATGTACAATTACTATAATTTAACCTTATTTCTAGTCTTAATTGGAGAGTTTAACTAAAACTCAAATTTCAGGCCCGATTGGCCTAAACTGGGCCTTATGAGAGACAAATAGGGCCCAAACGGTGAGAAAACGTGATTTTCAAGAGCCGGGAGTAATGTTACATAGTTTCTATGTATAAATTCTACTATTTACCCTTAGTTCTTGTGTTAATTGAATGTTATGACCAATAGTCATACTTTCAGCCCCGATTGGCCTTCTAATATGAGCCGAATAGGGCAAAAACAAGGAGAAAAGATGGTTTTCAACAGCAAAGAGTAGTATTACATAGTTTCTATATACAATTATTACTCATTAACTTTACTTCGAGTCTTAATTATGAAGTTTGACCTAAAGTCAAACTTTCAGCCCCGATTAGTGTGAATTATTCTTTATAAGAGCAAAATATAGCCCAAACAGAGAGAAAATGTGATTTTGAAGAGCCACGAGTAAAATTACATAGTTTCTATGTACAATTACAACAAATTAACCTTATTTCAAATCTTAATTAGGAAGTTTGACCAAAAGTCAAATTTTTAGCCCCAATTAGCCTGAATTAGGACTTACAACTGCCGAATAGGGCCATAAAGGGGTGAAAACATAGTTTTTCATAGCTGGGAGTCGTATTGTATAGTTTCCATAGACAAATACTATTTATTAACCTTATTTCTAGTTTAATTGGAAAGTTTGACCAAAAGTTAAACTTTCAGTCCGATTGGCCGGAACTAGGCCTCATAAGAGCTAAATTGGGCTAAATAGGGAGAAAACCTGAGTCTCAAGAGCCAGGAGTAGTATTACATAGTTTTCATAAACAATTACTACTAATTAACCTTATATATTTTGTTTATTAGGAAGTTTGACCAATAGTCAAACTATCAGCCCCTATTGGCATTAACTAGGCCTCACAAAGCCGAATTGGGCCCAAACAGGGAGAAAAAATGAGTTTCAAGAGACGGGAGTAGTATTACATAGTTTCTATGTAAAATTACTACTAATTAACCTTATTTCTAGTCTTAACTGAGAAATTTGACCAAAATCAAAACTTTCAGGCCCGATTGGCCGCCAGGCCTTATAAGAGCCCAATAGGGTCTAAACGATTAGAAAACATGGTTTTCATGAGTCGGGAGTAGTATTACATAGTTTCTATGTACAAATACTACTAACTAACCTTATTTCTTGTGCTAAGTGGGAAGTTTGACTAATAATCAAACTTTCAGTCCCGATGAGCCTGAACAAGGACTTATGAGAGCCGAGTAGGACAAAACGAGGAGAAAATGTGGTTTTCAAGAGCCAGGAGCAGTGTTACATAGTTTCCATGTACAATTACTACAAATTAACATTATTTCAAGTTTTAATTGAGAAGTTTAAAAAAAAGTAAAACTTTCAACCGCGATTGGCCTCAATTAGGACTTATAAAAGCCGAATTAGGTCAAAACAGGGAGAAAACATGTTTTTCAAGAGTCAGAGTAGAATTACATAGTTTCTATGTACAATTAAACTAATTAACTATATTTTAAGTTTTAATTAGGAATTTTGACCAATAGTCAAACTTTCAGCCCCGATTAGCTTGAACTTGGTTTTATATATGAGCCGAATTGGCCAAACAGGGAGAAAACATGGTTTTCAAGAACTGGGCATAGTATTACATAGATTCTGTGAAACAAATAATACTAATTAACCATATTTCTTTGATTAATTAAGAAGTTTGACCAAAATTCAAACTTTCAGCCCCGATTCGTCTGAACTAGGCCTTATAGGAGCCAAATAGGGCCCAAACAGTAAGAAAATGAGGTTTTCAAGAGCTGGGAGTAGTATTACATAGTTTTTGTGTATGAATATTACTAATTAACTTTATTTCTTCTGTTAATTGGAAGTTGAATAATAGTCAAACTATCAGCCCCGATTGCCTTGAACTGGCCTTATAAGAGTCAAATTAGGCCCAAATAGGGAGAAAACTTGAGCTTCAATTGCCGAGAGTAGTATTACATAGTTTTTATGTACAATTATACTAATTAACCTTATTTATAATATTAATTAAGAAGTTTAACTAAAAGTCAAACTTTCAGCCCCAGCTAGCCTAAACCAGGTCTTATAAGGCTGAATTGGGCCCAAGAGGCGAGAAAACGTGATTTTTAAGAGCCAGTAGTAGAATAACATAGTTTCTCTGTATAATTATAAATAATTAATCATATTTAAAGCTTTAGTAAGGAAGTATAACCAAGATTCAAACGTCCAGCCCTGATTGGCTTGAACTAGGCCTATTACTTGCCGAATTGTGCCCAAACAGGGTGAAAATACGAGTTTCAAGAGCCGAGAGTAGTATTACATAGTTTCTATGTACAAGTAAAACTAATTAACCTTATTTCTAATAATATTTAGGAAGTTTAACCAAAAGTCAAAGTTTCAACTCTGATTGGCTTGAACCAGGCCTATTAAGAGCCGCATTAGGCCTAAACAGTGAGAAACATGATTTTCAAGAGACGAGAGTATTAATTACATAGTTTTTATGAATAAGAAATACTAATTAATCTTATTTCTTAGGTTAATTGGGAAGTTTGACCAATACACAAACTTTCAGCCCTGATTGGCCTATATTAGGCCTAATAAGAGCCGAATTGGGCCAAGACAGGGTGAAAGTGTGAGTTTCAAGAGCCGAGAGTAGTATTACATAGTTTCAAAATGCAGTTACTACTAATTAATCTTATTTATAGTATTAATTAGAAAATTTGACGAAAAGTCCAACTTCAGCCCTGATTGGCCTAAACTAGGCGTTATAAGAGCGAATAGGGCCCAAATGGTAAGAAAAATGTGATTTTCAAGAGCTGGGAGCAGTATTTTATAGTTTCTATGTACAAATACCACTAGTTAGCCTTATTTCTTGTGTTAATTGTAAAGTTTGACTAATAGTCATAGCTTCAGTCATGATTGGTCCGAACTAGGCCTTATATAGAACATGATTTCAAAAGCCGAGAGTAGTATTACATAGTTTTTATGTACCACTATTACTAATTAACCTAATTTCTTGTGTTATTTGGGAAGTTCGACAATAAACAAATTAGGGAAGTTCGACAGTAGAGCCGAATAGGCCCAAATGATGGGAAAACGTGATTTTCAAAAGCTGAGAGTAGTATTATATAGTTTTTACGTACAAATATTACCAATTAACCTAATTTATTATGTTATTAGGAAAGTTCGATAATAAACAAACTTTCAGCCCCGATTTTGCCCTGAAGTTGGCCTTATAAGAGTCGAATTGGGCTCAAACAGGGTGAAAACTTGAGTTTCAAGGGCCGGCAGTAGTATGTCATAGTTTCCATGTAGAGTTCTACTAATTAACTGTATTTCTAGATTTAATTGGGAAGTTTAACTAAAAGTCAAACTCATCCCCGACTGGCGTAAACTGGTCTTATAAGAGCCAAATGGGGTCAAAATGGGTGAAAACGGGATTTTCAAGATCCGGGAGTAGAATTACATAGTTTTGAGATACAAATACTACTAATTAGCATTATTTTTTAGTCTTTATTGGAAAATTCGACCAAAATCAAACATTCAGCCCCGATTAGGCTGAACTAGGCCTTATAAGAACTGAATTGGCCCATATAGGGAGAAAACGTGAGTTTTAAGTGTCGGTAGCAGTATTACATAGCTCCTATACACAATTACTACTAATTAATCTTATTTCTTGTCTTAATTAAGAAGTTTGATCAAAAGTCAAACTTTCAGCCCGATTGGCCTGAACCACGACTTATAATAGCTGAATAGGGTCAAAATGGGGTGAAAACGGGATTTTCAAGAGCCGGGAGTAGAATTATATAGTTTCTATATACAATTACAACTAATTAACAGTATTTCTAATCTTTGTTGGTAAGTTTTATCAAAAGTCAAACTTTCTACTCTGATTGGCTTGAATTATGCCTTATAACAGTCGAATTAGGCCCAAACTGTGAGAAAACATGGTTTTCAAGATTCGACAGTAGTATTACATAGTTTCTATAAACAAATAATACTAGTTAACCTTATTTTTGTGCTAATTGGAAAGTTTGACCATACAAACTTTCAGCCTCGATTGGCATATAAGAGCCGAATAGGACCCAACGGTGGGAAAATATGGTTTTCAAGAGCCGAGAGTAGTATTACATAGTTTTATGTATAAATATTACTAATTAATCTAATTTCTTATGTTAACTGGGAGAGTTTAGCAATAGTCAAACTTTCAGCCACGGTCGCCCTGAACTAAGCCTTATAAGATCCGAATTAGGCCCAAACAGGGTGAAAATGTGAGTTTCAAGAGCTGAAAGTAGTATAACATAGTTTCTATGTACAATTGTACTAATTATTCTTATTTGTAGACTAGGTGGGAAGTTTGATAAAAAATCAAACTTTAAGCCCCGATTGGCTTGAATTAGGCCTTATAAGAGCCGAATTGGGCCGAAACGGTGAGAAAACAAGGTTTTCAAGAGTCGGGAGTAGTCAAATTGGGCCTTATAAAAGTCAAATTGGGCCCAAACATGGAGGAAAAAACGTGTGTTTTAAGAGCCGAGAGTAGTATTATATAGTTTCTATGTACAATTATAAATAATTAATCTTATTTTAAGACTTAATTAGGAAGTTTAATGAAAAGTCAAACTTTCACCCCAATTGGCCTGAACTAGAACTTTAAGAGCTGAATATGGCCACAACCAGGAGAAAACGTGATTTTCAAGAGCCGAGAGTAGTATTACATAGTTTCTATGTACAAGTACTACTAATTAATCTTATTTCTAGTGATATTTGAGAAGTTTGACAAAAGTCAAACTTTTAACCTAACTGGCCTGCATTATGCCTTAAAAGAGCCAAATTGGGCCCAAACAGAGAGAACATGCCATTCAAGAGCTGGGATTAGAATTACAAAGTTTTGATGTACAATTATACAACAAATTAACCTTATTTAAAGTCATAATTGAGAAGTTTAACCATAAGTCAAACTTTCAGCCCTGATTGGCCAGAATTAGGGCTCATAAGTGTCGAATTGGCTCAAATCGGGGAGAAAATAGGGTTTTCAACAGCCTGGAGTAGAACTACATAGTTTTTATGTATAATTAGAACTAATTAACCTTATTTCTATATTTAGTTAGGAAGTTTGACCAAATTCAAACTTTCAGCCCCGATTGGCTTGAACTGGGACTTATAAGAGCCAAATTGGGCCAAACTGTTAGCAAATATGGTTTTCAAGAGTTCGGAGTAGCATTATATAGTTTCTATAAATAAATAATACTTATTTACTTTATTTCTTAGGTTAATTAGGAAGTTTGACCAATACACAAACTTTCAGCACCGATTGGCCTGAAGTAGGCCTTATAAGAATTGAATTGGGCCCAAATAGGGAGAAAACGTGAGTTTTAAGAGCTGGGAGTAGTATTGCTTAGTTTCTATGTATAATTACTACTAATTAATCTTATTTATATTTTAATTTAAAAGTTTGACAGAAGCCTAACTTTAGCCCCAGTTGGCCAAAACTAGGCCTTATTAGAGCCGAATAGGGCCAAACATTGAGAAAACGTGGTTTTCAAGGGCCGGGAATATTATTATATAGTTTATATGTAAAATATTACTAATTAACCTTATTTTTTTGTCAATTAGAATGTTTGACTAATAATCAAGCTTTCAGTCCCGATTGGGCTGAACAAGAACTAAGTTGGGAGCAGTATTATATGGTTTATATATACAATTACTATAAATTAACCTTATTTCTAGTCTTAATTAGGAAGTTTAAACAAAACTTAAATTTTTAAGCCTGATTGGCCTGAATTAGGTCTTATGCGAGACGAATAGGGCCCAAACGGTGAGAGTAGTATTACATTATTTTTATGTATAAATACTAATAATTAACCTTATTTCTAGTCATATTTGGAAAGTTTGACTGAAAGCCAAACTTTCAGCCCCGATTGGCCCGAACTAAGCCTTATGAGAGTCGAATAAGGCCAAACGACGAGAAAATGTAGTTTTCAAGTACCGGGAGTAGAATTACGTAGTTTTTATATACAAATACTACTAATTAACCTTAATCATGTGTTAATTGGGAGGGACCAAATGTCAAACTTTCAGCCCCGTTTGGCCAGAATAAGGCCTTAAAAGAACTGAATTGAGCCCAAACAACATGAATACATGAGTTTCAAGATCCGAGAGTAGTATTACATGTTTTTATGTACAAATACTATTAATTAACGTTATTCAAGCCTTAATTGGGAAGTTTGACCAGAAGATAAACTTTCAGCCCCGATTGGCCTGAACAAGGCCTTATACGAGCGAATAAGGCCCAAACAGTGAGAAATGTGCTTTTCAGGAGCTGAAAGTAGATACAAAGTTTCTATGCACAATTACTTCTAGAAAATATTTTTCAAGAGCCGGGAGTAGAATTACATACTTTCTATGCACAATTAAAACTAATTAACCGTATTTCAAGTCTTAATTAGGAAGCTTGATCAAAAGTCAAATTTTAAGCCTCGAGTGGCTTGAATTAGGCCTCACAAGATCCGAATTGGGCTCAAACTTTAAGAAATATGCTTTTTAAGAGCCGAGAGCTTTACATTATTTATATGAACAAATAATATTAATAAACCTTATTTCTTATATTAATTGAGAAGTTTGACACATAGTCAAACTTTTAGCCCCGTTTGGCCTGAGCTAGACCTTATAAGAGCCGAATTAGGCCCAATCGGTTAGAAAATATGCTTTTCAAGAGCCAGGAGTAGAATTATATTGTTTATATATACAATTACAACTAATTAACCTAATTTCAAGACTTAATTGGGAAGTTTGACCAAAAGTCTAATTTTTAGCCCTGATTAGATTGAATTAGGTCTTATAAGAGCCGAATTGGGCCCCATCATAAGAAAATGTTATTTTCAAGTGCCGAGAGTAGTATTACATAGATTCTATGAACAAATAATACTAATAAATCATATTTTTAGCTTAGTTGGGAAGTTTGATCAATAGTCAAACTTTCATCGTCGTTTGGCCTGAATTAGGCCTTATATGAGCCAAATTGGTCCCAAAAAGGCAGAAAACATGAGTTTCAGGAGCCGGGAGTAGTATTTACATAGTTTCTATATACAATTACTGCTAAATAACCTTATTTGAAGTCTTAATTGGGAAGTTTAACCAAAAGTCTAACTTTCAGCCCCGATTGGGCTAAATTAGGCTTTATAAGAGCCGAGTAGGGCCCAAATGGCGAGAAATTTTTTTTGTTTTCAAGAGAAGAGAGTAGTATTACATAGTTTCTATGTATAAGTACTGCCAATTAACCTTATTTCTAGTTATATTTAGGAAGTTTCAGCAAAAGTCAAACCTTCAGCGGCAATTAGCCTGATGCAGGCCTTAAGAGAGCCGACTAGGGCCTCAAACGATAAGAAAACGTGATTTTCAAGTGCCAGAGTAGAATTATATTGTTTTTATGTATAAATACCACAATTAACCCTAATTCTTACGTTAATTGGAAAGTCAAAATTTCATCCCAGTTTGGCCTGAATTTGGCCTTCAAAGAGCCGAATTGGGCCCAAACATGGAGAAAACATGAGTTTCAAGAGTCTGGAGAAGTGTTACGTAGTTTTTTATGTACAAATATGACTAATTAACCTTAATTCTAGTCTTATTAAGAAGTTTCACCAGATGTCAAACTTTCAGCTACGATTGGCCTAAATTAGGCCTTATAAGAGCCGAATAGGGCCCAAACAGTAAGAAAATGTGCTTTTCAGGAGCAGAGAGTCGAATTACATAGTTTTTATGTATGATCTCGACTAATTAACCTTATTTATAATCTTAATTGGGAAGTTTGAAAAAAAGTCTAACTTTCAGTCCTGATTAGCCTAAACTAGGCCTTATAAGAGCTTAATAAGGCCCAAACGGTTAGAAAATATTATTTTCAAGAGCTGAGAGTAGTATCACATAGTTTCTAGTTATATTTGGGAAGTTTAAGCAAAAATCAAAGTTTCATCCTAATTGGCCTAATCTAAACCTTATAAGAGCGGAATATAGCCCAAACGGTAAGAAAAAGTGGTTTTCAAGTACCGGGAGTAGAATTACAAGTTTTTCTGTACAAATACCACTAATTAACCTTAATTCTTGTGTTAATTGGAAAGTTTAACAATAGTAAAAAATTCAGCCCCGTTTGGCCTGATTTAGGTCTTAAAGAGCTGAATTAGACCCAAACAGGGAGAAAACGAGAGTTTCAAGTGCCGGGAGTAGTATTACATAGTTTTTATGTACAAATACAACTAATTAACATTATTTCTATTCTTAATTGGGAAATTTGACTAGAAGTTAAACTTTCAGCCCGATTGGCCTGAACTAGGCCTTTTAAGCGTCGAATTGGACCAGAAGAGGGAGAAAACGTGCTTTTCAAGAGCCCGGAGTAGAATTACATAGTTTGCATGTACAATTATAACTATTAACCTTATTTAAAGTCTTCATTGAATAGTTTGACCAAATGTCAAAATTTCAACCCCGTTTTCTGAACTAGGCCCTAAAAAAGCCGAATTGACCCAAAACAGAGAGGAAATATGAGTTTCAAGAGTCATGAGTTGTATTACATAGTTTTATATACAAATACTATTGATTAATCTTATTTCTATTCTTAATTAAGAAGTTTGACCAGAAGTCAAACTTTCAGCCCAGATTGGCCTGAACAGGCCTTATAAGGGCCTAATTGGGTCCAAACAATGAGAAAAACATGCCTTACAAGAGCTGGTAATAGGATTACATAGTTTTAATGTATAAATACAATTAATTAACATTATTCAAGTCTTAATTCAGAAGTTTGATCAAAAGTCAAACTTTCAGACCCGATGGACCTCAATTATAAGAGCCTAATAAAGTCAAAACGGGGAGAGTTTACGGGTTTTTCAAAAGACGGGACTAGAATTACATGGTTTCTATGTACAATTACAACTAATTAAACTTATTTCAAGTCTTAATAGGGAAGTAGACGAAAAGTTAAAGCTTCAGCCTTGATTGGCCTGAACTAGGACTTATAAGAGTCGAACGAGGTAAAAACGGGGAGAAAACAGGGTTTTCAAGAGCCGGGAGTAGAATTACATAATTTCTATGTACAATCACAACAAATTTACCTTATTCTAGATCTTAATTGGAAAGTTTGACCAAAAGTCAAACTTTCATCCCAATTAGCTGAACTAGGCCTTATAAGAGCATAATTGGGCCCAACCGGGAAAAAAATATGGTTTTCAAGAGTCGGGCATAGTATTACATAGATTCCATGAACAAAGAATACTAATAAATCTTATTTCTTAGGTTAATCGTGAAGATTAACCAATAGTCAAATTTTCAGCCCCGACTACCCTGAACTAGGTCTTATAAGAGCCAAATTTTGCCCAAAAAGGGAGAAAACGTGAGTTTCAAGAGCCGATAGTAATATTACATAGTTTATGTGTACAATTATAACTAATTAACCTTATTTCAAGTCTTAATTAGGATATTTGAGCAAAAGTCAAATTTGCAGCCTCGATTGGCCTTTGCCCTGAACAAGTCCTTAAAAGAGTCAAATTGGGCCCAAATAAGAAGAAAACGTGGTTTCCAAGAGCCGGGAGTAGTATTGCATAGTTTTTATGTACAATTAACATTATTTCTTGTGTTAATTAGGGGGCTGACCAATAGTCAAAGTTTCAGCCCTCGATAGCCCTGACTGGGCCTTATAAGAGCCGAAATTGGGCCCAAACGAGGAGATAACATGGTTTTCAAGATCCTAGAGTAGTATTACATAGTTTTTATGTACAAATACAACTAATTAACCTTATTTCTTGTATTAATTGGGAAGTTTGACCAATAATCAAATTATCAAGCTCATTGGCATGAACTATGCCTCATAAGAGCCGAGTTGCATAAAAAAGGATGAAAACATGAGTTCCAAGAGACGAGAGTAGTATTACATAGTTTCAATATGTATTACTACTAATTAGCCTTATTTCTAGTATTAATTGAGAAGTTTGACCAGAAGTCAAACTTTCAAGCCCGATTGGCCTGAGCGAGGCCTTATGAGAGCCGAATAGGGTCCAAATGATTAGAAAACCTGGTTTTCAAGGGCCGGGAGAAGTGTTACATAGTTTCTAAATACAAATACTACTAATTAATCTTATTTTTTTTGTTAATTGGGAAGTCTGACCAATAATCAACTTTCAAGCCTCATTGGCTTGAATAAGGACTTATAAAAATCGAATAGGGCCAAAATGAAGAGAAAATAAGGTTTTTAAGAGCCGCTACATAGTTTCTATGTACAATTACTACAATTTAACCTCATTTCTAGTCTTAATTGGGAAGTTTAACTAAAACTCAAACTTTCAGGCTCGATTGGCCTAAACTGGGCCTTATGAGAGACAAATAGGGCCCAAACGGTGAGAAAACGTGGTTTTCAAGAGCCGGGAGTAATGTTACATAGTTTCTATGTATAAATACTATTATTTACCCTTAGTTCTTGTGTTAATTGAATGTTGTGACCAATAGTCATACTTTCAGCCCCGATTGGCCTTCTAGGCCTTATATGAGCCGAATAGGGCAAAAACAAGGAGAAAACATGGTTTTCAATAGGAAAGAGTAGTATTACATAGTTTCTATATACAATTATTACTCATTAACTTTACTTCGAGTCTTAATTGTGAAGTTTGACCTAAAGTCAAACTTTCAGCCCCGATTAGTGTGAATTATGCTTTATAAGAGCAAAATATAGCCCAAACAGAGAGAAAATGTGATTTTCAAGAGCCACGAGTAAAATTACATAGTTTCTATGTACAATTACAACAAATTAACCTTATTTCAAATCTTAATTAGGAAGTTTGACCAAAAGTCAAATTTTTAGCCCAATTAACCTGAATTAGGACTTACAACAGCCGAATTGGGCCATAAAGGGGTGAAAACATAGTTTTTCATAGCTGGGAGTCGTATTGCATAGTTTCTATAGACAAATACTATTTATTAACCTTATTCTAGTTTAATTGGAAAGTTTGACCAAAAGTCAAACTTTCAGCCCGATTGGCCGGAACTAGGCCTCATAAGAGCTAAATTGGGCTGAATAGGGAGAAACCTGAGTCTCAAGAGCCAGGAGTAGTATTACATAGTTTTAATAAACAATTACTACTAATTAACCTTATTTATTTTGTTAATTAGGAGTTTGACCAATAGTCAAACTATCAGCCCCTATTGGCATTAACTGGGCCTCACAAAGCCGAATTGGGCCCAAACAAGGAGAAAACATGAGTTTCGAGAAACGGGAGTTGTATTACATAGTTTCTATGTAAAATTACTACTAATTAATCTTATTTCTAGTCTTAACTGAGAAATTTGACCAAAACCCAAACTTTCAGGCCCGGTTGGCCGCCAGGCCTTATGAGAGCCCAATAGGGCCTAAACGGTTAGAAAACATGGTTTTCATGAGTCGGGAGTAGTATTACATAGTTTCTATGTACAAATACTACTAACTAACCTTATTTCTTGTGCTAAGTGGGAAGTTTGACTAATAATCAAATTTTCAGTCCCGATGAGCCTGAACAAGGACTTATGAGAGCCGAATAAGACAAAACGAGGAGAAAACGTGGTTTTCAACAGCCAGGAGCAGTGTTACATAGTTTCCATGTACAATTACTACAAATTAACATTATTTCAAGTTTTAATTGGGAAGTTTAAAAAAAGTAAAACTTTCAACCGCGATTGGCCTCAACTAGGACTTATAAAAGCCCAATTAGGTCAAAACAGGGAGAAAACATGTTTTTCAAGAGTCAGAGTAGAATTACATAGTTTCTATGTACAATTAAACTAATTAACCATATTTTAAGTTTTAATTAGGAATTTTGACCAACAGTCAAACTTTCAGCCCCGATTAGTTTGAACTTGGTTTTATATAGAGCCGAATTGGCCAAACGGGGAGAGAACATGGTTTTCAAGAACTGGGCATAGTATTACATAGATTATGTGAACAAATAATACTAATTAACCATATTTCTTTGATTAATTAAGAAGTTTGACCAAAATTCAAACTTTCAGCCCCGATTCGTCTGAACTAGGCCTTATTAAGAGCCAAATAGGGCCCAAACAGTAGGAAAATGAGGTTTTCAAGAGCCGGGAGTAGTACTACATAGTTTTTGTGTATGAATATTACTAATTAACTTTATTTCTTCTGTTAATTGGGAAGTTGAATAATAGTCAACTATCAGCCCCGATTGCCTTGAACTAGCCTTATAAGAGTCAAATTGGGCCCAAATAGGGAGAAAACTTGAGCTTCAAGAGCCGAGAGTAGTATTACATAGTTTTTATGTACAATTATACTAATTAACCTTATTTATAATATTAATTAAGAAGTTTAACTAAAAGTCAAACTTTCAGCCCCAGCTAGCCTGAACCAGGTCTTATAAGGCTGAATTGGGCCCAAAAGGCGAGAAAACGTGATTTTTAAGAGCCAGTAGTAGAATAACATAGTTTCTATGTATAATTATAAATAATTAATCATATTTAAAGTTTTAGTTAGGAAGTATAACCAAGATTCAAACGTCCAGCCCTGATTGGCTTGAACTAGGCTTATTACTTGCCGAATTGTGCCCAAACAGGGTGAAAATACGAGTTTCAAGAGCCGAGAGTAGTATTACATAGTTTCTATGTACAAGTAATACCAATTAACCTTATTTCTAGTAATATTTGGGAAGTTTAACAAAAGTCAAAGTTTCAACTCCGATTGGCTTGAACCAGGCCTATTAAGAGCCGCATTAGGCCTAAACAGTGAGAAACATGATTTTCAAGAGACGAGAGTATTAATTACATAGTTTTTATGAATAAGTAATACTAATTAACCTTATTTCTTAGGTTAATTGGGAAGTTTGACCAATACACAAACTTCAGCCCTGATTGGCCTAAATTAGGCCTAATAGGAGCCGAATTGGGCCCAGACAGGGTGAAAATGTGAGTTTCAAGAGTCGAGAATAGTATTACATAGTCTCTAAATGCAGTTACTACTAATTAATCTTATTTATAGTCTTCATTAGGAAGTTTGACGAAAAGTCTAACTTCAGCCCGATTGGCCTAAAATAGGCCTTATAAGAGCGAATAGAGCCCAAATGGTGAGAGAATGTGATTTTCAAGAGCTGGGAGCAGTATTTTATAGTTTCTATGTACAAATACCTCTAGTTAACCTTATTTCTTGTGTTAATTGTGAAGTTTGACTAATAGTCATAGCTTCAGTCATGATTGGTCCGAACTAGGCCTTATATAGAACATAATTTTCAAAATCCGAGAGTAGTATTACATAGTTTTTATGTACCACTATTACTAATTAACCTAATTTCTTGCGTTATTTGGGAAGTTCGACAATAAACAAATTAGGGAAGTTCGACAGTAGAGCCGAATAGGCCCAAACGATGGGAAAACGTGATTTTCAAAAGCTGAGAGTAGTATTATATAGTTTTTATGTACAAATATTACCAATTAACCTAATTTATTATGTTATTAGGAAAGTTCGATAATAGACAAACTTTCAGCCCCGATTTTGCCCTGAAGTTGGCCTTATAAGAGTCGAATTGGGCTCAAACAAGGTGAAAACTTGAGTTTCAAGAGCCGGCAGTAGTATGTCATAGTTTCCATGTAGAGTTCTACTAATTAACTGTATTTCTAGATTTAATTGGGAAGTTTAACTAAAAGTCAAACTTTCATCCCCGACTAGCGTAAACTGGTCTTATATGAGCCAAATAGGGTCAAAATGGGGTGAAAACGAGTTTTCAAGATCCGGGAGTAGAATTACATAGTTTTGAGATACAAATACTACTAATTAGCATTATTTTTTAGTCTTTATTGGAAAGTTCGACAAAAATCAAATTTTCAGCCCCGATTGGGCTGAACTAGGCCTTATAAGAACTGAATTGGGCCCATACAGGGAGAAAACGTGAGTTTTAAGTGTCGGGAGCAGTATTACATAGTTCCTAAACACAATTACTACTAATTAATCTTATTTCTAGTCTTAATTAAGAAGTTTGACCAAAAGTCAAACTTTCAGCCCCGATTGGCCTGAACCACGACTTATAATAGCTGAATTGGGTCAAAATGGGGTGAAAACGGGATTTTCAAGAGCCGGGAGTAGAATTATATAGTTTCTATATACAATTACAACTAATTAACAGTATTTCTAATCTTTGTTGGTAAGTTTTATCAAAAGTCAAACTTTCTACTCTGATTGACTTGAATTATGCCTTATTAACAGCCGAATTAGGCCCAAACGGTGAGAAAACATGGTTTTCAAGAGCCGACAGTAGTATTACATAGTTTCTATAAACAAATAATACTAGTTAACCTTATTTTTTGTGCTAATTGGAAGGTTTGACCATAAATCAAACTTTCAGCCTCGATTGGCCGGAACTAGGCTATTATAAGAGCCGAATAGGACCCAACGGTGGGAAAATATGGTTTTCAAGAGCCGAGAATAGTATTACATAGTTTTATGTATAAATATTACTAATTAACCTAATTTCTTATGTTAACTGGGAGAGTTTAGCAATAGTCAAACTTTCAGCCACGGTCGCCCTGAACTAAGCCTGATAAGATCCGAATTAGGCCCAAACAGGGTGAAAACGTGAGTTTCAAGAGCTGAAAGTAGTATTACATAGTTTCTATGTACAATTGTACTAATTATTCTTATTTGCAGACTAGGGGGGAAGTTTGATAAAAAATCAAATTTCAGCCCCGATTGGCTTGAATTAGGCCTTATAAGAGCCGAATTGGGCCGAAACAGTGAGAAAACAAAGTTTTCAAGAGTCGGGAGTAGTATCACATAGTTTCTATAAGCAAATAGTACTAATAAACCTTATTTCTTAGGTTAATTGCGAAGTTTGACGAATAGTCAATCTTTCACCCCCGATTGTACTGAAGTAGGCCTTATAAAAGTCAAATTGGGCCCAAACAGGAAGAAAACGTGAGTTTCAAGAGCCGAGAGTAGTATTATATAGTTTCTATGTACAATTATAAATAATTAATCTTATTTTAAGACTTAATTGGGAAGTTTAATGAAAAGTCAAACTTTCAGCCCAATTGGTCTGAACTAGAACTTATAAGAGCTGAATATGGCCACAACCAGGAGAAAACGTGATTTTCAAGAGCCGAGAGTAGTATTACATAGTTTCTATGTACAAGTACTACTAATTAATCTTATTTCTAGTGACATTTGAGAAGTTTGACTAAAAGTCAAACTTTCAACCATAACTGGCCTGCATTATGCCTTAAAAGAGCCGAATTGGGCCCAAAACAGAGAGAACATGCCATTCAAGAGCTGGGATTAGAATTACAAAAATTTGATGTACAATTATACAACAAATTAACCTTATTTAAAGTCATAATTGAGAAGTTTAACCATAAGTCAAACTTTCAGCCCTGATTGGCCAGAATTAGGGCTCATAAGTGTCGAATTGGCTCAAATCGGGGAGAAAATAGGGTTTTTAACAGCCTAGAGTAGAACTACATAGTTTTTATGTATAATTAGAACTAATTAACCTTATTTCTATGTTTAGTTAGGAAGTTTGACCAAATTCAAACTTTCAGCCCCGATTGGCTTGAACTGGGACTTATAAGAGCCAAATTGGGCCAAACTGTTAGCAAATATGGTTTTTAAGAGTTCGGAGTAGTATTATATAGTTTCCATAAATAAATAATACTTATTTACTTTATTTCTTAGGTTAATTAGGAAGTTTGACCAATACACAAACTTTCAGCACCGATTGGCCTGAAGTAGGTCTTATAAGAATTGAATTGGGCCCAAATAGGGAGAAAACGTGAGTTTCAAGAGCTGGGAGTAGTATTGCTTAGTTTCTATGTATAATTACTACTAATTAATCTTATTTATAGTTTTAATTTAAAAGTTTGACAGAAGCCTAACTTTAGCCCCAGTTGGCCAAAACTAGGCCTTATTAGAGCCGAATAGGGCCAAACGTTGAGAAAACGTGGTTTTCAAGGGCTGAGAGTAGTATTATATAGTTTATATGTAAAATATTACTAATTAACCTTATTTTTTGTGTCAATTAGAATGTTTGACTAATAATCAAGCTTTCAGCCCCGATTAGGCTGAACAAGAACTAAGTAGAGCCGAATATGGAAAATCGAGGAGAAAAACGTGGTTTTCAAGAGTCGGGGGCAGTATTATATGGTTTATATATACAATTACTATAAATTAACCTTATTTCTAGTCTTAATTAGGAAGTTTAAACAAAACTTAAACTTTTAAGCCTGATTGGCCTGAATTAGGCCTTATGCGAGACGAATAGGGCCCAAACGGTGAGAAAACATAGTTTTTAAGATAAGGAGTAGTATTACATAGTTTTTATAGGATCAAAAAATATGACAACACAAATACTGGAGGAGGGTGAATAATGTTTAAAAATCTAGACAAGGACTAGGTCTTATAGAGTCGAGTTGGTCTCTAACAGTGAGAAAACATGTGTTTCAAGAGCCGGTAGTAGGAATACATAGTTTCTAAGTACAATTACAACTAATTAACCTTATTTCAAGTCTTAATTAAGAAGTTTGATCAAAAGTCAAACTTTCAACCCGAATGGCCGCAACTTGGACTTATAAGAGCCGAATGGGGTGAAAACGAGGAGAAAACAGGTTTTTCAAAAGTCGGGAGTAGAATTACATAGTTTCTATGCACAATTAAAACTAATTAATCTTATTTCAAGTCTTAATTGGGAAATTTGATGAAAAGTTGAACCTTCAGCCTCGATTGGGCTGACTAGGACATATTAGAGCCGAATAGGGTCAAAACGGGGTTTTCAAGATCCAGGAGTAAAATTACTTAGCTTCTATGTACAATTACAGTAAATTTCCTTATTTCTTGTCTTAATTGGGGAACTTACCAAAAATCCAACTTTCAGCCTCGATTAGCTTGAACTAGGCCCAAACTGTTAGAAAACGTTGTTTTCAAGGGCTGGGCGTAGTATTACATAGATTCCACGAACAAATAATACTAGTAAACCTTATTTTTTTTGGTTAATTAGGAAGGTTGACCAGTAATCAAACGTTCAGCCCCTACTGCCCTGAACTAGGCCTTATTTGAACCGAATTGGGCCCAAAAAGTGAGAATATGTAGGTTTCAAGAGTCGGGAGTAGTATTACATAGTTTCTATGTATAATACAACTAATTAACCTTATTCAAGTCGTAATTGGAAATTTGGCTAAAAGTCAAACTTTCAGCTCCAATTGGCCTGAACTAGGACTTATAAGAGCCAAGTAGGGCAATAGCAAGGAGATAACATGGTTTTCAAGAGCCGGAAGTAGTATTACATAGTTTCTATGTACAACTACTACTTAATAAACCTTATTTCTTGCCATATTTAGGAAGTTTGACCAAAAGTCAAAATTTTAGTCCTGATTGACCTTAAATGGGTCTTATGAGAGTCGAATAGGGCCAAACTATAAGAAGACGTGGTTTTCAAGTACCGGGAGTAGAATTACATAGTTTTTTATACACATGCAACTATTTAATCTTAATTCTTGTGTTAATTGGGAAGTTTGACTAATAGTTAAACTTTCAGCCCCTTTGGCCTGATTTAGCCTTAAAGGAGTCGACTTGGGCCCAAAGAGGGAGAAAACGTGAGTTTCAAAATCTGAGAGTTGTATTACATAGTTTTATTTACAAATATTACTAATTAACCTTATTTTTTATCTTAATTGGGAAGTTTTACAGTAAGTCATATTTTCAGCCCTGACTAGCCAGATCTAGGCCTTATAAGAGCTGAGTAGAGCTTAAATAGTGAGAAAACGTGTTTTTCAAGAGCCAAGAATAGAATTACATAGTTCTATGCACAATTTCAAGTAATTAGTATAATTTTAAGTCTTAATGGGGGTTTGACCAAAAGTCAAACTTTAAGCCCCGAGTGGCTTGAATTAGGCCTTATAAGAGCCGAATAGGGCCCAAACAGTGAGAAAACGAGCTTCTTACGGTCAAGAGTAGAATTTCATAGTTTCTATGAAAAATAATACTAATAAACCTTATTTCTTAGGTTAATTAGAAATTTTGAGTCAAATTTTCAGCCCCGTTTGGCCTAAACTAGGCCTTATAAGAGCCGAATTGGGCCCAAACGGTGAAAAAATATGGTTTTCAAGAACTCGGCATAGTATTACATAGATTATATGAACAAATAATTCTAATAAATCTTTTCGTATGTTATTTGGGAAGTTTGACAAATAGTCAAACTTTTAACCCACTGCCCTAAACAAGGGCTTATAAGAGCCGAATTAGGCCTAAAAAAGGGAGAAAACGTGAGTTTCAAGAGTCGGAAGTATAATCACGTAATTTCTATGTACAATTAAAACTAATTAACCTTATTTCAAGTCTTAATTGGAAAGTTTGACCAAAAGTCAAACTTCAGCCTCAATTGGCCTGAATTAGGAGTTATAAAAGCAGAATACATAACAAGGAGAAAACATGATTTTCAAGAACCGAGAGTAGTATTACATTATTTTTATGTATAAATACTAATAATTAACCTTATTTCTAGTCATATTTGGGAAGTTTGACTGAAAGCCAAACTTTCAGCCCCGATTGGCCTGAACTAAGCCTTATGAGAGTCGAATAGGGCCAAACGGCGAGAAAATGTGGTTTTCAAGTACAGGGAGTAGAATTACGTAGTTTTTATATACAAATACTACTAATTAATCTTAATCATGTGTTAATTGGGAGGCTTGACCAAAAGTCAAACTTTCAGCCCCGCTTGGCCAGAATAATGCCTTAAAAGAGCTGAATTGAGCCCAAACAACATGAATACATGAGTTTCAAGATCCGATAGTAGTATTACATGTGTTTATGTACAAATACTATTAATTAACCTTATTCCATCCTTAATTGGGAAGTTTGACCAGAAGATAAACTTTCAGCCCCGATTGGCCTGAACAAAGCCTTATACGAGCGAATAAGGCCCAAACAGGGAGAAAATATGCTTTTCAGGAGCTGAAAGTAGATACAAAGTTTTTATGCACAATTGCTTCTAGAAAATATTTTTCAAGAGCCGGGAGTAGAATTACATAGTTTCTATGCACAATTAAAACTAATTAACCTTATTTCAAGTCTTAATTGGGAAGCTTGAACAAAAGTTAAATTTTAAGCCCCGAGTGGCTTGAATTTGGCCTCATAAGATCCGAATTGGGCTCAAACTTTGAGAAATATGCTTTTTAAGAGCCGAGAGCTTTACATTATTTATATGAACAAATAATATTAATAAACCTTATTTCTTATATTAATTGAGAAGTTTAACACATAGTCAAACTTTTAGCCCGTTTGGCCTGAGCAAGACCTTATAAGAGCCGAATTGGGCCCAATCGGTTAGAAAATAATCTTTTCAAGAGCCAGGAGTAGAATTACATTGTTTTTATATGCAATTACAACTAATTAACCAAATTTCAAGACTTAATTGGGAAGTTTGACCAAAAGTCTAATTTTTAGCCCTGATTAGCTTGAATTAGGTCTTATAAGAGCCGAATTGGGCCCCATCATAAGAAAATGTTATTTTCAAGTACCAAGAGTAGTATTACATAGATTCTATGAACAAATAATACTAATAAATTATATTTTTAGCTTAGTTGGGAAGTTTGATCAGTAGTCAAACTTTCATCGTCGTTTGGCCTGAGTTAGGCCTTATATGAGCCTAATTGGTCCCAAAAAGGCAGAAAACGTGAGTTTCAGGAGCCGGGAGTAGTATTTACATAGTTTCTATATACAATTACTACTAAATAACCTTATTTGAAGTCTTAATTGGGAAGTTTAACCAAAAGTCTAACTTTCAGCCCCGATTGGACTAAACTAGGTTTTATAAGAGCCGAGTAGGGCCCAAATGGCGAGAAAAATTTTTTGTTTTCAAGAGCCGAGAGTAGTATTACATAGTTTCTATGTATAAGTACTGCCAATTAACCTTATTTCTAGTTATATTTAGGAAGTTCAGCAAAAGTCAAACTTTCAGCGGCAATTAGCCTGATGTAGGCCTTACAGAGAGCCGACTAGGGCCTCAAACGATAAGAAAAACGTGGTTTTTAAGTGCCAGAGTAGAATTACATTGTTTTTATGTATAAATACCACAATTAACCTTAATTCTTGTGTTAATTGGAAAGTCAAAATTTCATCCCTGTTTGGCCTGAATTTGGCCTTAAAAGAGCCGAATTAGGCCCAAACAGGGAGAAAACATGAGTTTCAAGAGCCTGGAGAATTGTTACGTAGTTTTTTATGTACAAATATGACTAATTAACCTTAATTCTAGTCTTATTGAGAAGTTTCACCAGATGTCAAACTTTCAGCTACGATTGGCCTAAACTAGGCCTTATAAGAGCCGAATAGGGCCCAAACAGTAAGAAAATGTGCTTTTCAGGAGCAGAGAGTCGAATTACATAGTTTTTATGTATAATCACGATTAATTAACCTTATTTATAGTCTTAATTGGGAAGTTTGAAAAAAAGTCTAACTTTCAGTCCTGATTAGCCTAAACTAGGCTTATAAGAGCTTAATAAGGCCCAAACGGTTAGAAAATATTATTTTCAAGAGCTGAGAGTAGTATTACATAGTTTCTAGTTATATTTGGGAAGTTTAAGCAAAAATCAAAGTTTCAGTCCTAATTGGCCTGATCTAGACCTTATAAGAGCGGAATATAGCCCAAACGGTGAGAAAAAGTGGTTTTCAAGTACCGGGAGTATAATTACAAGTTTTTCTGTACAAATACCACTAATTAACCTTAATTCTTGTGTTAATTGGAAAGTTTAACAGTAGTCAAAAATTCAGCCCCGTTTGGCCAGATTTAAGTCTTAAAAGAGCCGAATTAGACCCAAACAGGGAGAAAATGAGAGTTTCAAGTGCCGGGAATAGTATTAGTTTTTATGTACAAATATACTAATTAACATTATTTCTATTCTTAATTGAGAAATTTGACTAGAAGTTAAACTTTCAGCCCCGATTGGCCAGAACTAGGCCTTTTAAGCGTCGAATTGGACTAGAAGAGGGAGAAAACGTGCTTTTCAAGAGCCCGGAGTAAAATTAAATAGTTTTCATGTACAATTATAACTATTAACCTTATTTAAAGTCTTCATTGAATAGTTTGACCAAATGTCAAAATTTCAACCCCGTTTTCTGAACTAGGCCCTAAAAAAGCCAAATTGGGCCCTAACAGAGAGGAAATATCAGTTTCAAGAGTCATGAGTTGTATTACATAGTTTAATATACAAATACTATTAATTAATCTTATTTCTATTCTTAATTAAGAAGTTTGACCAGAAGTCAAACTTTCAGCCCAGATTGGCCTGAGCAGGCCTTATAAGGGCCTAATTGGGCCCAAACAATGAGAAAAACATGCCTTACAAGAGCTGGTAATAGGATTACATAGTTTTAATGTATAAATACAATTAATTAACATTATTCAAGTCTTAATTCAGAAGTTTGATCAAAAGTCAAACTTTAAGGCCTGATGGACCTCAATTATAAGAGCCTAATAAAGTCAAAACGGGGAGAGTTTACGGGTTTTTAAAAGACGGGACTAGAATTATATAGTTTCTATGTACAATTACAACTAATTAACCTTATTTCAAGTCTTAATAGGGAAGTAGACGAAAAGTTATAGCTTCAGCCTTGCTTGGCCTGAACTAGGACTTATAAGAGTCGAACGGGGTCAAAACGGGGAGAAAACAGGGTTTTCAAGAGCCGGGAGTAGAATTACATAATTTCTATGTGCAATCACAACAAATTTACCTTATTTCAGGTCTTAATTTGAAAGTTTGACCAAAAGTCAAACTTTCATCCCAATTAGCTGAACTAGGCTTTATAAGAGCCTAATTGGGCCCAACCGGAAAAAAATATGGTTTTCAAGAGTCGGGCATAGCATTACATAGATTCCATGAACAAAGAACACTAATAAATCTTATTTCTTAGGTTAATTATGAAGATTAACCAATAGTCAAATTTTCAGCCCCGATTACCCTAAACTAGGTCTTATAAGAGCCAAATTTTGCCCAAAAAGGGAGAAAACGTAAGTTTCATGAGCCGATAGTAATATTACATAGTTTATGTGTTCAATATAACTAATTAACCTTATTTTAAGTCTAAATTAGGATATTTGAGCAAAAGTCAAATTTGCAGCCTCGACTGGCCTCTACCTGAATAAGTCCTTATAAGTGTCAAATTGGGCCCAAATAAGAAGAAAACGTGGTTTCCAAGAGCCGAGAGTAGTATTGCATAGTTTTTATGTACAATTAACATTATTTCTTATGTTAATTAGGAAGGCTGTCCAATAGTCAAAGTTTCAGCCCTCGATAGCCATGAACTGGGCCTTATAAGAGCCGAAATTGGCCCCAAACGAGGAGATAACATGGTTTTCAAGATCCTAGAGTAGTATTACATAGTTTTTATGTACAAATACAACTAATTAACCTTATTTCTTATGTTAATTGGGAAGTTTAACCAATAATCAAATTGTCAACCTCATTGGCATGAACTATGCCTCATAAGAGCCGAGTTGCACAAAAAGGGACGAAAACGTGAGTTCCAAGAGACGAGAGTAGTATTACATAGTTTCTATATATATTACTACTAATTAGCCTTATTTCTAGTATTAATTGAGAAGTTTGACCAGAAGTCAAACTTTCAAGCCCGATTGGCCTGAACGAGGCCTTATGAGAGCCGAATAGGGTCCAAATGGTTAGAAAACGTGATTTTCAAGGGTCGGGAGTAGTATTACATAGTTTCTATATACAAAATACTACTAATTAATCTTATTTTTTTGTTAATTGGGAAGTCTGACCAATAATCAACTTTCAAGCCTCATTGGCTTGAATAAGGACTTATAAAAACCGAATAGGGCCAAAACGAAGAGAAAATAAGGTTTTTAAGAGCCGCGAGTAGTATTACATAGTTTCTATATACAATTACGATAATTTAACCTATTTTTAGTCTTAATTGGAAAGTTTCACTAAAACTCAAACTTTTAGGCCCGATTGGCCTAAACTGGGCCTTATGGGAGACAAATAGGGCCCAAACGGTGAGAAAACGTGGTTTTCACGAGCCAGGAGTAATGTTACATAGTTTCTATGTATAAATACTACTATTTACCCTTAGTTCTTGTGTTAATTGAATGTTATGACCAATAGTCATACTTTCAGCCCCGATTGGCCTTCTAGGCCTTATATGAGCCGAATAAGGCAAAAACAAGGAGAAAACATGATTTTCAATAGGAAACAGTAGTATTACATAGTTTCTATATACAATTATTACTCATTAACTTTACTTCGAGTCTTAATTGTAAAGTTTAACCTAAAGTCAAACTTTCAGGCCCGATTAGTGTGAATTATGCTTTATAAGAGCAAAATATAGCCCAAACAGAGAGAATGTGATTTTGAAGAGCCACGAGTAAAATTACATAGTTTCTATGTACAATTACAACAAATTAACCTTATTTCAAATCTTAATTAGGAAGTTTGAGCAGAAGTCAAATTTTTAGCCCCAATTAGCCTGAATTAGGATTTACAACAGCCGAATAGGGCCATAAAGGGGTGAAAACATAGTTTTTCATAGCTGGGAGTCGTATTGCATAGTTTCTATAGACAAATACTATTTATTAACCTTATTTCTAGTTTAATTGGAAAGTTTGACCAAAAGTCAAACTTTCAGCCCGATTGGCCGGAACTAGGCCTCATAAGAGCTAAATTGGGCTAAATAGGAGGAAAACCTGAGTCTCAAGAGCCAGGAGTAGTATTACATAGTTTTCATAAACAATTACTACTAATTAACCTTATTTATTTTGTTAATGAGGAAGGTTAATCAATAGTCAAACTATCAGCCCCTATTGGCATTAACTAGGCCTCACAAAGTCGACTTGGGCCCAAACAGGGAGAAAACTTGAGTTTCGAGAGACGGGAGTAGTATTACATAGTTTCTACGTAAAATTACTACTAATTAACCTTATTTCTAGTCTTAACTGAGAAATTGACCAAACCCAAACTTTCAGGCCCGATTGGCCGCCAGGCCTTATGAGAGCCCAATAGGTCCTAAACGGTTAGAAAATATGGTTTTCATGAGTCGGGAGTAGTATTACATAGTTTCTATGTACAAATACTACTAACTAACCTTATTTCTTGTGCTAAGTGGGAAGTTTGACTAATAATCAAACTTTCAGTCCCGATGAGCCTGAACAAGGACTTATAAGAGCCAAATAGGACAAAACGAGGAGAAACGTGGTTTTCAAGAGCCGAGAGCAGTGTTACATAGTTTCCATGTACAATTACTACAAATTAACATTATTCATGTTTTAATTGGGAAGTTTAAAAAAAAGTAAAACCTTCAACCGCGATTGGCCTTAATTAGGACTTATAAAAGCCGAATTAGGGTCAAAACAGGGAGAAAACATATTTTTCAAGAGTCAGAGTAGAATTACGTAGTTTATATGTACAATTAAACTAATTAACCATATTTTAAGTTTTAATTAGGAATTTTGACCAATAGTCAAACTTTCAGCCCCGATTAGCTTGAACTTGGTTTTATGTAAGAGCCGAATTGGCCAAACGGGAAGAAAATATGGTTTTCAAGAACTGGGCATAGTATTACATAGATTTTATGAACAAATAATACTAATTAACCATATTTCTTTGATTAATTAAGAAGTTTGACCAAAATTCAAACTTTCAGCCCCGATTCGTCTGAACTAGGCCTTATTAGAGCCAAATAGGGCCCAAACAGTAAGAAAATGAGGTTTTCAAGAGCCGGGAGTAGTATTACATAATTTTTGTGTATGAATATTACTAATTAACTTTATTTCTTCTGTTAATTAGGAAGTTGAATAAAAGTCAAACTATCAGCCCCGATTGCCTTGAACTGGCCTCATAAGAGTCAAATTGGGCCCAAATAGGGAGAAAACTTGAGCTTCAAGAGCCGAGAGTAGTATTACATAGTTTTTATGTACAATTATACTAATTAACCTTATTTATATATTAATTAAGAAGTTTAACTAAAATTCAAAATTTCAGCCCCAGCTAGCCTGAACCAAGTCTTATAAGGCTGAATTGGGCCCAAAAGGCGAGAAAACGTGATTTTTAAGAGCCAGTAGTAGAATAACATAGCTTCTATGTATAATTATAAATAATTAATAATATTTAAAGTTTTAGTTAGGAAGTATAACCAAGATTCAAACGTCCAGCGCTGATTGGCTTGAACTAGGCCTATTACTTGCCAATTGTGCCCAAACAGGGTGAAAATACGAGTTTCAAGAGCCGAGAGTAGTATTACATAGTTTCTATGTACAAGTAATACTAATTAACCTTATTTCTAGTAATATTTGGGAAGTTTAACCAAAAGTCAAAGTTCCAACTCCGATTGGCTTGAACCAGACATATTAAGAGTCGCATTAGGCCTAAACAGTGAGAAACATGATTTTCAAGAGACGAGAGTATTAATTACATAGTTTTTATGAATAAGTAATACTAATTAACCTTATTTCTTAGGTTAATTGGGAAGTTTGGCCAATACACAATCTTTCAGCCCTGATTGGCCTAAATTAGGCCTAATAAGAGCCGAATTGGGCCTAGACAGGGTGAAAATGTGAGTTTCAAGAGTCGAGAGTAGTATTACATAGTCTCTAAATGCAGTTACTACTAATTAATCTTATTTATAGTCTACATTAGGAAGTTTGACGAAAAGTCCAACTTCAGCCCCGATTAGCCTGAATTAGGCCTTATAAGAGCGAATAGGGCCCAAATGGTGAGAGAATGTGATTTTCAAGAGCTGGGAGCAGTATTTTATAGTTTCTATGTACTAATACCACTAGTTATCCTTATTTCTTGTGTTAATTGTGAAGTTTGACTAATAGTCATAGCTTCAGTCATAATTGGTCCGAACTAGGCCTTATATAGAACATGATTTTCAAAAGCCGAGAGTAATATTACATAGTTTTTATGTACCACTATTACTAATTAACCTAATTTCTTGTGTTATTTGGGAAGTTCGATAATAAACAAATTAGGGAAGTTCGACAGTAGAGCCGAATAGGCCCAAACGATGGGAAAACGTGATTTTCAAAAGCTGAAGTAGTATTATATAGTTTTTATGTACAAATATTACCAATTAACCTAATTTATTATGTTATTAGGAAACTTCGATAATAGACAAACTTTCAGCCCCGATTTTGCCCTGAAGTTTGGCCTTATAGGAGTCGAATTGGGCTCAAACAGGGTGAAACTTGAGTTTCACGAGCCGGCAGTAGTATGTCATAGTTTCCATGTAGAGTTCTACTAATTAAGTGTATTTCTAGATTTAATTGGGATGTTTAACTAAAAGTCAAACTTTCATCCCCGACTGGCGTAAACTGGTTTTATAAGAGCCAAATAGGGTCAAAATGGGGTGAAAACGGGATTTTCAAGATCCGAGAGTAGAATTACATAGTTTTGAGATACAAATACTTCTAATTAGCATTATTTTTTAGTTTTATTGGAAAGTTCGACCAAAATCAAACTTTCAGCCCCGATTGGGCTGAACTCGGCCTTATAAGAACTGAATTGGGCCCATACAGGGAGAAAACGTGAGTTTTAAGTGTCGGGAGCAGTATTATGTAGTTCTTATACACAATTACTACTAATTAATCTTATTTCTAGTCTTAATTAAGAAGTTTGATTAAAAGTCAAACTTTCAGCCCCGATTGGCCTGAACCACGACTTATAATAGCTGAATAGGGTCAAAATGGGGTGAAAACGGGATTTTCAAGAGCCGGGAGTAGAATTATATAGTTTCTATATGCAATTACAACTAATTAACAGTATTTCTAATCTTTGTTGGTAAGTTTTATCAAAAGTCAAACTTTCTACTCTGATTGGCTTGAATTATGCCTTATAACAGCCGAATTAGGCCCAAACGGTGAGAAAACATGGTTTTCTAGAGCCGACAGTAGTATTACATGGTTTCTATAAACAAATAATACTAGTTAACCTTATTTTTGTGTTAATTGGAAAGTTTGACCATAAATCAAACTTTCAGCCTCGATTGGCCGGAATTAGGTTTTATAAGAGCCGAATAGGACCCAACGGTGGGAAAATATGGTTTTCCAGAGCCGAAGTAGTATTACATAGTTTTATGTATAAATATTACTAATTAACCTAATTTCTTATGTTAACTGGGAGAGTTTAGCAATAGTCAAACTTTCAGCCACGGTCGCCCTGAACTAAGCCTTATAAGATCCGAATTAGGCCCAAACAGGGTGAAAACGTGAGTTTCAAGAGCTGAAAGTAGTATTACATAGTTTCTATGTACAATTATACTAATTATTCTTATTTGCAGACTATGTGGGAAGTTTGATAAAAAAATCAAACTTTCAGCCCCGATTGGCTTGAATTAGGCCTTATAAGAGCCGAATTGGGCCGAAACGGTGAGAAAACAAGGTTTTCAAGAGTCGGGAGTAGTATCACATAGTTTCTATAAGCAAATAGTACAAATAAACCTTATTTCTTAGGTTAATTGCGAAGTTTGACGAATAGTCAAACTTTCAACCCCGATTGTACTGAGTAGGCCTTATAAAAGTTAAATTGGGCCCAAATAGGGAGAAAACGTGAGTTTCAAGAGCCGAGAGTATTATTATATAGTTTCTATATACAATTATAAATAATTAATCTTATTTTAAGACTTAATTGGGAAGTTTAACGAAAAGTCAAACTTTCAGCCCAATTGGTCTGAACTGAACTTATAAGAGCTGAATATGGCCACAATCAGGAGAAAACGTGATTTTCAAGAGCCGAGAGTAGTATTACATAGTTTCTATGTACAAGTACTACTAATTAATCTTATTTCTAGTGATATTTGAGAAGTTTGACCAAAAGTCAAACTTTCAACCCTAACTGGCCTGCATTATGCCTTAAAAGAGCCGAATTAGGCCCAAAACAGAGAGAACATGCCATTCAAGAGCTGGGATTAGAATTACAAAGTTTTGATGTATAATTATACAACAAATTAACATTATTTAAAGGCATAATTGAGAAGTTTGACCATAAATCAAACTTTCAGCCCTGATTGGCCAGAATTAGGGCTCATAAGTGTCGTATTGCTCAAATCGGGGAGAAAATAGGGTTTTCAAGAGCCTAGAGTAGAACTACATAGTTTTTATGTATAATTAGAACTAATTAACCTTATTTCTATTTTTAGTTAGGAAGTTTGACTAAATTCAAACTTTCAGCCCCGATTGGCTTGAACTGGGCCTTATAAGAGCCAAATTGGTCCAAACTGTTAGAAATATGGTTTTCAAGAGTTCGGAGTAGTATTATATAGTTTCTATAAATAAATAATACTTATTTACTTTATTTCTTGGTTAATTAGGAAGTTTGACTAATACACAAACTTTCAGCACCGATTAGCCTGAAGTAGGCCTTATAAGAATTGAATTGGGCCCAAATAGGGAGAAAACGTGAGTTTCAAGAGCTGAGAGTAGTATTACATAGTTTCTATGTACAATTACTACTAATTAATCTTATTTATAGTTTTAATTTAAAAGTTTGACAGAAGCCTAACTTTAGCCCCGGTTGGCCAAAACTAGGCCTTATAAGAGCCGATTAGGGCCAAACATTGAGAAAACGTGCTTTTCAAGGGCCGGGAGTAGTATTATATAGTTTATATGTAAAATATTACTAATTAACCTTATTTTTTGTGTCAATTAGAATGTTTGACTAATAATCAAGCTTTCAGCCCCGATTGGGCTGAACAAGAACTAAGTAGAGCCAAATATGGAAAAATCGAGGAGAAAACGTGGTTTTCAAGAGTCGGGGGCAGTATTTTATGGTTTATATATACAATTAATATAAATTTACCTTATTTCTAGTATTAATTAGGAAGTTTAAACAAAACTTAAACTTTTAAGCCTGATTGGCCTGAATTAGGCCTTATGCGAGACGAATAGGGCCCAAATGGTGAGAAAACATAGTTTTTAAGAGATAAGAGTAGTATTGCATAGTTTTTATAAGATCAAAAAATATGACAACACAAATACTGGAGGGGGGTGAATAATGTTTTTAAAAATCTAGACAAGAACTAGGTCTTATTAGAGTCGAGTTGGTCTCTAACAGTGAGAAAACGTGTGTTTCAAGAGTCGGTAGTAGGAATACAAAGTTTCTAAGTACAATTACAACTAATTAACCTTATTTCAAGTCTTAATTAAGAAGTTTGATCAAAAGTCAAACTTTCAACCCCGAATGGTCGCAACTTGGACTTATAAGTGCCGAATAGAGTAAAACGAGGAGAAAACCGGTTTTTCAAAAGCCGGGAGTAGAATTACATAGTTTTTATGTACAATTAAAACTAATTAATCTTATTTCAAGTCTTAATTGGGAAATTTGATGAAAAGTTGAACCTTCAGCCTCGATTGGGCTGACTAGGACTTATTAGAGCCGAATAGGGTCAAAACGGGGTTTTCAAGATCCAGGAGTAAAATTACATAGCTTCTATGTCCAATTACAGCAAATTTCCTTATTTCTTGTCATAATTGGGAAACTTACCAAAAATTCAACTTTCAGCCTCGATTATCTTGAACTAGGCCCAAACTATTAGAAAACATTGTTTTCAAGGGCTGGGCGTAGTATTACATAGATTCCACGAACAAATAATACTAATAAACCTTATTTTTTTAATTAATTAGGAAGGTTGACCAGTAATCAAATTTCAGCCCCTACTGCCCTGAGCTAGGCCTTATTTGAACCGAATTGGGCCCCAAAGTGAGAATACGTAGGTTTCAAGAGTCGGGAGTAGTATTACATAGTTTCTATGTATAATTACAACTAATTAACCTTATTCAAGTCTTAATTAGAAATTTGGCTAAAAGTCAAACTTTCAGCCCCAATTGGCCTGAATTAGGACTTATACGAGCCAAGTAGGGCAATAGCAAGGAGAAAACATGGTTTTCAAGAGCCGGGAGTAGTATTACATAGTTTCTATGTACAACTACTACTTAATTAACCTTATTTCTTGCCATATTTGGAAGTTTGATCAAAAGTCAAAATTTTAGCCCTGAATGACCTGAAATGGGCCTTATGAGAGTCGAATAGGCCCCAAACTATAAGAAGACGTGGTTTTCAAGTACCGGGAGTAGAATTACATAGCTTTTTGTACACATGCTACTATTTAATCTGAATTCTTGTGTTAATTGGGAAGTTTGACTAATAGTTAAACTTTCAGCCCCTTTGGTCTGATTTAGCCTTAAAGGAGTCGACTTGGGCCAAAGAGGGAGAAAACGTGAGTTTCAAAATCTGCGAGTTGTATTACATAGTTTTATTTACAAATATTACTAATTAACCTTATTTTAATCTTAGTTGGGAAGTTTTACAGTAAGTCATATTTTCAGCCCTGATTAGCCAGATCTAGGCCTTATAAGAGCTGAGTAGGGCCTAAATAGTGAGAAAACGTGTTTTTCAAGAGCCAAGAATAGAATTACATAGTTCTATGCACAATTTCAAGTAATTATTATAATTTCAAGTCTTAATGGGGGTTTGACCAAAAGTCAAACTTTAAGCCCCGAGTGGCTTGAATTAGGCCTTATAAGAGCCGAATAGGGCCCAAACAGTGAGAAAACGAGCTTCTTAGGAGTCAAGAGTAGAATTTCATAGTTTCTATGAAAAATAACACTAATAAACCTTATTTCTTAGGTTAATTAAAAATTTTGAGTAATAGTCAAATTTTCAGCCCCGTTTGGCCTGAACTAGGCCTTATAACAGTCGAATTGGGCCCAAACGGTGAAAAATGGTTTTCAAGAACTCAGCATAGTATTACATAGATTATATGAACAAATAATACTAATAAATCTTTTCTTATGTTATTTGGGAAGTTTGACAAATAGTCAAACTTTTAACCCACTGCCCTGAACAAGGGCTTATAAGAGCCGAATTAGGCTTAAAAAGGGAGAAAACGTGAGTTTCAAGAGTCGGAAGTAGCACCACATAATTTCTATGTACAATTAAAACTAATTAACCTTATTTCAAGTCTTAATTGGAAAGTTTGACCGAAAGTCAAACTTCAGCCTCAATTGGCCTGAATTTGGAGTTATAAAAGCAGAATACATAACAAGGAGAAAACGTGATTTTCAAGAAGCGAGAGTAGTATTACATTATTTTTATGTATAAATACTAATAATTAACCTTATTTCTAGTCATATTTGGAAAGTTTAACTGAAAGCCAAACTTTCAGCCCTGATTGGCCTGAACTAAGCCTTATGAGAGTCGAATAGGGCCAAACGGCGAGAAAACGTGGTTTTCAAGTACCGGGAGTAGAATTACGTATTTTTATATACAAATACTACTAATTAACCTTAATCATGTGTTAATTGGGAGGTTTGACCAAAAGTCAAACTTTCAGCCCCGCTTAGCCAGAATAATGCCTTAAAAGAACTGAATTGAGCCCAAACAACATGAATACATGAGTTTCAAGATCCGAGAGTAGTATTACAAGTTTTTATGTACAAATACTATTAATTAACCTTATTCCAGCCTTAATTGGGAAGTTTGACTAGAAGATAAACTTTCAGCCCCGATTGGCCTGAATAAGGCCTTATATGAGCGAATAAAGCCCAAACAGGGAGAAAATGTGCTTTTCAGGAGCTGAAAGTAGATACGAAGTTCTATGCACAATTGCTTCTAAAAAATATTTTTCAAGAGCCGGGAGTAGAATTACATAGTTTCTATGCACAATTAAAACTAATTAACCTTATTTCAAGTCTTAATTAGGAAGCTTGATTAAAAGTCAAATTTTAAGCCCCGAGTGGCTTGAATTAGGCCTTATAAGATCCGAATTGGGCGCAAACTTTGAGAAATATGCTTTTTAAGAGCCGAGAACTTTACATTATTTATATGAACAAATAATATTAATAAACCTTATTTCTTATATTAATTGAGAAGTTTGATACATAGTCAAACTTTTAGCCCCGTTTGGCCTGAGCTAGACGTTATAAGAGCCGAATTGGGCCCAATCGGTTAGAAAATATTCTTTTCAAGAGCCAGGAGTAGAATTATATTGTTTTTATATACAATTACAACTAATTAACCAAATTTCAAGACTTAATTGGGAAGTTTGATCAAAAGTCTAATTTTTAGCCCTGATTAGCTTGAATTAGGTCTTATAAGAGCCGAATTGGGCCCCATCATACGAAAATGTTATTTTCAAGTGCCGAGAGTAGTATTACATAGATTCTATGAACAAATAATACTAATAAATTATATTTTTTAGCTTAGTTGGGAAGTTTGATCAATAGTCAAACTTTCATCATCGTTTGGCCTAAATTAGGCCTTATATGAGCCTAATTGGTCCCAAAAAGGCAGAAAACATGAGTTTCAGGAGCCGGGAGTAGTTTTTACATAGTTTCTATATACAATAACTACTAAATAACCTTATTTGAAGTCTTAATTGGGAAGTTTAACCAAAAGTCTAACTTTCAGCCCCGATTGGGCTAAACTAGGCTTTATAAGAGCCGAGTAGGGCCCGAATGGCGAGAAATCTTTTTGTTTTCAAGAGCCGAGAGTAGTATTACATAGTTTTTATGTATAAGTACTGCCAATTAACCTTATTTCTAATTATATTTAGGAAGTTTCAGCAAAAGTCAAACTTTCAGCGGCAATTAGCCTGATGTAGGCCTTAAGAGAGCCGACTAGGGCCTCAAACGATAAGAAATCGTAGTTTTCAAGTGCCAGAGTAGAATTACATTGTTTTTATGTATAAATACCATAATTAACCTTAATTCTTGTGTTAATTGGAAAGTCAAAATTTCATCCCTGTTTGGCCTGAATTTGGCCTTAAAGGAGCCGAATTGGGCCCAAACAGGGAGAAAACATGAGTTTCAAGAGCCTGAAGAAGTGTTACGTAGTTTTTTATGTACAAATATGACTAATTAACCTTAATTCTAGTCTAATTGAGAAGTTTCACCAGATGTCAAACTTTCAGCTACGATTGGCCTAAACTAGGCCTTATAAGAGCCGAATAGCGCCCAAACAGTAAGAAATGTGCTTTTCAGGAGCAGAGAGTCGAATTACATAGTTTTTATGTATAATCACGACTAATTAACCTTATTTATAGTCTTAATTGGGAAGATTGAAAAAAAGTCTAACTTTCAGTCCTGATTAGCCTAAACTAGGCCATATAAGAGCTAAATAAGGCCCAAACGGTTAGAAAATATTATTTTCAAGAGCTGAGAGTAGTATTACATAGTTTCTAGTTATATTTGGGAAGTTTAAGCAAAAATCAAAGTTTCAGTGCTAATTGGCCTGATCTAGACCTTATAAGAGCGGAATATAGCCCAAACGGTGAGAAAAAGTGGTTTTCAAGTACCGGGAGTAGAATTACAAGTTTTTCTGTACAAATACCACTAATTATCCTTAATTCTTGTGTTAATTGGAAAGTTTAACAATAGTCAAAAATTCAGCCCCATTTGGCCTGATTTAGGTGTTAAAAGAGCCGAATTAGACCCAAACAGGAAGAAAACGAGAGTTTCAAGTGCCGGGAGTAGTATTACATAGTTTTTATGTACAAATACTACTAATTAACATTATTTCTATTCTTAATTGAGAAATTTGACTAGAAGTTAAACTTTCAGCCCCGATTGGCCTGAAGTAGGCCTTTTAAGCGTCGAATTGGACCAGAAGAGGGAGAAAACGTGCTTTTCAAGAGCCCGAAGTAGAATTACATATTGCATGTACAATTATAACTATTAACCTTATTTAAAGTCTTCATTGAATAGTTTGACCAAATGTCAAAATTTCAACCCCGTTTTCTGAACTAGGCCCTAAAAAAGCCGAATTGGGCCCAAACAGAGAGGAAATATGAGTTTCAAGAGTCATGAGTTGTATTACATATTTTTATATACAAATACTATTAATTAATCTTATTTCTATTCTTAATTAAGAAGTTGTACCAGAAGTCAAACTTTCAGCCCAGATTGGCCTGAACAGGCCTTATAAGGGCCTAATTGGGCCCAAACAGCGAGAAAAATATGCCTTACAGGAGCTGTAATAGGATTACATAGTTTTAATGTATAAATACAATTAACTAAAATTATTCAAGTATTAATTCAGAAGTTTAATCAAAAGTCAAACTTTTAGACCCGATTGACCTCAATTATAAGAGCCTAATAAAGTCAAAATGGGGAGAGTTTATTGGTTTTTCAAAAGCCGGGACTAGAATTACATAGTTTCTATGTACAATTACAACTAATTAACCTTATTTCAAGTCTTAATAAGGAAAAGTTAAAGCTTCAGCCTTGATTGGCCTGAACTAGGACTTATAAGAGTCGAACGGGGTCAAAACGAGGAGAAAACAGGGTTTTCAAGAGCCGGGAGTAGAATTACATAATTTCTATGTACAATCACAACAAATTTACCTTATTTCAGGTCTTAATTGGAAAGTTTGATCAAAAGTCAAACTTTCATCCTAATTAGCTGAACTAGGCTTTATAAGAGCCTAATTGGGCCCAACCGGGAAAAAAAATATGTTTTTCAAGAGTCGGGTATAGTATTACATAGATTCCATGAACAAAGAATACTAATAAATCTTATTTCTTAGGTTAATTGTGAAGATTAACCAATAGTCAAATTTTCAGCCCCGACTACCCTAAAGTAGGTCTTATAAGAGCCAAATTTTGCCCAAAAGGGAGAAAACGTGAGTTTCAAGAGCCGAGAGTAATATTACATAGTTTATGTGTACAATTATAACTAATTAATCTTATTTCAAGTCTTAATTAGGATATTTGAGCAAAAGTCAAATTTGCAGCCTCGATTGACCTCTGCCCTGAACAAGTCCTTATAAGAGTCAAATTGGACCCAAATAAGAAGAAAACGTGGTTTCCAAGAGCCGGGAGTAGTATTGCATAGTTTTTATGTACAATTAACATTATTTCTTGTGTTAATTAGGAAGGCTGACCAATAGTCAAAGTTTCAGCCCTCGATAACCCTGAACTGGGCCTTATAAGAGCCGAAATTGGGCCCAAACGAGGAGATAACATGGTTTTCAAGATCCTAAAGTAGTATTACATAGTTTTTATATACAAATTCAACTAATTAACCTTATTTCTTGTGTTAATTGGGAAGTTTGACCAATAATCAAATTGTCAACCTCATTGGCATGAACTATGCCTTATAAGAGCTGAGTTGCACAAAAAAAGGACAAAAACGTGAGTTCCAAGAGACGAGAGTAGTATTACATAGTTTCTATATATATTACTACTAATTAGCCTTATTTCTAGTAATAATTAGAAGTTTGACAAGAAGTCAAACTTTCAAGCCCAATTGGCCTGAGCGAGGCCTTATGAGAGCCGAATAGGGTCCAAATGGTTAGAAAACGTGATTTTCAAGGGTCGGGAGTAGTATTACATAGTTTCTATATACAAATACTACTAATTAATCTTATTTTTTTGTTAATTGGGAAGTCTGACCAATAATCAACTTTCAAGCCTGATTGGCTTGAATAAGGACTTATAAAAACCGGAAAGGGCCAAAACCAAGAGAAAATATGGTTTTTAAGAGTAGCGAGTAGTATTACATAGTTTCTATGTACAATTACTACAATTTAACCTTATTTCTAGTCTTAATTGGAAATTTAACTAAAACTCAAACTTTCAGACCCGATTGGCCTAAACTGGGCCTTATGAGAGACAAATAGGGCCCAAACGGTGAGAAAACGTGGTTTTCAAGAGCCGGGAGTAATGTTACATAGTTTCTATGTATAAATACTACTATTTACCCTTAGTTCTTGTGTTAATTGAATGTTACGACCAATAGCCATACTTTCAACCCCGATTGGCCTTCTAGGCCTTATATGAGCCGAATAGGGCAAAAACAAGGAGAAAACATGGTTTTCAATAGCAAAGAGTAGTATTACATAGTTTCTATATACAATTATTACTCATTAACTTTACTTCGAGTCTTAATTGTGAAGTTTGACCTAAAGTCAAACTTACAGCCCCGATTAGTATGAATTATGCTTTATGAGAGCAAAATATAGCCCAAACTGAGAGAAAATGTGATTTTCAAGAGCCACGAGTAAAATTACATAGTTTCTATGTACAATTACAACAAATTAACCTTATTTCAAATCTTATTTAGGAAGTTTGACCAAATGTCAAATTTTTAGCCCCAATTAGCCTGAATTAGGACTTACAACAGCTGAATAGGGCCATAAAGGGGTGAAAACATAGTTTTTCATAGCTGGGAGTCGTATTGCATAGTTTCTATAGACATATACTATTTATTAACCTTATTTCTAGTTTAATTGAAAATTTTGACCAAAAGTCAAACTTTCAGCCCGATTGGCCAGAACTAGGCCTCATAAGAGCTAAATTGGGCTAAATAGGGAGAAAACCTGAGTCTCAAGAGGCAGGAGTAGTATTACATAGTTTTCATAAACAATTACTACTAATTAACCTTATTTATTTTGTTAATTAGGAAGTTTGACCAATAGTCAAACTATCAGCCCCTATTGGCATTAACTAGGCCTCACAAAGCCGAATTGGGCCCAAACAGGGAGAAAATATGAGTTTCGAGAGACGGGAGTAGTATTACATAGTTTCTATGTAAAATTACTACTAATTAACCTTATTTCTAGTCTTAACTGAGAAATTTGACCAAAACCTAAACTTTCAGGCCCGATTGGCCGCTAGGCCTTATGAGAGCCCAATAGGGCCCTAAACGGTTAGAAAACATGGTTTTCATGAGTCGGGAGTAGTATTACATAGTTTCTATGTACAAATACTACTAACTAACCTTATTTCTTGTGCTAAGTGGGAAGTTTGACTAATAATCAAACTTTCAGTCCCGATGAGCCTGAACAAGGACTTATAAGAGCCGAATAGGACAAAACGAGGAGAAAACGTGATTTTCAAGAGCCGGGAGCAGTGTTACTTAGTTTCCATATACAATTACTACAAATTAACCTTATTTCAAGTTTTAATTGGGAAGTTTAAAAAAAAGTAAAACTTTCAACCGCGATTGGCCTCAACTAGGACTTTTAAAAGCCGAATTAGGGTCAAAACAGGGAGAAAACATGTTTTTCAAGAGTCAGAGTAGAATTACATAGTTTCTATGTACAATTAGACTAATTAACCATATTTTAAGTTTTAATTAGGAAATTTGACCAATAGTCAAACTTTCAGCCCAGATTAGCTTGAACTTGGTTTTATATAAGAGCCGAATTGGCCAAACGGGGAGAAAACATGGTTTTCAAGAACTGGGCATAGTATTACATAGATTCTATGAACAAATAATACTAATTAACCATATTTCTTTATTAATTAAGAAGTTTGACCAAAATTCAAACTTTCAGCCCCGATTCGTCTAACTAGGCCTTATATAAGAGCCAAATAGGGCCCAAACAGTAAGAAAATGAGGTTTTCAAGAGCCGGGAGTAGTATTACATAGTTTTTGTGTATGAATATTACTAATTAACTTTATTTCTTCTGTTAATTGGGAAGTTGAATAATAGTCAAACTATCAGCCCCGATTGCCTTGAACTGGCCTTATAACAGCCAGATTGGGCCCAAATAAGGAGAAAACTTCAGCTTCAAGAGCCGAGAGTAGTATTACATAGTTTTTATATACAATTATACTAATTAACCTTATTTATAATATTAATTAAGAAGTTTAACTAAAAGTCAAACTTTCAGTCCCAGCTACCCTGAACCAGGTCTTATAAGGCTGAATTGGGCCCAAAAGGCGAGAAAACGTGATTTTTAAGAGCCAGTAGTAGAATAACAAACCAATTACTTTTCAAAGTGGGCAGAAGCTATACCACTGGTGGAAGTTAAAACTTCTAACGTGGTTAATTTCATCAAACACCATGTCATCCATCGATTTGGTATCCTAGACGGATCATCCGTGATAATGGTCCTCCAATTTGCAAGCCAGGTATTCTATCGGTTCTGTGATAAGTACCGGATTCAAAATCTGGCATCAACTGCTTATAACCCTACCGCTAATGGCTTGGCGGAAGCATTCAACAAGATAATCATTAAGCTACTCAAAAAATTCGTTTCATCAAATAAGCGAGACTGGAATGAGAAGCTTAGTGAATGTCTTTGGGCCTACCGAACCACGGTTCGGACCCCGACAGGTAATACACCTTTTTCCCTGGCATACGGGTGCAAAGCAGTCATACCGTTAGAAATCCAGATGCCGTCATTACGAGTCGCTTTAATGACTAAGATGACAAAGGAGGACAATGATCGATTGCGACTCAAGGAGCTCGAAGCCCTAGATGAGAAACGGTTACAAGCTCAGCAACACATTGAGTTGTATCAAGCCCGGATCTCAAAAGCCTTCAGTAAGAAGGTTAAGTAAAGAGTCTTCCAGAAAGGAGATTTAGTTTTAGCCGTCAGACGACCGATGATCATGACGCACAAAACCAAAGGCAAATGTCAGCCCAAATGGGAAAGACCGTTTGTAATAGAAACAGTTTATTCAAACGGGGCTTATCGCCTTATGACTTCAGATGGTGATTTACTCATGATGTCGATCAACGGCAGGTTCTTAAAGAAATATTATCCTTGATAAGATCCTTCTCATGATCAAGTTAACATTACACCTCTGATCAAGACCTTCAGACCAAGATCTCGCAGAAAATGTGTCTACTCCTTTAATCCCCAACTCACTTACAGAGTGAGAACCCAGGAAAAGCATTGTGTTACTCAAAATAACAAAATAATCCAACGCCCCTAGCGGCTAAGGATAGAGGAAAATGTTGGCCTTTAAGCCCAACATAAGTCCTTGACAACTCATCATGCTGAGGGGAATAGCATGGCTAGCCCGACTCAAACGGTAGTTGGTAAAGGCACATCAAATCCGTTGACAGCTGAGGATTTGCTAAAAATCCAAAGGGACCTGTTCCCATTTGATTCCGCAGTTAAGGATAGAGGAAAGTGTTGGCCTTTAAGCCCAACATGAGTCCTTGACAACTCATCATGCTGAGGAGAATAGCATGGCTAGCCCGACTCAAACGGTAGTTGGTAAAGGCATACCAAATCCGTTGACAGCTGAGGATTTGCTAAAAATCTAAGGGACCTGTTCCCATTTGATTCCCTCTCCAAAATCACTTACCAATTCCCATCTATGGAATGGTAAGACCACATATAAAGGTATTCACATCCCTTGTGAAATGACGAGTCTAACCTATCATGTTAACATTAAACCTCTAATAGCAAGACTCTAATCTACTCCCCAACGGATAAAACCAACATCCCTAGTGGATAAACCCCGCTTGTCATTCTCTTCAACAGAACGACAGGTCCATTCAAATTACTGTTATGTTCAAGCACCTCTAACAGTAAATGAATCCTTGTCAAGTTAACATCACACTCTGGCAAGTTGCTTTACAAATTCCCACGAAGTTCTCTGACATATGATCTTCTATGGGACTTATTTCCTAAATTCCCCAGCGAGTTTCTGATAAAATCCCCTCAAAGTCTATCAGTCCTCAACTTGCTTTTCTGGTTGTCACGTTAACAATATACCTCTGACAATTTCTTCCAAATAACATCCGAAGGAGATATCAAAATCCCCATAGAGTTAATAATCAAGTCTCATTTCCCCTGGCAGAATTATTTCTTTGTCATCATGTCTAGTTCATCACCTCTGAATGATAAAATTTCGAGCTTGGTGGCTTCTCAATCAGTTATGTCCATGTTACCTCTGAACCGACAGATAGCCAAGTCTCACCCTTTCAGTCCAGTAGGGACTATTTCTTTGTCATCATGTCCAGTTCGTTACCTCTGAATGATAAAATTTCGAGCTTGGTGGCTTCTTAATCGGTTATGTCCATGTTACCTCTGAACCGACAGATAGCCAAGTATCACCCTTTCAGTCCAGTAGGGACTATTTCTTTGTCATCATGTCCAGTTCGTCACCTCTGAATGGCAAAATCGCGAGCTTGGTGGCTTCTCAATCGGTTATGTCCATGTTACCTCTGAACCGACAGATAGCCAAGTCTCGTCTTTCAGTCCGGTAGGGATTATTTCTTTGTCACATGTCCAGTTCGTCACCTCTGAATGACAAAATTTCGAGCTTGGTGGCTTCTCAATCGGTTATGTCCTTGTTACCTCTGAACCGACAGATAGCCAAGTCTCATCTTTCAGTCCAGTAGGGACTATTTTTTTGTCAAATCATTTCTCAAATGTGTAACTAACCCTATCAGTTTATCACCACTGATTAGATTAGTTATACTGTTATTCCGTTTCCTTTTGGGGAGTGTAATACAACTTGAAAGTAAGAATTGAAAATTCAGGAGATAAAACAAGTTGAAAATGAAACGGGAGAGTCAAATAAAATTACTTTTTATTGATTCCAAAAGAGGATACATAGATACACGGATTACAAGCTACGAGGGTGCTTCGTAGGACTTGATCCGTTCTTCAAGAATGGCCAGCCTATTCTTCCTCTCCTCAGTAGCCCTGATAAGTGCCTGCGACCTCAACTCGGCCTCATTAAAGCTCGCTGTCTGGGCCAGGCGAGCCTCAATTTCAGCCAAAGTTGCTCTCTGCGCTAGCTCCTGTTGCAGGTCTTCGTCATTTTGAGCCCTAAGCTGCTCTAGCCGAGCAATCTCCTCAAGACGCATCGGTTCGGTCTTGGATAAAAGAAGATTGGCTTTCTTGATCATTTCCTTGGTCTTTTTGATCTTATCCTCAGCGTCGAGAAGAGCACTGTTAGAAGCATCTATGGCATCCCCAAGTTCTACTTTCCTGGTCTCCAAGGATTTCAAATCAAAAGAAATTGCCTTAGCTGCTTCCTGAGCGGCAAGATGTGCTTCATGCATTTGAGCAGTAAGATGTGCAAGCTGTTCATTAACTGAAGACTCCAGATCTGAATGGCTGAGACGGCGACATTTGTCCACATCCCTCTCAAGCCTGTCCACCAGAAGATCCAATGTGGCGGCCTGGTCATCCCCTCAAAAGTCTCGAATACTATCAATACTTCGAGAGAGGACTACCTTCAAAGCGGAAAATGAGGTAGTCGAGCCCTTCAAGACCAAAGCAATGGATTGCTTCAAGCCCTTATAAAAGCTATCGACTAGCTCAGCCACAAATTCATTCTCGGCTTCAACTACTCCAGGGGAACGAATGGCCCCTGAAGGCAAAACTTTCACCGGTTTCACTGACATAACCGTAGAAGGAATGGAAGGAACACTAGCTGGAGAAATATGAGGGGTCGTCGGTGATCTCGGAGGAGTCCTCATTGAGACCAGTACACTAGCCACAATCGACGTAGGACTGGTAACTACTTCCGGGAGAGCTGGCTCAACAACCAGTGTTAGAGAATAGGACTGGCAATCACCTCAGCTTCGCAATTGGTAGGATAGGCAGCGCGGGCGAAACCATTGGCAGCTCACTTACCGACATAGTTGGAAGTGAGATTGGTTCCGTAACCACTGTCCCCTCGGTCTCTTTAAAGCCACTTACCAGTTCAGATTGATAAGAGGGCAGGCCGTGATACAAGGCATCCAACTCAGCAACATCCGCCACGGTCGAAGTACTTGCTTCACCCCTGATTTCCTCGGGAAGATTGGTTGGCTCTCTTAAAGTCGATGCACCCAAAGGTGAAACACCTGTAGCAAGACTCTGTTTAAGCAAGGTATAATGAATATCAGGAGAGAATTATTCACAAAAGGTCAAAATGTTACCAAGAGGTGGTATCGCCTCAACTGCCTTAGCCGCAGTTCTCTCTGAAATTCCGTGACGGCGGCATCAGTCCCATCAGGTTCCATAGGAAAATCTTTGGCAGAGTCAACACGGACGGCCGACCCACCTTCACTCGCCGAACCCTCTGTGGTCCATCCTAAAGAGTTAGAGGCCACGGGACTTCCTTTTGAGGTCCCAACACCTGAAGGACCGACGTCGGCGGCATCACCTCCAGAGTCTTCTGAGGCGACAAATTAGCTAGCCTCATTACCTTCGTTATAAGTGAACAGGGGATCATAGTAATCTCCCTTTTTCTCCTGCGGCCTAGGCTCTCGGGTCTCTTGCCGTCTCAGTTCCTGAATCATAGAATAAATAATGAGCTGTATGAAATATATAAGTATATGCTGTAAGAACAGGGCTGGTCTTACTCAGGTCAGGAACATCTTTATCAACGGTCTGCCTCGGAGCCGACAACTTAATGACTAATGGAGCAGGAGAAGGAGGCGCCGCAGTTGACTCACCCTCTGCAATAATGGTAGGAGTGTAGCGACGGGACTTCTTTACTACCCTCTTCCTACGGGATCCACCTTCCGCTTTCGCTTGAAGTGGACGTCGGGATCGTCTTCCTCCACCTCCTCTACATCAACATGTTCCATGGGGGCCGTGCCTCCCCCACTAGGAGCATCAGGTGGAACCTCAGCACCTGCGTTTCCCACAAAATGGGGACTTTCTGCATCCGAAGCCTCACTATCAGTAGTGGAGACGAATTCTCCGAGGCCTGGCACGCGGACCCTCCTGCCCTCACCTCTCTCAGTGACTTTCCGCTTCAGCCGCCGAGAGATTAACTTCACGCCAAAAGAGTTAATAGAAAACCTGGTTGGTGTGGAGTTCGAAGTTATGTACCACTGACAGAACCCCAAAGTTATCTGAAGATTAGGAATCCTCAGCGGCATGCACAGTCGCGCCTCAGTACAGCTAGCGATGTAGAACCGTCAGGCACGAGCACCATCAATGAGGCTCCCCATAAAGCCCAGATTGGTGTTCGGGTTACCTACGTTCAATTGGTCATACCCGAATTGACGAGCAAACTGACTCGTGACATAGGAGGGTTCCAAGTAGCAGGTATCCCCGCTCCTATACACCAGATGGGGTGGCCGGATGCTAACCAGCCATTCGAAGACTCCCCGGCTCAACGACGTCTGCCCATCTCCTACATCCTTGAATTTTTCGCCGTAGCCTGCAACGTGAATGTAGGGAAAGCAGCGAAAAAGGCTGTAAACATTATACCGACTCAGCAGCTTGCGAACCACGGCCACATAAGTCATTAACTATGAACACCCCTCGAATCGACGGAGAAGCGCCATCCGGATGCCTTCTAGAGGCTCCTCACCGGCTTGGATAATGGAAGGACAGTGAAGGGCGAACCATGCCATCAAATAAGTGTATGGCAAACCAATCCTGGGGTTTAGTCCATCACCAGGCATGATAGTGCCTTTGCCCCTCTTCATTACTGGTGGCCTACAGAAAGCCTCCGTCAATGCACGAAGGCCCCGCTGAATACATCACACCATTACCGGGAGAAGTCCAAGGGAACGATCGTGGACTAAACGAACAGTCGGCAATAAGATAGTCAGAAGGATGACATCACTGGAGGGAGATGGCACCACGTATCTCTTCAGCCAAATCGATAAAAAGCCGGCCAAAAGTGCCTTCCGGGTCATCGGTCGACAAGCCTGGTGATGAAAACTCCGGAGAATATCACCTTTCTCATAGGGTCCATCGTCTTCTTCCAGAATCATATCTCCTTGGGAGTGTTCTTGCATCCTTCGAAGAATGTCCTCAACTGTAACCCCGCAGTGAGCTGCTTCAGGAGCATCTTCCAGGTTGGGGAACAAATAATTATCCCAGCTCTTTGAACTGCATGAAGCTCCCTTATGGCTCCATGCATACTCGAGCAAATGCAAAGGTGGCACATCAACTCTCGATATGTCTCGAACAAGGCGAGCTCCTGCTTCTCTAGAAGTGCCAATTCTACCTCGCACGGAAAATATTCTTCATATGGGAGAGATCCCATGGGCAGAGCAGAGACTTCCCACATCTCGTGCAAAGCCATGCCCAATTCGCCTACGGGGGTGAAGAAAGTCCCTGTAGCTGGGCAGTATAACTCAAAGATGGCGTAGAAGTTCGCTACGCTCATCTGGATGCCGTAACAGGTTGCCCTGACAGCCTCGTAAAGTCCCAATCTCTCCAGGTCCTCTTCAAAATGGGCCAAGACATATAAGGTCAAGTCCCTCCACCATGCCTTGGGAGGGTGAATCCACCCAGGGGTCCTGAAGTCAGTGGCTGGATAATTACCACGAGCTTTAAAGAGCTGATTTCCAAAAGTCTGAGCAACCGCGGGATTTTCCCCCACTGGAATGTCCGGGAGAACGTTCCCAAGGTGGAGACCGAATATACAACGAGGAGGACCCGCCCTTGTATAACCAGGAGGCGAAGTTATCAACTTTCCCACGTGAACGGAGTCAGTAGTCCGAGTCACTTGCCACTGCATCTTCCGAGCCTTCGCCACGCATTGGAAGAAAGACAGTGGAAAATGACGCTTGCTAGATGGGAGATAATACTTCCGCCATCTCCTCATGGTACTCTAATCTTCAGCGTAAATGAGGGCATCCCGACCGGGAGCACTCCGCTCACTGAATAGTGAAGCCTGCCCTTGGAACTGCAGGCTAACATTGCCGTCCAGCCCCCTGACTGTTCCAAAGAGACTGTTCAGAGGACCAGGAGTATAGTGCACTGCAAAGACAAGAAGAAACTATATTAGTTCATTTGCTGAAGAAAGCTAAGGCAAGAAAAAGAATTTTTGCTAAGGCACAGCTTCGCTCCCCGAGCAAAGCGAGCCTAGTATTAGCTTCGTCCCGAAGCTCAGCTTCGCAACTGCCGCTTGGCTCTGCACTCCGCATGAAGGCAGAATGTAGAAAACATCCAAGTGTTAGCTTCGCTCTGGTAGCTTGGCCTCGTATAACAGAATGCGAAGAAGCCCTTGAGGGCTAACTTCACCAGAAGGGCACTGCTGCCTAAAATCATTTTAAGGGCTTCAAAGTCCTTTTCCAGCTACGCTTCTAAGGCTAGCTTCGCATCCTGCTATTTGACAGGATGTGAACCGCCTAAAGGCTAGCTTCGCATAGAAACTTGGAGAAGAAACCATTCGGTTCCTAAATTTTCAGTTGAGAAATTAAGGGGAATTAAATCCCCTAAAAAGTCAACAAAGAAAATTAAGGGAGTTGAACTCCCTGAGATCACTGGATTACAATGAATCGTTCTACATTCATCATGAAATAGCCAAAAATTAACTTCGAAAAGAGATGAAAATCTCTAAGTAAAAGAGAAAAATCCCTACCCACAATGGGGCGTTCAATGACCGGAGGAGGAGGAGGCCCCTCCGTCGCAGAGGTCGCTGCCTCTTTGCCTGCTCGTCTTTTGGGGGCCATGGAAGAACTGGAAAGTTCTTTAAATATCAAATGAAGAAGAAGGAGGAAAAAGAGATTTATTTCTCTGAAAATTCAAAGAGAAGTAATTCTTTCCCTTTCAGCCTAATCAGGCTTTTATAGGCTTAAGATTGCCTAAACTTTGCCTCCTCGAAAGGAGCGCAGGAGGCCGTTTCAAATTAATTTGAAACGGCGCCTAAGCGGCTTCCCGAGAAGCGTTGCTTCAGCCTCGCTAAGGGCTAATAACTCCGCCGTGAGTTCAGCGTTGACTTCGCGCGACGCTTGAGTAACTTCGCTGAGAAACGTGCCTTAGCTCCGCTAAAAGCTCAGCTCTAACTTCGCAGAAAATTCATGCTAGCTTCGCTGGAAGCTCGTTCCTGTCTTAGCTAGAAACCTGCCTTTAACTTCGCAGGAAGTTTAGCTCTGCTAAGAACTTTTTTTCCTCCGCCGGTCCATTCCAATTGCCTTCAAAATTCAAAAGGAAGAGGAGGGAAGCAAAGTATATCAGTGAAAATAAAATTTTTATTGATTCAAAAGGGAAGATACATTGATACTACTACATCAAGATTGTCTTTCATACAACCGAATCATTGCTCCAAAGGCGGACAAATCATTCTATCTACTTCCGAGGTGATGAACCATCTCAACTGGACACGAAAGGTCTTCCTCCTGCACAAGGCCGTAATCCTTCACTTAATGGCAGATTTTGCCATCAAGAAGCTAGATCTTCTGTGATGAAAATTGGCAAGAGATTGGGAGCTGGATCTTCTTTGATGAAAATTGGCAAAGGACTGGTTGCCACCAGAAAGCTAGGTCTTCCGTAATCAAAATTGGCAAAGGAAGGACCCAAGACCTTACAGGTGACGTCCGCCTTCCCGAAGTGGATCATCTCGGATAAGCGACTACCAGCCCCTTCCCGAAGTGGATCATCTCAGATAAGCGACTGCCAACCTCTTCTGGGAACACGCATCAGCTGCTCCAGTATGTTTCTCCTTCTTATGGTCAAAGCTTCAACTTGAAAATCAAGAAGCAAGTTTCTAGTCTCTTTTATCAAGACGAAAGACTGGCGGTCACAGTTCACTGCAATGCAAACTGGAAACAAGTTAGCATTAAAATAAAAAGAAACTGCAAAGATGAAATGCTAAGTCAAATTCTTTGGGCGGAGCAATTCATATCCGATCCAGTGGTGCTTCAGTTAAGCAGAGGATAGCCTCGCTTGCACAGTGATGATGGACTAGCTCAGCATAAGCCAAGTCTTAGCTCCGCCTAAGGCAGTTAGGCTGAAGAAGCCTCAAAAAGGACCAAGTCCTAACCTCGCCTATATGGCTAAGCAAAACTGGTCCAGAGGGACGCAGTCTTGACCCCACCTATATGGCAAGACTGGCTCAACCTTGAAGAGACTAAGTCTCAATTCTTGCCTATGTGGCGGATTTAACAAGCAGATTCGATAGATCAAGACAGAAACTCTGCATGGAAAAGTCTTTTCCTGATCAAGCGAGAATGCTAGCTTCGCCGAGAAGCTGAAAAATAAGGCCGAAACCCTTCTCTACAAGTCAGTCAGATACAGAATGAAGAACAAGAGAAATCAATCCCTGAAGTAGCTGGTAAAGCTAAGAAAGATTAAGGGAGATAAACTCCCTAAAGTCACTAGTCCAGTGGTAAAGTCTCTAGATGACCGAGACTCATCAGCTCTTGGCCGGTTAGTGACCAGGGTGGGCGCCCCCACTATTTCAGAGATCTGAGTCCCCTTTCCTGGGCAACGAGGGGATGTCATGAACAGACTGTTTCTCTGAAAAAGACTTCAAGTGTCCTATTTATAGGCCTCATGGCCTGACCACACCGCCGTTACTTCAAGCTTGGAAGCGCGGGCGAATTCAAAGCATCTAAATGCTTAGCCTCGAGAAAGGGAACAATCTCTCTCGTTAAAAGCAAGAGAGGTTATTATAACCTCAAAAAAGGAGCAATCTTTCTCGTAACTCACAGAAAGCAGTTAGCCTCGGGAAAGGAATATCGTTCCAGACCGATTTGAAGCAAACCTACTCCGGGAGGCTCGAACGCGAAGCTACCCAAACGTGAAGCTATCCAAATATGAAGCTGCCCAGAATCGCGAATCTACACGATCCCTCGGCGAACTTATTCCAATCCGGGAGCAAGATTGGAAGCGAAGCTGAACTCAACCACTATGGCGACGTTCGTATTTCACATACCATCAATCGAAGCAGTTCAAAGTATTTCGAAGTCTGAACCAGTACATTGCAGACTTACGAAAACTTTGAAGGGGGTCTTGTTGACACTCTAAAAAAGACAAGATTCCTAACTGGCCTGAACAATGTCTAACTTGTTGACATCTACAAAAGACAAGTGGCAGACAAGCCGACGACCAGTTCTTCACCCATCTAAGAGGAGACAAATCAGCAACTTGGACTCTACTGATCCAGTGAAGCGATAGTAAGCCAAGATCATCCTTAAAAGCTCGTGAGAAGACCCAAGCAGGTCCAGGGACACTAAGTTAGCTCAACACTTAGTCTCGCACGAGCCTACGAGATAAGTCTCACAAGAGAAGCCAAAGTTGCTTAGCATCGCAGGACGCTCCTTCACAACCTTGCTGCGAGCTAACTTACAGCTTCGCCCGGAGATACTCAGTTAACTCCGCAGAGAGTTAGCTTCGCTCGAAGCCCCACGCAGCCGCACAGAAAGATGATTGGTAGCTTCGCTACAAATCTTATCCAGCTCCGCTGAAAAGCTTTTCTTTTAACTTCACCAAATGCTTCTCCCAGCTCCGCCGTGAGCTCAACGCAACGACTCCGCTGCGGGTCTCTTATGCTCACCTTTGACCAATCAAATCTCTAGATGAGATCAAATCTAATTGAGACCAAATTTGGCAATTGCTTGCCATAATTTTTTGACTCTCCCAATCAGGCAAGAAGATTAGGAGAAATCTTTCAGTTATTTGGAAAGAATCAAGGGCGCATCCCTCATTTAGCAGAGCGGATCAAGAGATCAACACTACTGGCTATTACTAGCTTCGCAAAAGCTATCTTTAGCATCGCGGCGAGGCTACTTTCCAGATATAAAATAGATTGACTCAATCTGTTTCAGATTTTCAAGGGACAATTATACCCCTGCTCTCCCTATAAATAGCCCACCAAAGGCACACGAGAAACTCTCTCTCTGAGAGGAATAGGAAAAAGAGGATAGACGGCTAAAGACAAAGATCTATTCTCTTGCTTCCAAGAATTCAAAGAATTACTTTTCTAATCAGGGTGCTAATACCCTAAGATCTTCCTCCTTCTCAAGGAATTTTTGGAACCAGGCGAGAAGGAATTCCTAAGCGGAGGTAACTTGAGAAGTACCAAGAGGGCCCTACCGACCTTCTGTTCTCCGATTCCCCGAACCAGGCGAGAAGGGAATCCCATCAGGCGACAGCCCAATTATCTGATCGATCGCATCGTCAAAGGGATAAAGTGATCGCGCGCTGATCAGATTCCTACTGGCACACTTCCCAAGAAATCTCAGAGGAGATCTACCTGTAATCTATTTCCTGCAAAGAATTACTTGTAATTTAGCTCCTCAATCCTTTTTTGTAAGTTTTCCCTTTCCAAAATCAATGGAAAACAGTAGATACAAAGTTTCTATGCACAATTACTTCTAGAAAATATTATTCAAGAGCCGGGAGTAGAATTACATAGTTTCTATGCACAATTAAAACTAATTAACCTTATTTCAAGTATTAATTAGGAAGCTTGATCAAAAGTCAAACTTTAAGCCCCGAGTGACTTGAATTAGGCCTTATAAGATCCGAATTGGGCCCAAACTTTGAGAAATATCCTTTTTAAGAGCCGAGAGCTTTACATTATTTATATGAACAAATAATATTATAAACCTTATTTCTGTTATTAATTGAGAAGTTTGATACATAGTCAAACTTTTAGCCCCGTTTGGCCTGAGCTAGACCTTATAAGAGCCGAATTGGGCCCAATCGGTTAGAAAATATGTTTTTCAGGAGCCAGGAGCTGAATTACATTGTTTTTATATACAATTATAACTAATTAACCAAATTTCAAGACTTAATTGGGAAGTTTAACCAAAAGCCTAATTTTTAGCCCTGATTAGCTTGGATTAGGTCTTGTAAGAGCCGAATTAGGCCCCATCAGTAAGAAAATGTTATTTTCAAGTGCCGAGAGTAGTATTACATAGATTCTATGAAAAAATAATACTAATAAACCATATTTTTTAGCTTAGTTGGGAAGTTTGATAAATAGTCAAATTTTCATCCTCGTTTGGCCTGAATTAGGCCTTATAAGAGCCTAATTGGTCCCAAAAAGGCAGAAAACATGAGTTTCAGGAGAAGGGAGTAGTATTTACATAGTTTCTATATACAATTATCACTAGTAATAACCTTATTTTAAGTCTTAATTGGGAAGTTTAACTAAAAGTCTAACTTTCAGCCACGATTGGGCTAAACTAGGCTTTATAAGAGCCGAGTAGGGCCCAAACGGCAAGAAAAATTTTTTGTTTTCAAGAGCCGAGAGTAGTATTACATAGTTTCTATGTTTAGTACTGCCAATTAACCTTATTTCTAGCTATATTTGGGTAGTTTTAGGAAAAGTCAAACTTTCAATCACGATTAGCCTGATATAGGCCTTAAGAGAGCCGACTAGGACCTCAAACGATAAGAAACTTGGTTTTCAAGCGTCGGGAGTAGAATTACATTATTTTTATGTATAAATACCACTAATTAACCTTAATTCTTGTGTTAATTGGAAAGTCAAAATTTCATCCTTGTTTGGCCTGAATTAGGCCTTAAAAGAGCCGAATTGGGCCCAAATAGGGAGAAAACATGAGTTTCAAGAGCCTGGAGAAGTGTTACGTAGTTTTTTATGTACAAAAATGATTAACTAACCTTAATTCTAGTCTTATTGAGAAGTTTCACCAGATGTCAAACTTTCAGCTACGATTGGCCTAAACTAGGCCTTATAAGAGCCGAATAGGGCCCAAACAGTAAGAAAATGTACTTTTCAGGAGCAGAGTGGTATTACACAGTTTTTATGTATAATCACTACTAATTAACCTTATTTATAGTCTTAATTGAAAAGTATGAAAAAAAGTCTAACTTTCAGTCCTGATTGGCCTAAATTAGGCCTTTATGAGCTTAATAAGGACCAAACGGTTAGAAAATGTTATTTTCAAGAGCTGAGAGTAGTATTACATAGTTTATAGTTATATTTGGGAAGTTTAAGCAAAAATCAAACTTTTAGCCCAAATTGGTATGATCTAGACCTTATAAGAGCGGAATATAGTCCAAACGGTAAGAAAAAGTGGTTTTCAAGCACCGAGAGTAAAATTACAAGTTTTTCTGTACAAATACCACTAATTAACCTTAATTCTTGTGTTAATTGGAAAGTTTAACAATAGTCAAAAATTCAGCCCCGTTTGGCCTGATTTAGGTCTTAAAAGAGCCGAATTAGACCCAAACAGGGAGAAAACGAGAGTTTCAAGTGCCGGGAGTAGTATTACATAGTTTTTATCTACAAATACTACTAATTAACATTATTTCCATTCTTAATTGAGAAATTTGACTAGAAGTCAAACTTTCAGCCCTGGTTGGCCTGAACTAGGCCTTTTAAGAGTTGAATTGGACCAGAAGAGGGAGAAAACGTGCTTTTCAAGAGCCCAAAACATAGTTTGTATGTACAATTTTAACTATTAACATTATTTAAAGTCTTCATTGAATAGTTTGACCAAATATCAAAATTTTAACCCCATTTTCTGAACTAGGCCCTAAAAAAGCCGAATTGGGCCTAAACTGAGAGGAAATATGAGTTTCAAGAGTCATGAGTTGTATTACATAGTTTTATATACAAATACTATTAATTAATTTTGTTTTTATTCTTAATTAAGAAGTTTGACCAGAAGTCAAACTTTCAGCCCATATTGGCCTAATTGGGCCCAAACAGTGAGAAAAACATGCCTTTCAAGAGCTGGTAATAGGATTACATAGTTTTAATGTACAAATACAATTAATTAACATTATTCAAGTCTTAATTGAGAAGTTTAATCAAAAGTCAAACTTTTAGTCCCGATTGACCTCAATTATAAGAGCCTAATAAAGTCAAAACGGGGAGAGTTTACGGGTTTTTCAAAAGCCGGGACTAGAATTACATAGTTTCTAGAATTACTTAGTTTCTATGTACAATTACAACTAATTAACCTTATTTCAAGTCTTAATTGGGAAGTTGACGAAAAGTTAAATCTTCATCCTTGATTGGCCAGAAGTAGGACTTATAAGAGTTAAACCGGGTCAAAACGGGGAGAAAACAGGGTTTTCAAGAGCCGGGAGTAGAATTACATAATTTTTATGTACAATCACAACAAATTTACATTATTTCAGGTCTTAATTGGAAGTTTGACCAAAAGTCAAACTTTCATCCCTAATTGGCTGAACTAGGATTTATAAGAGCCTAATTGGGCCCAACCGGAAAAAAAATATGGTTTTCAAGAGTCGGGCATAGTATTACATAGATTCCATGAACAAAGAATACTAATAAATCTTATTTCTTAGGTTAATTGTGAAGTTTAACCAATAGTCAAATTTTAAGCCCCGACTACTCTAAACTAGGTCTTATAAGAGCCAAATTTTGCCCAAAAAGGGAGAAAGGTGAGTTTCAAGAGCCGAGAGTAATATTACATAGTTTATGTGTACAATTATAACTTATTAACCATATTTCAAGTCTTAATTAGGTTATTTGACCAAAAGTCAAATTTGCAACCTCAATTGGCCTCTGCCCTGAACAAGTCCTTATAAGAGTCGAATTGGCCCCAGATAAGAAGAAAACGTGGTTTCCAAGAGCCGGGAGTAGTATTGTATAGTTTTTATGTACAATTAACATTATTTCTTGTGTTAATTAGGAAGGCTGACCAATAATCAAAGTTTCAGCCCTTGATAGCTCTGAACTGGGCCTTATAAGAGCCGAAATTAGGCCCAAACGAGGAGATAACATGGTTTTAAGGATCCTAGAGTAGTATTACATAGTTTTTATGTACAAATACAACTAATTAACCTTTTTTCTTGTGTTAATTGGAAAGTTTGACCAATAATCAAATTGTCAGCCTCATTGGCATGAACTAGGCCTCATAAGAGCCGAGTTGGACAAAAAAAGGACGAAAACGTGAGTTCTAAGAGTCGAAAGAAGTATTACATAGTTTCTATATATAATTACTACTAATTAGACTTATTTCTAGTATTAATTAAGAAGTTTGACAAGAGTCAAACTTTCAAGCCCGATTGGCCTGAGCGAGGCCTTATGAGAGCCGAATAGGGTCCAAATGGTTAGAAAACGTGGTTTTCAAGGGCCGGGAGTTGTATTACATAGTTTCTATATACAAATACTACTAATTAATCTTATTTCTTTTGTTAATTGGGAAGTCTGAACAATAATCAACTTTCAGGCCCGATTGGCTTGAATAAGGACTTATAAAAACCGAATAGGGCCAAAACGAAGAGAAAACAAGGTTTTAAAGAGCCGCGAGTAGTAATACATAGTTTTTATGTACAATTACTACAATTTAATCTTATTTCTTATTTTAATTGGGAAGTTTAAGTAAAACTCAAAATTTCAGGCCCGATAGGCCTAAACTGGGCCTTATGAGAGACAAATAGGGCCCAAACGGTGAGAAAACGTGATTTTCATGAGCCAGGAGTAGTGTTACATAGTTTCTATGTATAAATACTACTATTTACTGTTAATTCTTGTATTAATTGAATGTTATGACCAATAGTCATACTTTCAGCCCCGATTGGTCTTCTAGGCCTTATATGAGCCGAATAGGGTAAAAATAAGGAGAAAACATGGTTTTCAATAGCAAAGAGTAGCATTTTATAGTTTCTATGTACAAATAATACTAGTTAACCTTATTTCTTGTGTTAATTGTGAAGTATGACTAATAGTCATAGCTTCAGTCATGATTGGTCCAACTAGGCCTTATATAGAACATGATTTTTAAAAGCCAAGAGTAGTATTACATAGTTTTTATGTACCTTTATTACTAATTAACCTAATTTCTTGTGTTATGTGGGAAGTTCGACAATAGACAAATTAGGGAAGTTCAACAGTAGAGTCGAATAGGCCCAAACGATGGGAAAACGTGATTTTCAAAAGCTGAGAATAGTATTATATAGTTTTTATGTACAAATATTACGAATTAACCTAATTTATTATGTTATTAGGAAAATTCGATAATAGACAAACTTTCAGCCCTGGTTTTGCCCTGAAGTAGGCCTTATAAGAGTCGAATTGGGCTCAAATAGGGTGAAAACTTGAGTTTCAAGAGCCGGCAGTAGTATGTCATAGTTTCCATGTACAATTCTACTAATTAACTGTATTTCTAGATTTAATTGGGAAGTTTAACTAAATGTCAAATTTTCATCCCCAACTGGCGTAAACTGGTCTTATAAGAGCCAAATAGGGTCAAAATAGGGTGAAAACGGGATTTTCAAGATCCGGGAGTAGAATTACATAGTTTTGAGAAACAAATACTACTAATTAGCATTATTTTTTAGTCTTTATTCGAAAGTTTGACCAAAATCAAACTTTCAGCCCTGATTGGGCTGAACTAGGCCTTATAAGAACTAATTGGGCCCATACAGGGAGAAAACATGAGTTTTAAGTGTCAGGAGCAGTATTACATAGTTCTTATACACAATTACTAGTAATAATCTTATTTCTAGTCTTAATTAAGAAGTTTGATCAAAAGTCAAACTTTCAGCCCCGATTGGCCTGAACCACGACTTATATGAGCTGAATAGAGTCAAAATGGGGTGAAACGGGATTTTCAAGAGCCGGGAGTAGAATTATATAGTTTCTATACAATTACAACTAATTAACATTATTTCTAATCTTAGTTGGTAAGTTTTATCAAAAATCAAACTTTCCACTCTGATTGGCTTGAATTATGCCTTATAACAGCCGAATTAGGCCCAAACGGTGAGAAAACATGGTTTTCAAGAGCCGACAGTAGTATTACATAGTTTCTATGAACAAATAATACTAGTTAACCTTATTTTTTGTGTTAAATGGAATGTCTGACCATAAATCAAACTTTCAGCCTCAATTAGCCTGAACTAAGCTTTATAAGAGCCGAACAGGGCCCAAACGGTGGGAAAATATGGTTTTCAAGAGCCAAGAGTAGTATTACATAATTTTTATGTATAAATATTACTAATTAACCTAATTTCTTGTGTTAATTGGGAGAGTTTAGCAATAGTCAAACTTTTAGCCACGGTCGCCCTGAACTAGGCCTTATAAGATCCGAATTAGGCCCAAACAGGGTGAAAACGTGAGTTTCAAGAGCTGAAAGTAGCATTACATAGTTTCTATGTACAATTGTAGTAATTAATCTTATTTGCAGACTAGGTGGGAAGTTAGATAAAAGGTCAAACTTTCAGCCCAGATTGGCTTGAATTAGGCCTTATAAAACCGAATTGGGCCGAAACGGTGAGAAAACAAGGTTTTCAAGAGTCAGGAGTAGTATCACATAGTTTCTATAACAAAATAGTACTAATAAACCTTATTACTTAGGTTAATTGCGAAGTTTAACGAATAGTCAAACTTTCAACCCCGATTGTACTGAAGTAGGCCTTATAAAAGTTAAATTGGGCCCAAACAGGGAGAAAACGTGAGTTTCAAGAGCTGAGAGTAGTAATATAATTTCTATATACAATTATAAATAATTAATCTTATTTTAAGACTTAATTGGGAAGTTTAACGAAATAGTCAAACTTTTATCCTAGACTGCCCTGAACTAGGGCTTATAAGAGCCGAATTAGGCCCAAAAAGGGAGAAAACGTGAGTTTTAAGAGTCGGAAGTAGTATTACATAATTTCTATGTACAATTAAAATAAATTAACATTATTTCAACTCTTAATTGAAAAGTTTGACCTAAAGCCAAACTTCAGCCTCAATTGGCCTGAATTTGGAGAAAACGAGAGTTTCAAGTGCCAGGAGTAGTATTACATAGTTTTTATGTACAAATACTACTAATTAACATTATTTCTATTCTTAATTGAGAAATTTGACTAGAAGTCAAACTTTCAGCCCTGATTGGCCTGAACTAAGCCTTTTAAGAGTCGAATTGGACCAGAAGAGGGAGAAAACGTGCTTTTCAAGAGCACGGAGTAGAATTACATAGTTTGTATGTACAATTACAACTACTAACCTTATTTAAAGTCTTCATTGAATAGTTTGGCCAAATGTCAAAATTTTAACCCTGTTTTCTGAACTAGGCAAGCCAAATTGAACCCAAACAGAGAGGAAATATGAGTTTCAAGAGTCATGAGTTGTATTACATAGTTTTATATACAAATACTATTAATTAATCTTATTTCTATTCTTAATTAAGAAGTTTAACTAGAAGTCAAACTTTCAGCCCAAATTGGCCTGAACAGGCCTTATAAGGGCCTAAATGGGCCCAAATAGTGAGAAAAACATGCCTTTCAAGAGCTGGTAATAGGATTACATAGTTTTAATGTACAAATACAATTAATTAACATTATTGAAATCTTAATTGAGAAGTTTGATCAAAAGTCAAACTTTAGACCTGATTGCCTCAATTATACGAGCCAAATAAAGTCAAAACGGAGAGAGTTTACGGGTTTTCAAAAGCCGGACTAGAATTACATAGTTTCTATGTACAATTATAACTAATTAATCTTATTTCAAGTCAATTGGGAAGTTGACGAAAAGTTAAGGCTTCAGCCTTGATTGGCCTGAACTATGACTTATAAGAGTCGAACTGGGGAGAAAACAGGGTTTTCAAGAGCCGGGAGTAGAATTACATAATTTCTATGTACAATCAAAACAAATTTACCTTATTTCAGGTATTAATTGGAAAGTTTGACCTTTGGTCAAACTTTCATCCCCAATTGGTTGAACTAGGCTTTATAACAACCAAATTGGGCCCAACCGGAAAAAAAAAACATGGTTTTCAAGAGTCGGGCATAGTATTACATGGATTCCATGAACAAATAATACTAATAAATCTTATTTCTTAGGTTAATTGTGAAGTTTAACCAATAGTCAAATTTTCAGCCCCGACTACCCTAAACTAGGTCTTATAAGAGCCAAATTTTGCCAAAAAAGGGAGAAAACGTGAGTTTCAAGAGCCGAGAGTAATATTACATAGTTTATGTGTACAATTATAACTAATTAATGTTATTTCAAGTCTTAATTAGGATATTTGATCAAAAGTCAAATTTGCAGTCTCGATTGGCCTCTGCCCTGAACAAGTCCTTATAAGAGTCGAATTTGGCCCAAATAAGAAGAAAACGTGGTTTCCAAGAGCCGAGAGTAGAATTGCATAGTTTTTATGTACAATTAATATTATTTCTTGTGTTAATTAGGAAGGCTGACCAATAGTCAAAGTTTCAGCCCTCGATAGCCCTGAACTGGGCCTTATAAGAGCCGAAATTGGGCCCAAACGAGGAGATAACATGGTTTTCAAGATCCTAGAGTAGTATTACATAGTTTTTATGTACAAATACGACTAATTAACCTTATTTCTTGTGAGTTTAACCAATAATCAAATTGTCAGCCTCATTTGCATGAACTAGGCCTCGTAAGAGCCGAGTTGGACAAAAAAAAGGACGAAAACGTGAGTTTCAAGAGACGAGAGTAGTATTACATAATTAATATATGCAATTACTACTAATTAGCCTTATTTCTAGTATTAATTTAGAAGTTTGACCAGAAGTCAAACTTTCAAGCCTGATTGGCCTGAGCGAGGCCTTATGAGAGCCGAATAGGGTCCAAATGGTTAGAAAACGTGGTTTTCAAGGGCCGGGAGTAGTATTACATAGTTTCTATATAAAAATACTACTAATTAATCTTATTTCTTTTGTTAATTGGGAAGTCTGACCAATAATCAACTTTCAGGCCCGATTGGCTTGAATAAGGACTTATAAAAATCGAATACGGCCAAAACAAAGAGAAAACAAGGTTTTTAAGAGCCGCGAGTAGTATTACATAGTTTCTATGTACAATTACTACAATTTAACCTTATTTCTAGTCTTAATTAGGAAGTTTAACTAAAACTCAAATTTTTAGGCCCGATTGGCCTAAACTGGGCCTTATGAGAGACAAATAGGGCCCAAACGGTGAGAAAACGTGGTTTTCAAGAGCCGGGAGTAGTGTTACTTCGTTTTTATGTATAAATATTACTATTTACCCTTAGTTCTTGTGTTAATTGAATGTTATGACCAATAGTCATAGTTTCAGCCCCGATTGGCCTTCTAGGCCTTATATGAGCCGAATAGGGCAAAAATAAGGAGAAAACATGATTTTCAATAGCAAAGAGTAGTATTACATAGTTTCTATATACAATTATTACTCATTAACTTTACTTCGAGTCTTAATTGTGAAGTTTGACCTAAAGTCAAATTTTCAGCCCCGATTTGTGTGAATTATACTTTATAAGAGCAAAATATAGCCAAACAGAGAGAAAAATGTGATTTTCAAGAGCCACGAGTAAAATTACATAGTTTCTATGTACAATTACAACAAATTAACCTTATTTCAAATTTTAATTAGGAAGTTTGACCAAAAGTCAAATTTTTAGCCCCAATTAGCCTGAATTAGGACTTACAACAGCCGAATAGGGCCATAAAGGGGTGAAAACATAGTTTTTCATAGCTGGGAGTCGTATTGCATAGTTTCTATAGACAAATACTATTTATTAACCTTATTTCTAGTCTTAATTGAAAAGTTTAACCAAAAGTCAAATTTTCAGCCCGATTGGCCGAAGCTAGGCCTCATAAGAGCTAAATTGGGTTAAATAGGGGGAAAACCTGAGTCTCAAGAGCCAGGAGTAGTATTACATAGTTTTTATAAACAATTAATACTAATTAACCTTATTTGTTTTGTTAATTAGGAAGTTTGACTAATAGTCAAACTATCAGCCCCTATTGGCATTAACTAGGCCTCACAGAGCCGAATTGGAGCCAAACAGGGAGAAAAGATGAGTTTCGAGAGACGGGAGTAGTATTACATAGTTTCTATGTAAAATTACTACTAATTAACCTTATTTCTAGTCTTAACTGAGAAATTTGACCAAAACCCAAACTTTCAGGCCCGATTCGCCACCAGGCCTTATGATAGCCCAATAGGGCCTAAACGGTTAGAAAACATGATTTTCATGAGTCAGGAGTAGTATTACATAGCTTCTTTGTACAAATACTACTAACTAACCTTATTTCTTGTGCTAAGTGGGAAGTTTGACTAATAATCAAACTTTCAGCCCCGATGAGCCTGAATAAGGACTTATAAGAGCCGAATAGGACAAAACGAGGAGAAAACGTGGTTTTCAAGAGCCGGGAGCAGTGTTACATAGTTTCCATGTACAATTACTACAAATTAATCTTATGTCAAGTTTTAATTGGGAAGTTTAATAAAAAGTAAAACTTTCAACCGCGATTGGCCTCAACTAGGACTTATAGAAGCCGAATTAGGGTCAAAACAGGGAGAAAACATGTTTTTCACGAGTCAGAGTAGAATTACATAGTTTCTATGTACAATTAAACTAATTAACCATATTTTAATTTTTAATTAGGAATTTTGACAATAGTCAAACTTTCAGCCCCGATTAGCTTGAACTTGGTTTTATATAAGAGCCGAATTAGCCAAACGGGGAGAAAATATGGTTTTCAAGAACAAGGCATAGTATTATATAGATTCTATGAACAAATATTACTAATTAACCATATTTCTTTGATTAATTAAGAAGTTTGACCAAAATTTAAACTTTCAGCCCCGATTCGTCTGAATTAGACCTTATGAGAGCCAAATTACGGCTCAAACAGTAAGAAAATGAGGTTTTCAAGAGCTGGGAGTAGTATTACATAGTTTTTGTATATGAATATTACTAATTAACTTTATTTCTTCTGTTAATTGAGAAGTTAAATAATAGTCAAACTATCAGCCCGGATTGTCTTGAACTAGGCCTTATAAGAGCTAAATTGGGCCCAAATAGGGAGAAAACTTGAGCTTCAAGAGCCGAGAATAGTATTACATAGTTTTTTTGTACAATTATACTAATTAACCTTATTATAATTTTAATTGAAAAGTTTAACTAAAAGTCAAACTTTCAGCCCCAGCTGGCCTGAACCAGGTCTTATAAGGCTGAATTGGGCCCAAAGGGCGAGAAAACGTGATTTTTAAGAGCCAGTAGTAGAATAACATAGTTTCTATGTATAATTATAAAAATTAATCATATTTAAAGTTTTAGTTAGGAAGTGTAACCAAGATTCAAACGTCCAGCCCTGATTGGCTTGAATTAGGCCTATTACTTGCCGAATTGTGCCCAAACAGGGTGAAAAATATGAGTTTCAAGAGCCAAGAGTAGTATTACATAGTTTCTATGTACAAGTAATACTAATTAACCTTATTTCTAGTAATATTTGGGAAGTTTAACCAAAAGTCAAAGTTTCAACTCCGATTGGCTTGAACTAGGCCTATTAAGAGCCGCATTAGGCCTAAACAGTGAGAAACATGATTTTCAAGGGACGAGAGTATTAATTACATAGTTTTTATGAATAAGTAATACTAATTAACCTTATTTCTTAGGTTAATTGGGAAGTTTGACCAAAATACAAACTTTCAGCCCTGATTGGCCTAAATTAGACCTAATAAGAGCCGAATTGGGCCCAGACAGTGTAAAAATGTGAGTTTCAAGAGCAGAGAGTTGTATTATATAGTTTCTAAATGCAGTTACTACTAATTAATCTTATTTATAGTCTTAATTAGGAAATTTGACGAAAAGTCCAACTTCAACCCCGATTGGCCTAAACTAGACCTTATAAGAGCGAATAGGGCCCAAATGGTGAGAAAATGTGATTTTCAAGAGCTGGGAGCAGTATTTTATAGTTTCTATGTACAAATACCAATAGTTAACCTTATTTCTTATGTTAATTGTGAAGTTTGACTAATAGTCATAGCTTCATTCATGATTGGTCCGAACTAGGCCTTATATAGAACATGATTTTCAAAAGCCGAAAGTAGTATAACATAGTTTTTATGTACCACTACTATATTTAACCTAATTTCTTGTGTCATTGCGAAGTTCGACAATAAACAAATTAGGGAAGTTCGACAGTAGAGCCGAAAAGGCCCAAACGATGGGAAACGTGATTTTCAAAAGCTGAGAGTATTATTATATAGTTTTTATGTACAAATATTACCAATTAACCTAATTTATTATGTTATTAGGAAAGTTCGATAATAGACAAACTTTCAGCCCCGATTTTGCCCTGAAGCAGGCCTTATAAGAGTCGAACTGGGCTCAAACAGGGTGAAAACTTGAGTTTCAAGAGCCGGCAGTAGTATGTCATAGTTTCCATGTACAATTCTACTAATTAACTGTATTTCTAGATTTAATTGGGAAGTTTAATTAAAAGTCAAACTTTCAACCCCGACTGGCGTAAACTGGTCTTATAAGAGCCAAATAGGGTCAAAATGGGGGTAAAAACGGGATTTTCAAGATCCGGGAGTAGAATTACATAGTTTTGAGATACAAATACTACTAATTAGCATTATTTTTTAGTCTTTATTGGAAAGTTTGACCAAAATCAAACTTTCAGCCCCGATTAGGCTGAACTAGGCCTTATAAGAACTGAATTGGGCCCATACAGGGAGAAAACGTGAGTTTTAAGTGTCGGGAGCAGTATTACATAGTTCCTATACACAATTGCTACAAATTAATCTTATTTCTAGTCTTATTTAAGAAGTTTGACCAAAAGTCAAACTTTCAATCCCGATTGGCCTGAACTATGACTCATAAGAGCTGAATAGAGTCAAAATGGGGTGAAAACGGGATTTTCAAGAGCTGGGAGTAGAATTTTATAGTTTCTATAGAAAATTACAACTAATTAACATTATTTCTAATCTTAGTTGGTAAGTTTTATAAAAAGTCAAACTTTCCACTCCGATTGGCTTGAATTATGCCTTATAACAGCCGAATTAGGCCCAAACGGTGGGAAAACATGGTTTTCAAGAGCCGACAGTAGTATTACATAGTTTCTATGAACAAATAATACTAGTTAACCTTATTTTTTGTGTTAATTGGAAAGTCTGACTATAAATCAAACTTTCAGCCTCGATTAACCTGACCTAGGCTTTATAAGAGCCGAATAGGGCCCAAACGGTAGGAAAATATAGTTTTCAAGAACCGAGAGTAGTATTACATAGTTTTTATGTATAAATATTACTAATTAACCTAATTTCTTTTGTTAATTGGGAGGTTTAGCAATAGTCAAACTTTCAGCCACGGTCGCTCTGAACTAGGCCTTATAAGATCCGAATTAGGCCCAAACAGGGTGAAAACATGAGTTTCAAGAGCTGGGAGTAATATTACATAGTTTCTATGTACAATTGTATTAATTAATCTTATTTGCAGACTAGGTTGGAGTTTGATAAAAAGTCAAACTTTCAGCCCCGATTGGCTTGAATTAGGCCTTATAAGAGCCGAATTTGGTCGAAACGGTGAGAAAACAAGGTTTTCAAGAGTCGGGAGTAGTATCACATAGTTTCTATAAGCAAATAGTACTAATAAACCTTATTTCTTAGGTTAATTGCGAGTCAAACTTTCAACCCTGATTGTACTGAAGTAGGACAAATAAAAGTCAAATTGGGCCCAAACAGGGAAAAACGTGAGTTTCAAGAGCCGAGAGTAGTATTATATAGTTTCTATGTACAATTATAAATAATTAATCTTATTTTAAGACTTAATTGGGAAGTTTAACGAAAAGTCAAACTTTCAGCCTAATTGGTCTGAACTAGGACTTATAAGAGCCGAATATGGCCACAACGAGGAGAAAACGTGATTTTCAAGAGCCGAGAGTAGTATTACATAGTTTCTATGTAAAAGTACTACTAATTAATCTTATTTCTAGTGATATTTGAGAAGTTTGACCAAAAGTCAAACTTTCAACCCCAACTGGCCTGCATTATGCCTTAAAAGAGCCGAATTGGGCCCAAAACAGAGAGAACATGCCATTCAAGAGCTGGGATTAGAATTACAAAGTTTTGATGTTCCATTATACAACTAATTAACTTTATTTAAAGTCATAATTGAAAAGTTTGAACATAAGTCAAACTTTCAGCCTTGATTGGCCTGAATTAGGGCTCATAAGTGTCGAATTGGCTCAAACCGGGGAGAAAATAGGGTTTTCAAGAGCCTGGAGTAGAACTACATAGTTTTTATGTATAATTACAACTAATTAACCTTATTTCTATTTTTAGTTGGGAAGTTTGACCAAATTCAAACTTTCAGTCCCGATTGGCTTGAACTAGGCCTTATAAGAGCCAAAATTGGCCAAACTGTTAGCAAATATGGTTTTCAAGAGTTGGAGTAGTATTACATAGTTTCTATAAATAAATAATACTAATTTAATTTATTTCTTAGGTTAATTAGGAAGTTTGACCAATACACAAACTTTCAGCACCGATTGGCCAGAAGTAGGCCTTATAAGAATTGAATTGGGCCCAAACAGGGAGAAAACGTGAGTTTCAAGAGCTGGGAGTAGTATTACATAGTTTCTATGTACAATTACTACTAATTAATCTTATTTATAGTTTTAATTTGAAAGTTTGACCGAAGCCTAACTTTAGCCCCGGTTGGCCAAAACTAGGCCTTATAAGAGCCGAATAGGGCCAAACGGTGAGAAAACGTGGTTTTCAAGGGCCGGGAGTAGTATTATATAGTTTATATGCAAAATATTACTAATTAACCTTATTTTTTGTGTCAATTAGAATGTTTGATAATCAAGCTTTTGGCCCCGATTGGGCTGAACAAGAACTAAATAGAGCCAAATATGGAAAAATCGAGGAGAAAACGTGGTTTTCAAGAGTCGGGAGCAGTATTATATGGTTTATATATACAATTACTACAAATTAACCTTATTTCTAGTCTTAATTAGGAAGTTTGAATAAAACTTAAACTTTCAAGCCTGAATTAGGCCTTATGCGAGACGAATAGGGCCCAAATGGTGAGAAAACATAGTTTTTAAGAGATAGGAGTAGTATTACATAGTTTCTGTAGGATCTAAAAATATGACAAAACAAACACTAGAGGGGGTTGAATAATGTTTTTAAAAATCTAGACAAGAACTAGGTCTTATTAGAGCCGAGTTGGTCTCTAACAGTGAGAAAACGTGCTTTTCAAGAGCCAGTAGTAGGAATACATAGTTTCTAAGTACAATTACAACTAATTAACTTTATTTCAAGTCTTAATTAAGAAGTTTGATCAAAAGTCAAACTTTCAACCCCGAATGGCCTCAACTTGGACTTATAAGAGTCGAATAGGGTCAAAATGAGGAGAAAACAGGTTTTTCAAAAGCGGGAGTAGAATTACATAGTTTCTATGTACAATTAAAACTAATTAATCTTATTTCAAGTCTTAATTGGGAAATTTGATGAAAAGTCGAACCTTCAGCCTCGATTGGGCTGAACAGGACTTATTAGAGCCGAATAAGGTTAAAACGGGGTTTTCAAGATTCAAGAGTAAAATTACAAAGCTTCTATGTACAATTACAGCAAATTTCCTTATTTCTTGTCTTAATTGGGAAACTTACCAAAAATCTAACTTTCAGCCTCGATTGGCTTGAACTAGGCTTTATAAGAGCCGAATTAGGTCCAAACTGTTAGAAAACGTTGTTTTCAAGGGCCGAGCGTAGTATTACATAGATTCTATGAATAAATAATACTAATAAACCTTATTTTTTTAAAGTTAATTAGGAATGTTGACCAATTAATCAAACTTTCAGCCCCTACTGCCCTGAACTAGGCCTTATTTGAGCCAAATTGGCCCTAAAAAGTGAGAATACATAGGTTTCAAGAGTCAGGAGAAGTATTACATAGTTTCTATGTATAATTACAACTAATTAACCTTATTCAAGTCTTAATTAGAAATTTGTCTAAAAGTCAAACTTTCAGCCCCAATTGGCCTAAACTAGGATTTATAAGAGCCAAGTAGGACCATAGCAAGGAGAAATATGGTTTTCAAGAGTCGGGAGTAGTATTACATAGTTTCTATGTACAACTACTACTTAATTAACCTTATTTCTTGCCATATTTAGGAAGTTTGACCAAAAGTTAAAATTTTAGCCCTGATTGACCTGAAATGGGCCTTATGAGAGTCGAATAGGGCCCAAACTATGAGAAGACGTGGTTTTCAAGTACCGGGAGTAGAATTACAAAGTTTTTTGTACACATGCTACATTTAATCTTAATTCTTGTGTTAATTGAGAAGTTTGATTAATAGTTAAACTTTCAGCCCCTTTGGCCTGATTTAGCCTTAAAGGAGTCGACTTGGGCCCAAAGAGGGAGAAAACGTGAGTTTCAAAATCTGAGAGTTGTATTACATAGTTTTATTTACAAATATTACTAATTAACCTTATTTTTAATCTTAATTGGGAAGTTTTACAGGAAGTCATACTTTCAGCCCTGATTAGCCAGATCTAGGCCTTATAAGAGCTGAGTAGGGCCTAAACAGTGATAAAACGTGTTTTTCAAGAGCCAAGAATAAATTACATAGTTCTATGCACAATTTCAACTAATTAGTCAAGTCTTATTGGGGGTTTGACCAAAAGTCAAACTTTAAGCCCCGAGTGACTTGAATTAGGCCTTATAAGATCCAAATAGGACCCAAACAGTGAGAAAACGAGCTTTTAAAGAGTCAAGAGTAGAATTACATAGTTTCTATGAAAAATAATACTAATAAACCTTATTTCTTAGGTTAATTAGAAAGTTTGAGTAATAATCAAAATTTCAGCCCCGTTTGGCCTGAACTAGGCGTTATAAGAGCCGAATTGGGCCCAAACGGTGAGAAATTATGGTTTTCAAAAACTCGGCGTAGTATTACATAGATTATATGAAGAAATAATACTAATAAGTCTTATTTCTTATGTTATTTGGGAAGTTTGACAAATAGTCAAACTTTTAGCCCAGACTGTCCTGAACTAGGGCTTATAAGAGCCGAATTAGGCCCAAAAAGGGAGAAAACGTGAGTTTCAAGAGTCAAAAGTAGTATTACATAATTTCTATGTATAATTAAAACTAATTAACCTTATTTCAAGTCTTAATTGGAAAGTTTGACCAAAAGTCAAACTTCAGCCTCAATTGGCCTGAATTTAGAAGTTATAAAAGCAGAATACATCACAAGGAGAAAACGTGATTTTCAAGAACTGAGAGTAGTATTACATTATTTTTATGTAAAATACTAATAATTAACCTTATTTCTAGTCATATTTGGGAAGTTTGACTGAAAGCCAAACTTTCAGCCCCGATTGGCCTGAACTAAGCCTTATAAGAGTCGAATAGGGCCAAACGGCGTGAAAACGTGATTTTCAAGTGTCGGGAGTAGAATTACGTAGTTTTTATATACAAATACTATTAATTAACCTTAATCATGTGTTAATTGGGAGGTTTGACTAAAAGTCAAACTTTCAGCCCCGCTTGGCCAGAATAATGCCTTAAAAGAACCAAATTGAGCCCAAACAACATGAATACATGAATTTCAAGATCCGAGGTAGTATTACAAGTTTTTATGTACAAATATTATTAATTAACCTTATTCTAGACTTAATTGGAAAGTTTGACCAGAAGATAAACTTTCAGCCTCGATTGGCCTGAACAAGGCCTTATACGAGCAAATAAGGCCCAAACAGGGAGAAAATGTTCTTTTCAAGAGCTGAAAGTGGATACAAAGTTTCTATGTACAATTGCTTCTAGAAAATATTTTTCAAGAGCCGGGAGTAGAATTACATAGTTTCTAAGCATAATTAAACTAATTAACCTTATTTCAAGTCTTAATTAGGAAGCTTGATCAAAAGTTAAACTTTAAACCTAAACTAAGCCTTATAAGCGCCGAATTGGGCCCAATCGGTTAGAAAATATGCTTTTCAAGAGTCAGGAGTAGAATTACATTGTTTTTATATACAATTACAACTGATTAACCAAATTTCTAGACTTAATTGGGAAGTTTGACTAAAAGTCTAACTTTTAGCCCTGATTAGCTTGAATTAGGTCTTATAAGAGCCGAATTGGGCCCCATCAGTGAGAAAATGTTATTTTCAAGTGATGAGAGTAGTATTACATAGATTCTATGAACAAATAATACTAATAAACCTTATTTTTTAGCTTATTGGGAAGTTTGATCAATAGTCAAACTTTCATCCTCGTTTTTGGCCTAAATTAAGCCTTATAAGAGCCTGATTGGTCCCAAAAAGGCAGAAAACGTGAGTTTCAGGAGCCGGGAGTCATATTACATAGTTTCTATATACAATTACTACTAAATAACCTTATTTGAAGTCTTAATTGGGAAGTTTAACCAAAAATCTATCTTTCAGCCCCAGTTGGGCTAAACTAGGCTTTATAAGAGCCGAGTAGGGCCCAAACGACGAGAAAAACTTTTCGTTTTCAAGAGCCGAGAGTAGTATTACATAGTTTCTATGTATAAGTACTGCCAATTAACCTTATTCTAGTCATATTTGGAAAGTTTCAGCAAAAGTCAAACTTTCAGCCACGATTGCTTGATGTAGGCCTTAAGAAGCCGATTTGGGCCTCAAACGATAAGAAAACGTGGTTTTCAAGTACCGGGAGTAGAATTACATTATTTTATGTATAAATTACTAATTAACCTTAATTCTTGTGTTAATTAGAAAGTCAAAATTTCATCCCTGTTTGGGCTGAGTTAGGCCTTAAAAGAGCCGAATTGGGCTCAAATAGGGAGAAAACATGAGTTTCAAGAGCCCGGAGTAGTGTTACATAGTTTTTTATGTACAAATATGACTAATTAACCTTAATTCTAGTCTTAATGAGAAGTCACCAGATGTCAAACTTTCAGCTCCGATTGGCCTGAATTAGGCCTTATAAGAGCCGAATAGGGCCCAAACAGTAAGAAAATGTGCTTTTCAGGAGCAGAGAGTCGAATTACATAGTTTTTATGTATAATCACTACTAATTAACCTTATTTATAGTTTTAATTGAGAAGTTTGTAAAAAAATCTAACTTTCAGTCCTGATTGCCCTAAACTAAGCCTTATAAGAGTTTAATAAGGCCATTAGCCTAAACTAGGCCTTATAAGAGCTTAATAAGGCCCAAACGGTTAGAAAATGTTATTTTCAAGAGCTGAGAGTAGTATTACATAGTTTCTAGTTATATTTGGGAAGTTTTAGCAAAAATCAAACTTTCAGCCCTAATTGGCCTGATCTAGACCTTATAAGAGCGGAATATAGCCCAAACGGTGAGAAAAAGTGGTTTTCAAGTACCGGGAGTAGAATTGCAAGTCTTTCTGTACAATACCACTAATTAACCTTAATTCTTGTGTTAATTGGAAAGTTTAACAATAGTAAAAATTCAGCCCCGTTTGGCCTGATTTAGTTCTTAAAAGCGCCGAATTAGACCCAAATAGGGAGAAAACAGAGTTTCAAGTGTCGGGAGTAGTATTATATAGTTTTTATGTACAAATACTACTAATTAATATTATTTATATTCTTAATTGAGAAATTTGACTAGAAGTCAAACTTTCAGCCCCGATTGGACTGAACTAGACCTTTTAAGAGTCGAATTGGATCAGAAGAGGGAGAAAACGTGCTTTTCAATAGCACGGAGTAGAATTACATAGTTTGTATGTACAATTACAACTATTAACCTTATTTAAAGTCTTCATTGAATAGTTTGGCCTAATGTCAAAATTTCAACCCCGTTTCTGAACTAGGCCCTTAAAAAGCCAAATTGGGCCCAAACAGAGAGGAAATTTGAGTTTCAAGAGTCATGAGTTGTATTACATAGTTTTATATACAAATACTATTAATTAATCTTATTTTTGTTCTTAATTAAGAAGTTTGACTAGAAGTCAAACTTTCAGCCCATATTGGCCTGAACAGGCCTTATAAGGGCCTAATTGGGCCCAAACAGTGAGAAAAACATGCCTTTCAAGAGCTGATAATAGGATTACATAGTTTCAATATGCAAAATACAATTCATTAACATTATTCAAGTCTTAATTGAGAAGTTTGATCAAAAGTCAAACTTTCAGACCCGATTGATCTTAATTATAAGAGCCTAATAAAGTCAAAACGGGGAGAGTTTACGGCCTGGACTAGAATTACATAGTTTCTATGTACAATTACAACTAATTAACCTTATTTCAAGTCTTAATTGGGAAGTTGACAAAAAGTTAAAGCTTCAGTCTTGATTGGCCTGAACTAGGACTTATAAGAGTCGAACCTGGTCAAAACGGGGAGAAAACAGGGTTTTTAAGAGCCGGGAGTAGAATTACATAATTTCTATGTACAATCACAACAAATTTACCTTATTTCAGGTCGTAATTGGGAAGTTTGACTAATAGTCAAACTTTCAACCCCAATTGACTGAACTAGGCTTTATAAGAGCCTAATTGGGCCCAACCGGAAAAAATATATATTTTTCAAGAGTCAGGCATAGTATTACATAGATTCCGTGAACAAATAATACTAATAAATCTTATTTCTTAGGTTAACTGTGAAGTTTTACCAATAGTCAAATTTTCAGCCCCGACTACCCTAAACTAGGTCTTATAAGAGCCAAATTTTGCCCAAAAGGGAGAAAATGTGAGTTTCAAAGCCGAGAGTAATATTACATAGTTTATATGTACAATTATAACTAATTAACCTTATTTCAAGTCTTAATTAGGATATTTGACCAAAAGTCTAATTTGCAGCCTCGATTGGCCTCTGCCCTGAACAAGTCCTTATAAGAGTCGAATTGGGCCAAATAAGAAGAAAACGTAGTTTCCAAGAGCTGAGAGTAGTATTACATAGTTTTTATGTACAATTAACATTATTTCTTGTGTTAATTAGGAAAGCTGACCAATAGTCAAAGTTTCAGCCCTCGATAACCCTGAACTGGGCCTTATAAGAGTCGAAATTGGGCCCGAACTAGGAGATAACATGGTTTTCAAGATCCTAGAGTAGTATTACATAGTTTTTATATACAAATACAACTAATTAACCTTATTTCTTGTGTTAATTGGGAAGTTTGACCAATAATCAAATTGTCAGCCTCATTGGCATGAAGTAGGCCACATAAGAGCCGAGTTGGATTAAAAAAGGACGAAAACGTGAGTTCCAAGAGACGAGAGTAGTATTACATAATTTCTATATATAATTACTACTAATTATCCTTATTTCTAGTATTAATTGAGAAGTTTGACCAGAAGTCAAACTTTCAAGCCCGATTGGCCTGAGCGAGGCTTTTGAGAGCCGAGCCGAATAGGGTCAAAATGGTTAGAAAACGTGATTTTTAAAGGCCGGGAGTAGTATTACATAGTTTCTATATACAAATACTACTAATTAATCTTATTTCTTTTGTTAATTGGGAAGTCTGACCAATAATCAACTTTCAAGCCCGATTGGCTTGAATAAGGACTTATAAAAACCGAATAGGGCCAAAACGAAGAGAATATAAGGTTTTTAAGAGCCGTAGTAGTATTACATAATTTCTATGTACAATTTAATCTTATTTCTAGTCTTAATTGGGAAGTTTAACTAAAACTCAAATTTTCAGGCCCGATTGGCCTAAACTGGGCCTTATGAGAGACAAATAGGGCCCAAACAGTGAGAAAACGTGATTTTCAAGAGCCGGGAGTAGTGTTACATAGTTTCTATGTATAAATACTACTATTTACCCTTAGTTCTTGTGTTAATTGAATGTTATGACCAATAGTCATACTTTTAGCCCCATTGGCCTTCTAGCCTTATATGAGCCGAATAGGGCAAAAAAAAGGAGAAAACATGGTTTTCAATAGCAAAGAGTAGTATTACATAGTTTCTATATACAATTAGTACTCATTAACTTTACTTCGAGTCATAATTGTGAATTTGACCTAAAGTCAAACTTTCAGCCTCGATTAGTGTGAATTATGCTTTTATAATAGCAAAATATAGCCCAAAAAGAGAGAAAATGTGATTTTCAAGTGCCATGAGTAAAATTACATAGTTTCTATGTATAATTACAACAAATTAACCTTATTTCAAATCTTAATTAGGAAGTTTGACCAAAAGTCAAATTTTTAGCCCCGATTAGCCTGAATTAGGACTTACAACAGCCGAATAGGGCTATAAAGGGGTGAAAACATACGTTTTCATAGCTGGGAGTCGTGTTGCATAGTTTATATAGACAAATACTATTTATTAACCTTATTTCTTGTCTTAATTGGAAAGTTTGACAGAAAGTCAAACTTTCAGCCCGATTGGCCGGAACTAGGCCTCATAAGAGCTAAATTGGGCTAAATAGGAAGAAAACCTGAGTCTCAAGAGCCAGAAGTTGTATTACATAGTTTTTATAAACAATTACTACTAATTAACCTTATTTATTTTGTTAATTAGGAAGTTTGACCAACAGTCAAACTATCAATCCCTATTGGCATTAACTAGGCCTCACAGAGCCGAATTGGGCCCAAACAGGGAGAAAACATGAGTTTCGAGAGACGAGAGTAGTAATACATAGTTTCTATGTAAAATTACTACTAATTAACCTTATTTCTAGTCTTAACTAAGAAATTTAAACAAAACCCAAACTTTCAGGCCCGATTGGCCGCCAGGCCTTATGGGAGCCCAATAGGGCCTAAACGGTTAGTAAACATGGTTTTCATGAGTCGGGAGTAGTATTACATAGTTTCTATGTACAAATACTACTAACTAACCTTATTTCTTGTGGTAAGTGGGAAGTTTGACTAATAATCAAACTTTCAGCCCCGATGAGCCTGAACAGGACTTAGGAGAGCCGAAAAGGACAAAACGAGGAGAAAACGTGGCTTTCAAGAGCCGGAAGCAGTGTCACATAGTTTTCATGTACAATTACCACAAATTAACCTTATTTCAAGTTTTAATTGGGAAGTTTAAAAAAAAGTAAAACTTTCAACCGCGATTGGCCTCAACTAGGATTTATAAAAGCCGAATTATTGTCAAAACATGGAGAAAACATGTTTTTCAAGAGTCAAAGTAGAATTACATAGTTTCTATGTATAATTAAACTAATTAACCATATTTTAAGTTTTAATTAGGAATTTTGACCAATAGTCAAACTTTCAGCCCCGATTAGCTTGAACTTGGTTTTATATAAGAGCCGAATTGGCCAAACGGGAAGAAAACAAGGTTTTCAAGAACTGGGCATAGTATTACATAGATTCTATGAACAAATAATACTGATTAACCATATTTCTTTGATTAATTAAGAAGTTTGACCAAAATTCAAACTTTCAACCCGATTCGTATGAATTAGGCCTTATAAAAGCCAAATAGGGCCATAACAGTAAGAAAATGAGGTTTTCAACAGCCGGGAGTAGAATTACATAGTTTTTGTGTATGAATATTACTAATTAACTTTATTTCTTCTATTAATTGGGAAGTTGAATACTAGTCAAACTATCAGCCCCGATTACCTTGAACTAGGCCTTATAAGAGCCAAATTGGGCCCAAATAGGGAGAAACTTGAGCTTCAAGAGTCGAGAGTAGTATTACATAGTTTTTATGTATAATTATACTAATTAATCTTATTTATAATCTTAATTGAGAAGTTTAACTAAAAGTCAAACTTTTAGCCCTAGCTGGCCGAACCAGGTCTTATAAGGCTGAATTGGGCCCAAAGGGCGAGAAAATGTGATTTTTAAGAGCCAGTAGTAAAATAACATAGTTTCTATGTATAATTATAAATAATTAATCATATTTAAAGTTTTAGCTAGGAAGTATAACCAAGATTCAAACGTCCAGCCCTGATTGGCTTGAACTAGGCCAATTACTTGTCGAATTGTGCCCGAACAGGGTGAAAATACTAGTTTCAAGAGCCGAGAGAGTATTATATAATTTCTATGTACAAATACTACTAATTTACCTTATTTCTAGTAATATTTAGGAAGTTTAACCAAAAGTCAAAGTTTCAACTCCGATTGGCTTGAACCAGGCCTATTAACAGCCGCATTAGGCCTAAACAGTGAGAAACATGATTTTCAAAAGACGAGAGTATTAATTACATAGTTTTTATGAATAAGTAATACTAATTAACCTTATTTCTTAGGTTAATTGGGAAGTTTGACTAATACACAAACTTTCAGCCCTGATTAGCCTAAATTAGGCCTAATGAGAGCCGAATTGGGCACATACAGGGTGAAAATGTGAGTTTCAAGAGTCGAGAGTAGTATTACATAGTTTTTAAATGCAGTTACTACTAATTAATCTTATTTATAGTCTTAATTAGAAAATTTAACGAAAAGTCCAACTTCAGCCCCGATTGGCCTAAACTAGGTCTTATAAGAGCGAATAGGGCCCAAATGGTGAGAAAATGTGATTTTCAAGAGCTGGGATCAGCATTTTATAGTTTCTATGTACAAATACCACTAGTTAACCTTATTTTTTGTGTTAATTGTGAAGTTTGACTAATAGTCATAGCTTCAGTCATGATTGGTCGAACTGGCCTTATATAGAACATGATTTTCAAAAGCCTCATATGGTTAATTAGTTTCTCCCTATTTGGGCCCAACCAGAACGGGACCCAGGGGACAGGACAGAAAGACGGTGAGTGTAGTAGTGAGGACACGGTCTAGGAAGCTAGGATGGAAGTAAAACAGTGAAATGAACAGAAATGCTAAACAGTAATGATGGTACAGTATGAATTATGCACAGTAATAATGAACAGTGAATATGATTAGCAGAAATAATGCATAGTAAGTATGAAATGCACAGTAATATGAACGATCGCTCGTAACAGGACTAGAAGCGAATACCCTTGAGGGGTTCTGTACTTCTTCCTCGTTGATTCCTCTGGATATGAGGGAGGTGCGTAATGCAACCCTGTTGTGAGAGTTTTTGATCGATAGATGAATGCAGAGTCTACTTAAGATGAAATGCTTGAAGATGGAATATATGAATTAAAGATGAAATATTATTGCAAAATATTAAATTACAAAGGAATTGAGAGCTTACAAGGCTTGTCTTGAATTAGAAGGGGGAGTACAGCTTTTGTATTTGAAAGAAGGAGTAGGAGAGGATTACAAGAGGAAATTCTAAGCACTTGTGTTTCTAGCTCTAACTAGCTCTTCGTTTGAATGGATGAAGAGGTCTTGAATTTATAGGAAGGCGTCGAGCCTTCTGGAGCGATGAGTTGGCTGGAATTTTCCTTTGTGTCCCATCGAGCTTTGCGTCTCGTCGGGAGCTTTGAGTCTTGTCGAGTCTGTTTTGAGTCTTGTCGAGTCTGCTTTGGAATCTTGTCAGCTTTAACTTTGAGTCTTGTCAAGTTTTATCTGCCTTTGGCGAGTCTGTTTTGGGTCTTGTCGTCCTTGGAATCTGCTTTTGAGTTAGCTTTGAGTCTTGTCGTCCTTGGAATCTGCTTTTGAGTCAGCTTTCACATTGGAATCTTATCGGCGAGTCAGCTTTGAGTCTTGTCTACCTTTGTCTCTTTGTTGGAGAAGGAATCTTTGTCAGCTTTGAGTCATGTCAAACTTTTGAGTCAGGAATCTCGTCAGCTTTGAGTCATGTCAAAGCTGTCGGCGAGTCATGTCTGCTTTTTGCTTTGTTGACTGCTTTTGAGGCTTTGTCTGGAGTGCTGTTGGTGAAGGAATCTGCTTTGCTTTATGTCTTGTCTGTCTTTCTTTGTCTGGAGTGCTTGTTTGTGAAGGAATCTGTCGACTGCTTTTGCTTGTTGGTGCAGGAATCCGTGTTGCTTTGATGAGTGCTGTCGGTGAAGGAATCTGTTGATTGCTTTTGAATTTTCTTTTAAGATATTTACATGTCATATGGATCTTGTCCACCAATAGGATCTGATGAAGAGGATGTTGTGGAGCTTGCGTGTGACCTGTTGAGCTATTTCTGCATTTTTCTGAATTTTTGAAATTTTAGGAATTGTTGGAATTCATCTTCAGAGTCTGAGTCTTCTTGAATTTTTGCTGGAGTCTTGTGAGTAGGCTTTGGAGTAACTGGAGAGTCTGTCTTTTAGGAACTTGTTAAATTTGATATTGAAGTCTTTTGCCAGTGGTGATGAACTCGGTAACTGTTGTGTCAGAACATATTGTTTGGTTGAATTTGTCCCACCATTTGATTTTGAACTCTCTGAAGAGGCTCATTGGAAATTTGTCAGTGGTACTGTAATGTTGAGCAATTTGGTAGCTCCAGCATAGGATCCATGGAACTTTGAATTCTCTGTAGAATTGTACTGACTTTTCGTAGTGCAATCCTTTAGCTTTGAGTAGGTAGATGTTGAATCCTTTGAGTATTGTGGATGGTAGGATGTCTGTTGTGGGTCCGTATGAATGCCACCATTCATAAAACCAAATTGGGAATTCTTCTTGGCAGTTTGAATGAAAGGTGAAGAACCATGAGTGGTCGAATGGTCTGTAAAGGAAGGTACGATACCATGCCATCCTATAGTCATGGTAGAAGTAACCTTTTGGAATATAGTTGACTGTGAAGTCTTTTGTAGTGGCAAGGCTTGCCCACTCTGATGGCTTGATGATTCTTTTGATAACACATTTTGAGTAAGAGATTTGGTCAGGATTGTGCTTGTCCATGGTGTGGTATAACTCAATAGAGCAGGAGTCTACAAGGACAAGTTCATAGTATCTTTGGTTTTTGAGTGAATCATCTGGAATCCATTGGCAACCTAATGGTAGGATTTTGTTGATGAATGAAGTAAGGGTTTTGTAATCAGGGACTTCATTGAAGGTAGTGAGTAGTAAATGGTCTCGATTTTTCTTTGCAAAATAGGGAGATGAATCGGATGTTGACCGAGGTCTTGAAGTATTTTGAGGTGTTGAAGAAGTCATAGCATAAGGAAGAGGAGGAAAATTGCCTAGAATTTGGAATCTGTTGGGACTTTGAATAGGAGATGTAGAAAGGGATGAGATTTTTATCTCATAATCTTTTGAATAAACTATTTTTTGAATCGGAGATTTTCCTTTGTCAGTGCTCATCTTGAATCTGTATGTTGGGGAATTGGGTAAGGAATTGTCAAGACTGAAAATGGCTTGCCATTTAACAAAGGTGTGTTTGGATGCATCGGTTTTTACTATTATGAATGTATGAGGAATGCAAAGACCTGAATGAACCTTTTCTATGAAAGAACTTGAATGAATTGTTTGAGGGATGCAAAGGCTTGAATGAAATGTGCGAGGAATGCAGGGACCTGAATGAACCTTTTCCTGTTTGACTGTTTGAGTGGGGACACTTTGAATGAAATTTATATTGGGGTAGATTGAACTAGTTTGTAGGACATTTAACTCTTTGAATCTTACTAGAATTATGAATTTAAATAGGATTTTTTATCCCATGATATTTGTACCTAATCCGCTTGAATCAATCCAAAAGGGGTAAATTTGAGTTAAAAATGGAATTCCTAATATCACATCGGTATTTAAATCATTGACAATAATGAATTGGTGTTTGAAACAGATTTTTTCATTGCATATTGACAATTTTGTGATTTTACCCATGACTCTTAATGGTGAATTATTGGCTGTCACGAGTTTTTCATTGGTTGGTTCATAATACTTTGTCGGAAAGATGCCATCTTTAATTACACTATGGTCAGCTCCTGAGTCAACCATAGCTGTAAAGGTTACCTTGGAATTATTAACTGAAAGGGTTATTAGTATGAACCATTTTTGATAATTGAATCCTTTAATGGCCGTAATGAATTTAGAGTTTGAAGGTTCTGTGGTTGAAATAGTGATTTCATTTAATGAGAAGGGTGGTTCTTCTATTGTAATCTCCTTTCCTTTATCAATTTTCTGTTGAATAAGGCACATTTCAGTTTCGTTGGCTAGACTCTTTGTCTCTACTTGTCGTAGATTTCCTTTGATGAGTTTAATTTCTTCTTTCAATTGCTTTATTTCTGTTCTAATTTCATGAATGTCATTTGGTTTGGTTTTTAGGCTTATATTAATCGGGTATGTTTCAAAAAGTTTTGAAATACTAAAAGGTTGAGTTAGAAGATTATCCTTTTCGTCTTCTTCATTTATGATTAGAGCTTTTAATGTGTCTAAGTGTTCTTTTTGTTTATTAGGATCAGGAATTTGTTGTATCATATCAAATATTAATTCTTTTAATTTTGAATTATTTGTTCTTGAATTGGTTCCTTTAATCATATTGAGTTGTTTACATTCACAGGTAGTTTTATCTGAAGAACTTGATGAGTCATAAAGGTCGTCGTTATCGGATATTTTATTAATCTCAGAATAGATTTGTAATCTTTCTTTCAATTTTTCTTTGATATTTGAATCTACGTCTGTCATGCCATTAATTATCTCATTAATTTTGTTTTTCCTTTTTGATCTACATCTATTCGACGTGTGACCTGGTTTACCACAATTGTAACAGGTAATTGGTTTGGATTTACTTTGATAATAGTTATCATTTGAATAGTTTTGGGAACTCTTATGTTTTCTTGGTATGTATTTTTTATGAGTAATCATCTTTTGATTATGTCTTTTTTCTTTTGAGGGAGCCCTTATTCCTGTGATACCGAATGCTTCACAGAAGGAGCCCATTTCTTTACGTTTGTTGCCATACTTGGCTTGAAATTTCAACTCTTGACATGCTTGTAAAGCTTCCTTTTTGACGAACACAAATAATTGACCATATGTTTGGTACTAAAATCAATATTGTCGTCCTCAACTCCCATTGCCTTTTTAATACTTGTGAAAACTCTTTGGGAGAATAAATTGGGTAATCCTGTTATGAATTTTTCTTTCCAAAAAGATTTGGTTGAATCGGATCGTTTTAACACATGAGTTAGGAACATGTCCTTATACCATCTGAAATCGGAAAGGGTTGGACATCTTAAATTAGTAAGAATATTTTGGAGGATCCTAGTTCTTCTATAGGATTTCCTACGAAATGAGTGGCTATTGTAACAATGAGAAAATTGGCTGAATCATTTTTCTTAGTAATTATTCCTTGAGCGTCTTCTACTTCTATTTCATGATTTAAAACAGTTTGTTTTTCTTCTAAGGTTAATGAATTATCCCACCAATATTTTAATTGTCCAGTGAATCCTGTGACTATGTAAACTGTGGCATTTTGTTCTGGTAACCGATTAGTTTTGTAGGCTGTTACTGCCATACCTATTTCTTGTAATGTATTGAGTATTTCATACTCACTCTTTCCGTCTATATTCCATTCGTAGACAGAGGTGTCATCATAACTTGATTTGAATATTGCCTTTTCTTCGTATTGAATATCAGGAGGTGTTGGCCTAGGGTAATAATTCTTAGTGTTGCCTCTACGCCAGTTATATGAATCGTGGTTGTTATTCCAGTTATTTCTATATGAATTGGTATTCTTCTTGTATTTTGTATTAATTCGATCAATTTCTAATTTTTGGTCTGTTCCTTGAATATCGTCTTCTATTTGATTTACCTGTTGTATTAATGAATTATTTGAATCGTTTGAAGATTCGGATTCTGATCTATCTTGTTCTTCAATAGTATTTAATTTTGAAGTATTTGGAATGTTTTCATTGGTTATTGGAATATTTTTATTGAGTTTTTCTAAGGCTTGAGTTACGCGTCCTAGTAAACTCATCGGTTGTGTCTTTTCTTCGTATTCTACCGGTAAACTATTTGGTTGGAAATGTGTTTTGAATAACTTTGTGGGAACTTGGAGTTTGAATCCCTTTTCTCGATCTCTGCTGTCAGGTGATCAATCTGTTGAGTTATCGTATGTAATAACTGATTTGAATAATTATTCTGATGGTAAACCTTTTTAATGTCTTCAATGTTGACTGGTTCATTAGTATTCTGTCCTGTCCCTTGGGTCCCCTGGGTCCCGTTCTGGTATCAGAGCCATGTCTTTTGCATGTTAGTTACTATATGTGCGTAGCAATTGCATACTGTAACTGGTAGATCTTGGAAATCTTGTCAGTACGTTGGTAAGCTTGTGAGTCCGTTGGCAAGCCTTAGGGTGTTCCATGCGTTGTGTTCCAGGCATAGTTCCAAGTCAACCAATAGTTCATTATACAGTCGGTTAGTTGCTTGTTGTATTCTAAGTAAGCGTTGGCAAGCGTTGGCAAGCAAGTGAGTCCGTTGGCAATCCGTGTGATAGGGTGTTCCAGGCGTTGTGTTCCCGTGTTCCAGTCTACCAAGAGTTCAACTCACAGTTAATCACACACTAGTAATGACTAATATTATTAGAAGAATGCTTCTAGGTCCTAAATCGACCTCAGGATCGAATAGAAAAGTGGTGAAAGGTAGAGAAGACATAGTTCAAGAAGATTTCTTAGAGTGGAGTATTCCAAGAGAAAGAATAGAAAATGTTTACAGTATAGGTACCTTTGATTTCAAAACCTCATATGCTATTAAAATTCATGAAGAAACATTTAACATTCAAAATAAATCTCAAACTATTCAACTGTTATCTAAATTAGCGTTACAAGAATTCCTTAGGAAAGGATTCCGATATATTCATTTTGGACTAATACAAATTGCCATTAAACCTCTAGTCCACACCGGCGTAGACATTCCTGTATATACGACCTTAAAAGATAAGAGACTCAAGAGATACAAGTCGTCTATCCTATCTATGATTCAAACAAACATATGTAATGGACCAATTTACTTCAACTGTATGCCAAACTATTCAGTATCCTTAACAGATCCACTATTCCTAGATTCATTAATCTTAGACATCCACTTGCAAGGTGATGAGTTCGAAAGATTCACCGAACAAGTAGCGATTATGTATAAGATGTATTTCAAACTAATGAGTTCTCACATGAACCCTAGATTCAAAATGATAAGTTCACCTACTCAAGAGGAAACTGTCCTACTTCAGATTGAAGCAGAGCAGTCAAAGACCTTCGTCCCCAAGAGACTCAAATGGAATGAGATTACTATCCCGGAAGAATTCAAAATAGAAAATCCACAAATTCCTAGAGACATAGAAAAAACAGAGGTTTCTGACATCATAGAAGAAACTGACGGAACAGTATTAATAAGATTTAATTCATTTAGGGAAAGACCTTCAACTTCCTACAGATACGATGAACCAAGTAGGAAATCATGTTCAGAGTATTCATTCCAACAACCAATCAAAGTATTCCATAAATCACCTCTTCCAGAAGTAAATCCAGAAAGTTACTCTCCAACATCATCTCAAATGAGAGCAGACTTCACTGGAGAAATTAATATGATTACTAAACCATTCGTTAACAGAAGCTTCGAATTAATAAAAGACTTTAACAAATCCAAATATTCCAATTGGTTTTACAAGTTTAATTCAAAATACCAAGAGATACTAATAAAAGAATGGATCACTCAAATGGACGAATATAAATTTGATTTCGTCTTTGAAGTATGGTTAAAATATTATTTAGAAAAACAAGGTATTCAAAACCCATACGAACAATCTCAAATTAATGTTCAAACAAGTTTATATAAAAAATGGCAATTAACAGATGGAAACATTGTAACTTCAATTCATCCACCATTACAATCCATAAAAATTACAACAAATGAAGGAGAAGTCACTGCTTCGCCTTTCAAACGAGGAAAGAATACTAATGAACCAGTCAACATTGAAGACATTAAAAAGGATTACCATCAGAATAATTATTCAAATCAGTTATTACATACGATAACTCAACAGATTGATCACCTGACAGCAGAGATCGAGAAAAGGGATTCAAACTCCAAGTTCCCACAAAGTTATTCAAAACCACATTTCCAACCAAATAGTTTACCAGTAGAATACGAAGAAAAGACACAACCGATGAGTTTACTAGGACGCGTAACTCAAGCCTTAGAAAAACTCAATAAAAATATTCCAAGTACCAATGAAAACATTCCAAATACTTCAAAATTAAATACTATTGAAGAACAAGATAGATCAGAATCCGAATCTTCAGACGATTCAAATAATTCATTAATACAACAGGTAAATCAAATAGAAGACGATATTCAAGGAACAGACCAAAAATTAGAAATTGATCAAATTAATACAAAATACAAGAAGAATACCAATTCATATAGAAATAACTGGAATAACAACCACGATTCATATAACTGGCGTAGAGGCAACACTAAGAATTATTACCCTAGGCCAACACCTCCAGATATTCAATACGAAGAAAAGGCAATATTCAAATCAAGTTATGATGGCACCTCTGTCTACGAATGGAATATAGACGGAATGAGTGAGTATGAAATACTCAATACATTACAAGAAATAGGTATGGCAGTAACAGCCTACAAAACTAATCGGTTACCAGAACAAAATGCCACAGTTTACATAGTCACAGGATTCACTGGACAATTAAAATATTGGTGGGATAATTCATTAACCTTAGAAGAAAAACAAACTGTTTTAAATCATGAAATAGAAGTAGAAGACGCTCAAGGAATAATTACTAAGAAAAATGATTCAACCAATTTTCTCATTGTTACAATAGCCACTCATTTTGTAGGAAATCCTACAGAAGAACTAAGATCCTCCAAAATATTCCTTACTAATTTAAGATGTCCAATCCTTTCCGATTTCAGATGGTATAAGGACATGTTCCTAACTCATGTGTTAAAACGATCCGATTCAACCAAATCTTTTTGGAAAAAAAAATTCATAACAGGATTACCCAATTTATTCCCCCAAAGAGTTTTCACAAGTATTAAAAAGGCAATGGGAGTTGAGGACGACAATATTGATTTTAGTACCATAACATATGGTCAATTATTTGCGTTCGTCAAAAAGGAAGCTTTACAAGCATGTCAAGAGTTGAAATTTCAAGCCAAGTATGGCAACAAACGTAAAGAAATGGGCTCCTTCTGTGAAGCATTCGGTATGACAGGAATAAGGGCTCCCTCAAAAGAAAAAAGACATAATCAAAAGATGATTACTCATAAAAAAATACATACCAAGAAAACATAAGAGTTCCCAAAACTATTCAAATGATAACTATTATCAAAGTAAATCCAAACCAATTACCTGTTACAATTGTGGTAAACCAGGTCACACGTCGAATAGATGTAGATCAAAAAGGAAAAACAAAATTAATGAGATAATTAATGGCATGACAGACGTAGATTCAAATATCAAAGAAAAATTGAAAGAAAGATTACAAATCTATTCTGAGATTAATAAAATATCCGATAACGACTACTTTTATGACTCATCAAGCTCTTCAGATAAAACTACCTGTGAATGTAAACAACTCAATATGATTAAAAGAACCAATTCAAGAACAAATAATTCAAAATCAAAAGAATTAATATTTGATATGATACAACAAATTCCTGATCCTAATAAACAAAAAGAACACTTAGACACATTAAAAGCTCTAATCATAAATGAAGAGGACGAAAAGGATAATCTTCTAATTCAACCTTTTAGTATTTCAAAACTTTTTGAAACATACCCGATTAATACAAGCCTAAAAACCAAACCAAATGACATTCATGAAATTAGAACAGAAATAAAGCAATTGAAAGAAGAAATTAAACTCATCAAAGGAAATCTACGACAAGTAGAGACAAAGAGTCTAGCCAACGAAACTCAAATGTGCCTTATTCAACAGAAAATTAATAAAGGAAAGGAGATTACAATAGAAGAACCACCCTTCTCATTAAATGAAATCACTATTTCAACCACAGAACCTTCAAAATCTAAATTCATTACAGCCATTAAAGGATTCAATTATCAAAAATGGTTCATACTAATAACCCTTTCAGTTAACAATTCCAAGGTAACCTTTACAGCTATGGTTGACTCAGGAGCTGACCATAGTGTAATTAAAGATGGCATCTTTCCGACAAAGTATTATGAACCAACCAATGAAAAACTCGTGACAGCCAATAATTCACCATTAAGAGTCATGGGTAAAATCACAAAATTGTCAATATGCAATGAAAAAATCTGTTTCAAACACCAATTCATTATTGTCAATGATTTAAATACCGATGTGATATTAGGAATTCCATTTTTAACTCAAATTTACCCCTTTTGGATTGATTCAAGCGGATTAGGTACAAATATCATGGGACAAAAAATCCTATTTAAATTCATAATTCCAGTAAGATTCAAAGAGTTAAATGTCCTACAAACTAGTTCAATCTACCCCAGTATAAATTTCATTCAAAGTGTCCCCACTCAAACAGTCAAACAGGAAAAGGTTCATTCAGGTCCCTGCATTCCTCGCACATTTCATTCAAGCCTTTGCATCCCTCAAACAATTCATTCAAGTCCTTGCATAGAAAAGGTTCATTCAGGTCTTTGCATTCCTCATACATTCATAATAGTAAAAATCGATGCATCCAAACACACCTTTGCTAAATGGCAAGCCATTTTCAGTCTTGACAATTCCTTACCCAATTCCCCAACATACAGATTCAAGATGAGCACTGACAAAGGCAAATCTTCGATTCAAAAAACAGTTTATTCAAAAGATTATGAGATAAAAATCTCATCCCTTTCTACATCTCCTATTCAAAGTCCCAACAGATTCAAAGTTCTAGGCAATTTTCCTCCTCTTCCTTATGCTATGACTTCTTCAACACCTCAAAATACTTCAGGACCTCGGTCAACATCCGATTCATCTCCCTATTTTGCAAAGAAAAATCGAGACCATTTACTACTCACTATCTTCAATGAAGTCCCTGATTACAAAACCCTTACTTCATTCATCAACAAAATCCTATCATTAGTTGCCAATGGATTCCAGATGATCCACTCAAAAACCAAAGATACTATGAACTTGTCCTTGTAGACTCCGGCTCTATTGAGCTATACCACACCATGGACAAGCACAATCCTGACCAAATCTCTTACTCAAAATGTGTTATCAAAAGAATCATCAAGCCATCAGAGTGGGCAAGCCTTGCCACTACAAAAGACTTCACAGTCAACTATATTCCAAAAGGTTACTCCTACCATGACTATAGGATGGCATGGTATCGTACCTTCCTTTACAGACCATTCGATCACTCATGATTCTTCACCTTTCATTCAAACTGCCAAGAAGAATTCCCAATTTGGTTCTATGAATGGTGGCATTCATACGGACCCACAACAGACATCCTACCATCCACAGTACTCAAAGGATTCAACATCTACCTACTCAAAGCTAAAGGATTGCACTACGAAAAGACAGTACAATTCTACAGAGAATTCAAAGTTCCATGGATCCTATGCTGGAGCTACCAAATTGCTCAACATTACAGTGCCACTGACAAATTTCCAACGAGCCTCTTCAGAGAGTTCAAAATCAAATGGTGGGACAAATTCAACCAAACAATATGTTCTGACACAACAGTTACCGAGTTCATCACCACTGGCAAAAGACTTCAATATCAAATTCAACAAGTTCCTAAAAAGACAGACTCTCCAGTTACTCCAAAGCCTACTCACAAGACTCCAACAAAAATTCAAGAAGACTTAGACTCCGAAGATGAATTCCAACAATTCCTAAAATTTCAAAAATTCAGAAAAATGCAGAAACAGCTCAACAGGTCACACGCAAGCTCCACAACATCCTCTTCATCAGATCCTATTGGTGGACAAGATCCATATGACATGTAAATATCTTAAAAGAAAATTCAAAAGCAATCAACAGATTCCTTCACCGACAGCACTCATCAAAGCAACACGGATTCCTGCACCAACAAGCAAAAGCAGTCGACAGATTCCTTCACCAACAAGCACTCCAGACAAAGAAAGACAGACAAGACATAAAGCAAAGCAGATTCCTTCACCAACAGCACTCCAGAGAAAGCCTCAAAAGCAGTCAACAAAGCAAAAGCAGACATGACTCGCCGACAGCTTTGACATGACTCAAAGCTGACGAGATTCCTGACTCAAAAGTTTGACATGACTCAAAGCTGACAAAGATTCCTTCTCCAACAAAGAGACAAAGGCAGACAAGACTCAAAGCTGACTCGCCGACAAGATTCCAAAGTGAAAGCTGACTCAAAAGCAAATTCCAAGGACGACAAGACTCAAAGCTAACTCAAAAGCAGATTCCAAGGATGACAAGACCCAAAACAGACTCGCCAAAGGCAGACAAAACTTGACAAGACTCAAAGTTAAAGCTGACCCAAAGCAGACTCGACAAGACTCAAAACAGACTCGACAAGACTCAAAGCTCCTGACGAGACGCAAAGCTCGATGGGACACAAAGGAAAATTCCAGCCAACTCATCACTCCAGAAGGCTCGACGCCTTCCTATAAATTCAAGACCTCTTCATCCATTCAAACGAAGAGCTAGTTAGAGCTAGAAACACAAGTGCTCAGAATTTCCTCTTGTAATCCTCTCCTACTCCTTCTTTTAAATTCAAAAGCTGTACTCCCTCTTCTAATTCAAGACAAGCCTTGTAAGCTCTCAATTCCTTTGTAATTCAATATTTTGCAATAATATTTCATCTTTAATTCATATATTCCATCTTCAAGCATTTCATCTTAAGTAGACTCTGCATTCATCTATAGATCAAAAGCTCTCACAACAGGGTTGCATTACGCACCTCCAACTCATATCCAGAGGAATCAACGAGGAAGAAGTACAGAACCCCTCACAGGGTATTCGGCTTCTAATCCTGTTACGAGCGATCGTTCATATTACTGTGCATTTCATACTTACTATGCATTATTTCTGCTAATCATATTCACTGTTCATCATTACTGTGCATAATTCATACTGTACCATCATTACTGTTTAGCATTTCTGTTCATTTCACTGTTTTACTTCCATCCTAGGTTATCTTACCATCCACAGTACTCAAAGGATTCAACATCTACCTACTCAAAGCTAAAGGATTGCACTACGAAATGACAGTACAATTCTACAGAGAATTCAAAGTTCATGGATCCTATGCTGGAGCTACCAAATTGCTCAACATTACAGTACCACTGACAAATTTCCAATGAGCCTCTTCAGAGAGTTCAAAATCAAATGGTGGGACAAATTCAACCACAATATGTTCTGACACAACAGTTACCAAGTTCATGACCACTGGCAAAAGACTTCAATATCAAATTCAACAAGTTCCTAAAAAGACAGACTCTCCAGTTACTCCAAAGCCTACTCACAAGACTCGTTATCAAAAGAATCATCAAGCCATCAGAGTGGGCAAGCCTTGCCACTACAAAAGACTTCAAAGTCAACTATATTCCAAAAGGTTACTCCTACCATGGCTCTGTTACCAGAACGGGACCCAGGGGACAGGACAGATAGACGGTGAGTGCAGTAGTGAGGACACGGTCTAAGAAGATAACCTAGGATGGAAGTAAAACAGTGAAATGAACAGAAATGCTAAACAGTAATGATGGTACAGTATGAATTATGCACAGTAATGATGAACAGTGAATATGATTAGCAGAAATAATGCATAGTAAGTATGAAATGCACAGTAATATGAACGATCGCTCGTAACAGGACTAGAAGCCGAATACCCTGTGAGGGGTTCTGTACTTCTTCCTCGTTGATTCCTCTGGATATGAGTTGGAGGTGCGTAATGCAACCCTGTTGTGAGAGCTTTTGATCGATAGATGAATGCAGAGTCTACTTAAGATGAAATGCTTGAAGATGGAATATATGAATTAAAGATGAAATATTATTGCAAAATATTGTATTACAAAGGAATTGAGAGCTTACAAGGCTTGTCTTGAATTAGAAGAGGGAGTACAGCTTTTGAATTTGAAAGAAGGAGTAGGAGAGGATTATAAGAGGAAATTCTAAGCACTTGTGTTTCTAGCTCTAACTAGCTCTTCGTTTGAATGGATGAAGAGGTCTTGAATTTATAGGAAGGCGTCGAGCCTTCTGGAGTGATGAGTTGGCTGGAATTTTCCTTTGTGTCCCATCGAGCTTTGCGTCTCGTCGGGAGCTTTGAGTCTTGTCGAGTCTGTTTTGAGTCTTGTCGAGTCTGCTTTGGAATCTCGTCAGCTTTAACTTTGAGTCTTGTCAAGTTTTGTCTGCCTTTGGCGAGTCTGTTTTGGGTCTTGTCGTCCTTGGAATCTGCTTTTGAGTTAGCTTTGAGTCTTGTCGTCCTTGGAATCTGCTTTTGAGTCAGCTTTCACTTTGGAATCTTGTCGGCGAGTCAGCTTTGAGTCTTGTCTGCCTTTGTCTCTTTGTTGGAGAAGGAATCTTTGTCATTTGAGTCATGTCAAATTTTTGAGTCAGGAATCTCGTCAGCTTTGAGTCATGTCAAAGCTGTCGGCGAGTCATGTCTGCTTTTGCTTTGTTGACTGCTTTTGAGGCTTTGTCTGGAGTGCTGTTGGTGAAGGAATCTTCTTTGCTTTATGTCTTGTCTATCTTTCTTTGTCTGGAGTGCTTGTTGGTGAAGGAATCTGTCGACTGCTTTTGCTTGTTGGTACAGGAATCCGTGTTGCTTTGATGAGTGCTGTCGGTGAAGGAATCTGTTGATTGCTTTTGAATTTTCTTTTAAGATATTTACATGTCATATGGATCTTGTCCACCAATAGGATCTGATGAAGAGGATGTTGTGGAGCTTGCGTGTGACCTGTTGAGCTGTTTCTGCATTTTTCTGAATTTTTGAAATTTTAGGAATTGTTGGAATTCATCTTCGGAGTCTGAGTCTTCTTGAATTTTTATTGGAGTCTTGTGAGTAGGCTTTGGAGTAACTGGAGAGTCTGTCTTTTTAGGAACTTGTTGAATTTGATATTGAAGTCTTTTGCCAGTGGTGATGAACTCGGTAACTGTTGTGTCAGAACATATTGTTTGGTTGAATTTGTCCCACCATTTGATTTTGAACTCTCTGAAGAGGCTCATTGAAATTTGTCAGTGGTACTGTAATGTTGAGCAATTTGGTAGCTCCAGCATAGGATCTATGGAATTTTGAATTCTCTGTAGAATTGTACTGTCTTTTCGTAGTGCAATCCTTTAGCTTTGAGTAGGTAGATGTTGAATCCTTTGAGTACTGTGGATGGTAGGATGTCTGTTGTGGGTCCGTATGAATGCCACCATTCATAGAACCAAATTGGGTTCTTCTTGGCAGTTTGAATGAAAGGTGAAGAACCATGAGTGGTCGAATGGTCTGTAAAAGAAGGTACGATACCATGCCATCCTATAGTCATGGTAGGAGTAACCTTTTGGAATATAGTTGACTGTGAAGTCTTTTGTAGTGGCAAGGCTTGCCTACTCTGATGGCTTGATGATTCTTTTGACAACACATTTTGAGTAAGAAATTTGGTCAGGATTGTGCTTGTCCATGGTGTGGTATAGCTCAATAGAGCCGGAGTCTACAAGGACAAGTTCATAGTATCTTTGGTTTTTGAGTGGATCATCTGAAATCCATTGGCAACCTAATGGTAGGATTTTGTTGATGAATGAAGTAAGGGTTTTGTAATCAGGGACTTCATTGAAGGTAGTGAGTAGTAAATGGTCTCGATTTTTCTTTGCAAAATAGGGAGATGAATCGGATGTTGACCGAGGTCTTGAAGTATTTTGAGGTGTTGAAGAAGTCATAGCATAAGGAAAAGGAGGAAAATTGCCTAGAACTTGGAATCTGTTGGGACTTTGAATAGGAGATGTAGAAAGGGATGAGATTTTTATCTCATAATCTTTTGAATAAACTGTTTTTTGAATCGGAGATTTGCCTTTGTCAGTGCTCATCTTGAATCTGTATGTTGGGGAATTGGGTAAGGAATTGTCAAGACTGAAAATGGCTTGCCATTTAGCAAAGGTGTGTTTGGATGCATCGGTTTTTACTATTATGAATGTATGAGGAATGCAAAGACCTGAATGAACCTTTTCTATGCAAGGACTTGAATGAATTGTTTGAGGGATGCAAAGGCTTGAATGAAATGTGCGAGGAATGCAGGGACCTGAATGAACCTTTTCCTGTTTGACTGTTTAGTGGGGACACTTTGAATGAAATTTATACTGGGGTAGATTGAACTAGTTTGTAGGACATTTAACTCTTTGAATCTTACTGGAATTATGAATTTAAATAGGATTTTTTGTCCCATGATATTTGTACCTAATCCGCTTGAATCAATCCAAAAGGAGTAAATTTGAGTTAAAAATGGAATTCCTAATATCACATTGGTATTTAAATCATTGACAATAATGAATTGGTGTTTGAAACAGATTTTTTTCATTGCATATTGACAATTTTGTGATTTTACCCATGACTCTTAATGGTGAATTATTGGCTGTCACGAGTTTTTCATTGGTTGGTTCATAATACTTTGTCGGAAAGATGCCATCTTTAATTACACTATGGTCAGCTCCTGAGTCAACCATAGCTGTAAAGGTTACCTTGGAATTGTTAACTGAAAGGGTTATTAGTATGAACCATTTTTTATAATTGAATCCTTTAATGGCTGTAATGAATTTAGAGTTTGAAGGTTCTGTGGTTGAAATAGTGATTTCATTTAATGAGAAGGGTGGTTCTTCTATTGTAATCTCCTTTCCTTTATCAATTTTCTGTTGAATAAGGCACATTTGAGTTTCGTTGGCTAGACTCTTTGTCTCTACTTGTCGTAGATTTCCTTTGATGAGTTTAATTTCTTCTTTCAATTGCTTTATTTCTGTTCTAATTTCATGAATGTCATTTGGTTTGGTTTTTAGGCTTGTATTAATCGGGTATGTTTCAAAAGTTTTGAAATACTAAAAGGTTGAGTTAGAAGATTATCCTTTTCGTCTTCTTCATTTATGATTAGAGCTTTTAATGTGTCTAAATGTTCTTTTTGTTTATTAGGATCAGGAATTTGTTGTATCATATCAATTCTTTTGATTTTGAATTATTTGTTCTTGAATTGGTTCCTTTAATCATATTGAGTTGTTTACATTCACAGGTAGTTTTATCTGAAGAACATGATGAGTCATAAAAGTCGTCATTATCGGATATTTTATTAATCTCAGAATAGATTTGTAATCTTTCTTTCAATTTTTCTTTGATATTTGAATCTACGTCTGTCATGCCATTAATTATCTCATTAATTTTGTTTTTCCTTTTTGATCTACATCTATTCGACGTGTGACCTGGTTTACCACAATTGTAACAGGTAATTGGTTTGGATTTACTTTGATAATAGTTATCATTTGAATAGTTTTGGGAACTCTTATGTTTTCTTGGTATGTATTTTTTATGAGTAATCATCTTTTGATTATGTCTTTTTTCTTTTGAGGGAGCCCTTATTCCTGTGATACCGAATGCTTCACAGAAGGAGCCCATTTCTTTACGTTTGTTGCCATACTTGGCTTGAAATTTCAACTCTTGACATGCTTGTAAAGCTTCCTTTTTGACGAACGCAAATAATTGACCATATGTTATGGTACTAAAATCAATATTGTCGTCCTCAACTCCCATTGCCTTTTTAATACTTGTGAAAACTCTTTGGGAGAATAAATTGGGTAATCCTGTTATGAATTTTTCTTTCCAAAAAGATTTGGTTGAATCGGATCGTTTTAACACATGAGTTAGGAACATGTCCTTATACCATCTGAAATCGGAAAGGGTTGGACATCTTAAATTAGTAAGGAATATTTTGGAGGATCCTAGTTCTTCTGTAGGATTTCCTACGAAATGAGTGGCTATTGTAACAATGAGAAAATTGGCTGAATCATTTTTCTTAGTAATTATTCCTTGAGCGTCTTCTACTTCTATTTCATGATTTAAACAGTTTGTTTTTCTTCTAAGGTTAATGAATTATCCCACCAATATTTTAATTGTCCAGTGAATCCTGTGACTATGTAAACTGTGGCATTTTGTTCTGGTAACCGATTAGTTTTGTAGGTTGTTACTGCCATACCTATTTCTTGTAATGTATTGAATATTTCATACTCACTCTTTCCGTCTATGTTCCATTCGTAGACAGAGGTGCCATCATAACTTGATTTGAATATTGCCTTTTCTTCGTATTGAATATCTGGAGGTGTTGGCCTAGGGTAATAATTCTTAGTGTTGCCTCTACGCCAGTTATATGAATCGTGGTTGTTATTCCAGTTATTTCTATATGAATTGGTATTCTTCTTATATTTTGTATTATTTTGATCAATTTCTAATTTTTGGTCTGTTCCTTGAATATCGTCTTCTATTTGATTTACGTGTTGTATTAATGAATTATTTGAATCGTCTGAAGATTCGGATTCTGATCTATCTTGTTCTTCAATAGTATTTAATTTTGAAGTATTTGGAATGTTTTCATTGGTACTTGGAATATTTTTATTGAGTTTTTCTAAGGCTTGAGTTACGCGTCCTAGTAAACTCATCGGTTTGTCTTCTCTTCGTATTCTATGGGTAAACTGTTTGGTTGGAAATGTGGTTTTGAATAGCTTTGTGGAAACTTGGAGTTTGAATCCCTTTTCTCGATCTCTGCTGTCAGGTGATCAATCTGTTGAGTTATCGTATGTAATAACTGATTTGAATAATTATTCTGATGGTAAACCTTTTTAATGTCTTCAATGTTGACTGGTTCATTAGTATTCTTTCCTCGTTTGAAAGGCGAAGCAGTGACTTCTCCTTCATTTGTGGTAATTTTTATGGATTGTAATGGTGGATGAATTGAAGTTACAATGTTTCCATCTGTTAATTGCCATTTTTTATATAAACTTGTTTGAACATTAATTTGAGATTGTTCGTATGGGTTTTGAATACCTTGTTTTTCTAAATAATATTTTAACCATACTTCAAAGACGAAATCAAATTTATATTTGTCCATTTGAGTGATCCATTCTTTTATTAGTATCTCTTGGTATTTTGAATTAAACTTGTAAAATCAATTAGAATATTTGGATTTGTTAAAGTCTTTTATTAATTCGAAGCTTCTGTTAACGAATGGTTTAGTAATCATATTAATTTCTCCAGTGAAGTCTGCTCTCATTTGAGATGATGTTGGAGAGTAACTTTTTGGATTTACTTCTGGAAGAGGTGATTTATGGAATACTTTGATTGGTTGTTGGAATGAATACTCTGAACATGATTTCCTACTTGGTTCAGCGTATCTGTAGGAAGTTGAAGGTCTTTCCCTAAATGAATTAAATCTTATTAATACTGTTCCGTCAGTTTCTTCTATGATGTCAGAGACCTCTGTTTTTTCTATGTCTCTAGGAATTTGTGGATTTTCTATTTTGAATTCTTCCGGGATAGTAATCTCATTCCATTTGAGTCTCTTGGGGACGAATGTTTTTGACTGCTCTGCTTCAATCTGAAATAGGACAGTTTCTCTTGAGTAGGTGAACTTATCATTTTGAATCTAGGGTTCATGTGAGAACTCATTAGTTTGAAATACATCTTATACATAACCGCTACTTATTCGGTGAATCTTTCGAACTCATCACCTTGCAAGTGGATGTTTAAGATTAATGAATCTAGGAATAGTGGATCTGTTAAGGATACTGAATAGTTTGGCATACAGTTGAAGTAAATTGGTCCATTACATATGTTAGTTTGAATCATAGATAGGATAGACGACTTGTATCTCTTGAGTCTCTTATCTCTTAAGGCCGTATATACAGGATGTCTACGCCGGTGTGGACTAGAGGTTTAATGGCAATTTGTATTAGTCCAAAATGAATATATCGGAATCCTTTCCTAAGGAATTTTTGTAACGCTAATTTGGATAACAGTTGAATAGTTTGAGATTTGTTTTGAATGTTAAATGTTTCTAACTCATTTGTAATTGATTACTAATCTAGGAGCTCCTCTTTCCTTTTCTGCTTGCTTCATGACATAGAACTCTGCACAGCTCCATGGGGATTTGGAAGGTCTTATTAATTTTTTATCGAGGAGAGTTTGTAATTCTGTTTTGCATATTTCTAGTAGATCATGATTCATTTGAATAGGTCGGGCTTTAGTTGGAATATTTCTTTCTGAGAAATCCTTTTCATAAGGAAGATTTACGATGTGTTTCTTCCTTTCCCAGAAAGCATTAGGAATGTCAGAACAGATCTCTTTTGTATACAAGTCTTGAATTTGCTTAATACGTTGCTGTATTCGTGTGTCTTTTAATTGTTGAGTTATCCTATGATTCAGGATATCATCTTTGATGTATAGGATTTTGTTCTGTTTTCTTTGAATGCGGTTTATATTATGATAAATTGAATTATTTTGTAGGGTGCTTAATTCTTTGTATTTAATAGGGGTTATGAATTTAAACAAGAATCTTTGTCCCATAATTTTTGTTCCTAATCCGTTTGAATCAACCCAAAAAGGATAAATTTGAGTCAGAATGGAATTCCTAGTATGACGTCAGTATTTAAATCATTAACGATAATGAATTGGTGTTTGAAACAGATCTTTTCATTGCATATTGATAATTTTGTTATTTTACCCATGACTTTTAATGGTGAATTATTGGCTGTTATAAGTTTTTCATTTGTTGATTCATAATACTTTGTTGGAAAGATCCCGTCTTTGATTACACTATGGTCAGCTCCTGAGTCAACCATAGCTGTGAAGGTTGCCTTGGAATTGTTAACAGCAAGTGTTATTAGTATGAACCATTTTTGATAATTGAATCCTTTAATGAATGGGATGAATTTTGAGTTTGATGGTTCAGCGGTTGAAATAGTGATTTTGTTTAAGGGTGGTTCTCCTATTGTCACATCCTTCTCTTTATCAAGTTGTTCTTGAGTAGGGCACATTTGCTTTTCATGGGCTGGATCCTTTGGTTCTATTTCTCTTAGATTTTCTTGAATGTGTTTAATTTCCCTTTTTAATTGTTTTATTTCTATTTGGTTTTATGAATGTCAGTTGGTTTGGCCTTTTCAGTGTTTTCTATTTGAATCATATTGTCTTGTTTATTTGCACGAGTGGTTAAACCACTAGAGTTCGATGAATTGTCGTTATCGGATAAACAGTCGTTATTGATTTTAGGATAGATCTGTAATTTTTCTTTTGATTTTTCCCTTTTGTTTGATGAATTATTATTAATTTTATTTTTTCTTCTCAATCTACATCTAGTTGTAGTATGGCCTGGTTTGCCACATTCGTAACAAGTAACTGGTTTGGATTTATTTTGATAATAGTGATTATTTGAATGATTTTGGGATTCTTGTGTGTTTTTGGTTTGTAATTTTTATTGGTAATTTTTGATGAATCGTCTGTGGAATCGGATTCTTATTTATCTTGTTTTTTAATAGTGTTTAATTTTGATGTACTATTAATTTTTTCTAAGGCTTGAGTTACTCGTCCTAGTAAGCTCATTGGTTGTTTTTCAATAGTATTTAGTTTTGAAGTATTTGGAATGTTTTCATTGGTACTTGGAATATTTTTATTGAGTTTTTCTAAAGCTTGAGTTACGCGTCCTAATAGGCTCATTGGTTGAATCTTTTCTTCGTATTCTATGGGTAAACTATTTGGTTGGAAATGTGGTTTTGAATAGCTTTGTGGAAACTTAGGATTTGAATTCTTTTTCTCGATCTCTGCTGTTAGATAATCAATCTGTTGAGTTATGGTATGTAATAATTGATTTGAATAATTATTCTGGTGGTATACCTTTTTAATATCTTCAATGTTGACTGGTTCATTAGTATTTTTACCTCTTTTGAAGGGTGAAGCAGTGACTTCTCCTTCATTCGTTGGAATTTTTTGGATTGTAATGGTGGATGAATTGAAGTTACCGTATTTCCATCTGTTAGTTGCCATTTCTTATATAAATTGGTTTGGACATTAATTTGGGATTGTTCGAATGGGTTTTGAATACCTTGTTTTTCTAAACAATATTTTAACCATATTTCAAAACTGAAATCAAGTTTGAATTCGTCCATGTGGGTGATCCATTCTTTTACTAATCTCTCTTGGTATTTTCTATTGAATTTGTAAAACCAATTGGAATATTTGGATTTGTTAAAGTCTTTCATTAATTCGAAACTTTTGTTAATGAATGGTTTGTCACTGGTAATCGCATTAATTTCTCCAGTAAAGTCTGCTCTCATTTGGGATGATGTTGGAGAGTAACTTTCTGGATTTACTTCTGGAAGAGGTGATTTATGGAATACTTTGATTGGTTGTTGGAATGAATACTCTGAACATGATTTCCTACTGGGTTCAACGTACCTATAGGAAGTTGAATGTTTTTCTCTAAATGAATTAAATCTTATTAATACCGTTCCGTCTGTTTTCTCTATGATGTCTGAGACTTCTGTTCGTTCTATGTCTCTAGGAATTTGATGGTTTTCTATTTTGAATTCTTTCGGGATTGTAATCTCATTCCATTTGAGTCTCTTGGGGACGAATGTCTTTGACTGCTCTGCTTCAATCTGAAGTAGGACAGTTTCCTCTTGAGTAGGTGATTGAGGCTAAACCTGCACAAAAAAATACGAGATTATAGAACTTAAGAAAGGAATGTGCAAGTGCTCAATTCTTCCGCTATAGCAAGTGGCTATGCGGGTCGTGATCCACAAGGAGGGTTTGCGATGGAAGCTTTACGTGTCTTTATTGAAATCTTATGAAAATAAGCGAAGGTTCTTCTCTGTTTTTAAAGTTAAGAAAAAGGAAAAGAAAGTTAATGGTTAAAGTAAGAAGAAAACGAGAGATGAAGAAGGTGGAAAATCAGAAAACAATGAAGCGAATATGTACAACTGAAGTGGAGGAAAAGAATGGAAACGATTGGGAAGAAGTGGTGAAAGAAATCGTGTTGGCGATCTATACTATAGCGATAAAAGAAAAGAAAGAAAGCTAAGAATTACTTACCTAGTTTGGTGATGACTTACTTGGAAACCTGCGCAAGTTCTACCTTTGCTTCGGAGGCATTCAACGCATAGATCATAAACTTGAACTCAGTCCCCGTGCACATTATATCGTCAAGCATATGAAGTACGAAGTGATGCGAAGCTTGGAAGAGGAGATCGTCTTCATGAACTATCGCTGGCTCTCACGTAGCTTAGTGATACATGCTTTGGACTTCACTTGTAGACTCAACACATAAAACCAAGGTGAAGTAGAAGAGGAAAACGAAAAGCAAAACAAATGTAAAGTAAAGATACAAACATAAACAAATGTTACCTTTATTGCTTACTGAGACAATGAAAGAGAGGAGGAGGAGTACATCGGTGTCACTCTCAACATCAGCCTCTCTCTCTTACTTACATGAATCATCATCTACCCTAAGCTACATACAAGTTACATAAAACTAAACTACAAAATGGAAAAACTAGTCTAAAATCCTAATCTGCATTGGCGTCCACTTTCAGCACAGAAAATGCCTTTTTATAGGCCAAAAACCTAACCACCAAGATCCCGGGGAGGTCGGGGGAGTTCACGCTCCCCGTAACTCCCCAGGATTGCCGCAAAAACGCGGCTTTTACCGCGTTTTTGCGGCAAGGGTGTGGCCAGATGGCCACACCCTGTTGGTGGGTCTGTCCGGGGTCTTCTTCTGGCTTTATCCTTTATTGGTTTTGTCGTTTGAGCTCCGGATTCTGACGAAATGGCCTCGGATTCTTGGCTTTAACCGATCGATTCTGAGAGGATTCTTCTCAACCGGTTTCAACCTCTTGATTTTTCCCTGATTTTATGTGTGCGAATTAACTCTGATTTAATTCAGAATTCTGGTGGGCTTTTGGGCTCATTTCTCTTCATCTCCTTAAGGATTGGGCCTGCAAATAAATTAGACAAATAATTAGGACAATGCAGGCTTTTATTCTAAAATAAGTATGAAATGTGACATTAAATATGCAACTTTAGTGACCAATCACACCCCCATACCTATCTTTTGCTCGTCCTCGAGCAAAACAACTAAGCTATACTAAGGATTATTGGACCACTTTCGCAGGTCACGCGATTGCACTGAGCATGTGCAACAAGCCGTTAAACCTCTAGGTTCCCCCTAGAGGACGAGTTTTGTCTCGTGAGGGTTTTCAGCGGATTGCACCCACAAAATCCATAAAGAAAGGGAAACAAAGAGTTAGTATTTTCGAAAAGCATTTTGAAAGAGAAAAATATTTGGCACATAATTGTAAGATCTAAGCAATCTATAAGTTATAGGAAAACTTAATTTTTCATTCCTAAACTTAGTCTCTATTCAAAAATTTGTTATCAAATTAAAGTAAGGAGTCAAATTGTACTTCTCATCTAATCTATTACTTTACCCTAAGTCATATGCACTTGTGACTGTGAAAATTTTGACTAAGGGTTCATTAACTCTAACTCTTATGCCTTATTTTATATATATATATATATATATATATATATATATATATATATATGGTGGTATTATTCCTTAGTTTAGGCTTTCTAATCTGCCCATGTAACGAGCCTTTAATCGATGACTCCCAAACCAGACGGTCTTAGGGCACCAGGTGAGAAGACACCCCTAGGACTTAAGGACTCGAGCAAACAAGGCCACAAAACTAAGGATTTTATTATATGAACCTCTTTTAGGCGTGAATACTTATGCTTTATGAGGCACAAATACCCAGCTTAATCAGAGGATTTTTCTTTCCAAACTTGTCTAATCATCTTTCGCATAAATACTAAGGCTTGCTTAGGCCAAAGCACCTAGCTAATCAATAATTAGACTTTTTTTTTCTTCTTCTTTTTTTTTTTAAGCTCATCTAATTATCTTTTGCATAAATACTAAGGCTTTCTTATGCCAAAGCACCTAGCTAATCAATAATTAGATTTGCTTATGTATATATAGTTTTTATAAGGCATAAGAATCTTTGTTTTTGAACCCTAAGTGTGTAAGTGTATGAAGTGTGCATATTTCATCAAGGTAAAGATCAAGACCAAATTACTTTGACAAATTTTCTTCCTAACCCTAAAAATCAAACAAATAATCTTCTTTTGACCAAGTATAAGAAATCCTAATTTGGATTTTCCTATTCCTTAAAATTAACTTAATTTCTTACAAAAATAAGTCAAAATATTGTTTCTATTTTTCAAAAAGTTTTTAAAAGTAAAGAAAAATGTCAATTTTTTTATTTTTTTTTATTTTTTATTTTAAAAAAAGAAAAGTTATGTTAGACCCTCCCCCACACCTATCTCATGCATTGTCCTCAATGTATGAATTAATGCATAGATGCATGAAAAAGAAGAAAGGGAAGGAAAAGGTTACCTTAAGGTGGTGGTTCCGGTGGTGGTCTGATTGGTCCACGAAACGCGGCCCAATCAACTTTTCTTGGGTCTCGGAGGAACCCACCAGCACTATCTTTAATATAACCCATTAAAAAGATATATCCATGAAGGATTTTTATTAAAAATTTAACCCCATCTAATTTCCAAATTTCATAATTGATTTCGGAGTCAAATTTGTCAACCGTCTCGTCCCAGAATGGAGTATGAAATGATAGAACAGTTGACTTGGACTCAGGAAGGACAGGAACTAATACCGACTCAGGAAGGTGACTTAAGTCAAGTAAAGGTTCAGGAGTCGAAATAGGTTCAGAAATTGGGTCCAAGTCAAGAAATTGAAACTCCAGTCCACATGTATTTTCTAACAATGGATGTGACTTAATGTGGGTGATTCCAGTTCATGAATGATAGGTGGAGGAATCAAAACTGACTCTAAAACATTACTCAAGTTTGGTAACACAACAGGAGTCAAGATTGATTCAGAAAGTTGAACTGGATCACAGATATGAGAATCTAGGTCACATATCTCATTGACTTCAATATCAAAAAATTGAGAACTTGCCAATTTGTCAATAGGATCTTCAAGAGTGTATAATTGGTCAAGTTCAATATGATCCTCACAGATGGGTGATTCAATTTCATTATGGATTGGTACAGGATCCAATGTTGACTCGGGGAAAAGATCGAAATCAGGTGAAGATACCGGAGTCATTATTGAATCAGGAAGAAGCATTGAATTACTAAGTTGGGGTTCAAGATCATATTCATTCTCAAGTTCTATTTCAGGAAAAGGAAAACTTGCTAAACTATCAATATCTTTTTCAAAATTTGGAGTTTGGGCAAGTTCAAGTGGTTGTTCTGAAATGGAATCTTGATTTCCAAAACTACATGACTCTTCGGCTCTAACAAAATAGTTAGTGACATCAGGACGGTGGGAACGTAGAGATTCGACCATCATATCTATGTCACGATTACGAGTGTTTTGAGCCTGAGTCATGGCTTCAAGCATCTTTTCATAGTTGATGGTTCATTGTTTTGATGAAAAGATGAAGAATTGTCTTGGAAGTGGTAGTGAAATTGTGAGTCCATCAGATTTTGGGATTTGTGTTTGGACTCACGCATACTCATTTCCAAAATTGATGGTTTCTTATTTTGGACGGGTGGAACTGAGTATGACTCTTGAAAATATTGTGGACTAGGTGGAGAAGGAGGACAAGGTGGTTGGAAATTATGCTCGGGGGAGGTGAATCCCCACTGACTCGTGAAGAGTTGAAGTCATTATGGAAATTATAGTTATTAGATGGGGGTATGGGTCATATTGATTCGGATAAGACCAATCTGGCACACTAGGTTGGTCAAAGTTATGATATGCCGGGTTGGTAATATCCGAAAATGAAGTCGGTGTGTAATATGGATTATTATTGTAGTTAAAAAAATTATTATTATAGTCCATATCACACAATAGAATACAAACAAAGAAAAACAAACAAATAAACAAAAAAAAAAATTCTAGCCTAAGTTAGGGTAGACTTAGGACCTAGACGACTCCTAACTGGTTAGACTGTCCACGGGAGGTCTAATGTAGACTTTAACCACAAGCTAATCAGCCAGGTTAGGGCAAGGTTGGTGGGAGGTTTTCCGTCAAAGACGTTCCTTAATTAAATAACCACCAACCTTTGGGCTTTCGGCCCTCAATCCCTTTCCTAGACACTGATTTTGCAGGAGTTAGATTCCAACATTTTTCCCCCTTAGGATAATCTCCTAATTGAGTCCGAGATGTCCCTAGGGCCAACATCTACTCATTTTAAGTTAGGCTTGGGTTAGTGAGTGCTTGGAGATGGTTTTTGGGCTAAGGAAGGGTGATCAAATCCCCACCTTATCTTGATTTGGGTTTTGCCCTTAGAATTGATTCGTGCAAGTGTGCAAGATATAGGAAAGTAGCATTCAAAAGCAGAATCACCCAAGAATGTTTCCTAAACTATATGCTATGCATACATACCTTGTCTCCAGCTCTCTTCAACAGTAAAGTAAAAGAATTGAAAAGACTTGTGCCTAGAATGCAAATGTCTAATCAATTTTTAACTTTCAACGAATCTTTTACTGTTGATTATTAGCAGGCTTATGTTATGGCATATAAAAAAAATTAAAGTTGCAGCAAACTTGAATTTGTAAACTAAGCAGCCCTGCAAAAAGCTGTTAGTAGTCAACTCGTCCTTGCCGCGGATCCGCGGCTTTTGCCGTGGAAATGCGGCAATTCAGAGGGCCCTTGGTCTCTGCTTTTTGGAGCAGAGGCCCAAGGCCACTTGTATGTCACTGCAATAATAATTTTCTGCTTTGCTTGCCCTGTAACCTGCAACAGAGAAGAAAATTCGTTTAGTTCTAAAAAATTTTCAAAAAAAAAAATTCAGATTTCAATAAAAAAAATGTTACCCTCCCCGGCAACGGCACCAAAATTTGATTGAGGCTAAACCTGCACAAAAAAAATACGAGATTATAGAACTTAAGAAAGGAATGTGCAAGTGCTCAATTCTTCCGCTATAGCAAGTGGCTATGCGGGTCGTGATCCACAAGGAGGGTTTGCGATGGAAGCTTTACGTGTCTTTATTGAAATCTTATGAAAATAAGCGAAGGTTCTTCTCTGTTTTTAAAGTTAAGAAAAAGGAAAAGAAAGTTAATGGTTAAAGTAAGAAGAAAACGAGAGATGAAGAAGGTGGAAAATCAGAAAACAATGAAGCGAATATGTACAACTGAAGTGGAGGAAAAGAATGGAAACGATTGGGAAGAAGTGGTGAAAGAAATCGTGTTGGCGATCTATACTATAGCGATAAAAGAAAAGAAAGAAAGCTAAGTATTACTTACCTAGTTTGGTGATGACTTACTTGGAAACCTGCGCAAGTTCTACCTTTGCTTCGGAGGCATTCAACGCATAGATCATAAACTTGAACTCAGTCCCCGTGCACATTATATCGTCAAGCATATGAAGTACGAAGTGATGCGAAGCTTGGAAGAGGAGATCGTCTTCATGAACTATCGCTGGCTCTCACGTAGCTTAGTGATACATGCTTTGGACTTCACTTGTAGACTCAACACATAAAACCAAGGTGAAGTAGAAGAGGAAAACGAAAAGCAAAACAAATGTAAAGTAAAGATACAAACATAAACAAATGTTACCTTTATTGCTTACTGAGACAATGAAAGAAAGGAGGAGGAGTACATCGGTGTCACTCTCAACATCAGCCTCTCTCTCTTACTTACATGAATCATCATCTACCCTAAGCTACATACAAGTTACATAAAACTAAACTACAAAATGGAAAAACTAGTCTAAAATCCTAATCTGCATTGGCGTCCACTTTCAGCACAGAAAATGCCTTTTTATAGGCCAAAAACCTAACCACCAAGATCCCGGGGAGGTCGGGGGAGTTCACGCTCCCCGTAACTCCCCAGGATTGCCGCAAAATGCGGCTTTTGCCGCGTTTTTGCGGCAAGGGTGTGGCCAGATGGCCACACCCTGTTGGTGGGTCTGTCCGGGGTCTTCTTCTGGCTTTATCCTTTATTTGTTTTGTCGTTTGAGCTCCGGATTCTGACGAAATGGCCTCGGATTCTTGGCTTTAACCGATCGATTCTGAGAGGATTCTTCTCAACCGGTTTCAACCTCTTGATTTTTCCTGATTTTATGTGTGCGAATTAACTCTGATTTAATTCAGAATTCTGGTGGGCTTTTGGGCTCATTTCTCTTCATCTCCTTAAGGATTGGGCCTGCAAATAAATTAGACAAATAATTAGGACAATGCAGGCTTTTATTCTAAAATAAGTATGGAAATGTGACATTAAATATGCAACTTTAGTGACCAATCAGTAGGTGAACTTATCATTTTGAATCTAGGGTTCATGTGAGAACTCATTAGTTTGAAATACATCTTATACATAACCGCTACTTGTTCGGTGAATCTTTCGAACTCATCACCTTGCAAGTGGATGTCTAAGATTAATGAATCTAGGAATAGTAGATCTGTTAAGGATACTGAATAGTTTGGCATACAGTTGAAGTAAACTGGTCCATTACATATGTTAGTTTGAATCATAGATAGGATAGACGACTTGTATCTCTTGAGTCTCTTATCTCTTAAGGCCGTATATACAGGAATGTCTACGCCGGTGTGGACTAGAGGTTTAATGGCAATTTGTATTAGTCCAAAATGAATATATCGAAATCCTTTCCTAAGGAATTCTTGTAACGCTAATTTGGATAACAGTTGAATAGTTTGAGATTTGTTTTGAATGTTAAATGTTTCTTCATGAATTTTAATAGCATATGAGGTTTTGAAATCAAAGGTACCTATACTGTAAACATTTTCTATTCTTTCGCTTGGAATACTCCACTCTAAGAAATCTTCTTGAACTATATCTTCTCTACTTTTCACCACTTTTCTATTCGAACCTGAGGTCGATCTAGGACCTAGAAGCATTCTTCTAACAATATTAGTCATTACCCGTGTGTGATTAACTGTGAGTTGAACTCTTGGTAGACTGAAACACGGGAACACAACGCCTGGAACACCCTATTACACGGGCTTGCCAACAGACTCACTTGCTTACCAACGCTTGCCAACGCCTACTTAGAATACAACAAGCAACTAACCGACTGTATACTGAACTATTGGTTGACTTGGAACTATGCCTGGAACACAACGCCTGGAACACCCTAAGGCTTGCCAACGGACTCACAAGCTTACCAACGGACTGACAAGATTTCCAAGATCTACTGATTGGGAAAGGAGTATAGTGTGAAGTTGCACAAATATTCAGTAAAAGAAAGAAGGTTTAGAGTCAACCTTAGGTGCTTGATCACTCCACAATGTATTCAAAATGATTGATGTATCCTTTCCAAATCACCGTAGTAGCACAAGCTATACGGGTCGAATCCACAAGGAGAGCTCACGATGGAAGCTTTACGGTTTAATGTGAAGATAGAAAACGAAGGTTCTTCTATGTCTTAAAAGAATGAAAAAGAATTGGAAAAAGAAGTAAAAGAATTGGTGGATTTGTGCATGATGGAAATAAAATGAAAAGAAATCAAAAAGAAGATTTGCTTGGAAATAAAACTAAAAGAAAGAAAACTTGTAGAAGACTTTAAAGATGGAAAAAAACCATGACTAGCTAACCTTACTAATTTGCTAAACTTACTAAACTCCGTGATGGTGATGCATGCCTCATGTTGATTCATCGGCATATGTTTGTCTTGCGTGTTGGTCTAGTTGCTTTCCCACTTGGATGACGGGTGATCATTCTTGGACATGTCTTGTAGCCTCATAGATGTCATCGGCCTACAAGATAGACTTTCAATGGTTGAATCAAAAGAGCGACACTCAAGGGATGCTAAGGAAGAAGATACAACATTCATTAATGGAAGTAAAGAAGTTGTACAACAAATAACATATGTTTGGTGATCCATCTCCATGTTCCATCAAGGCACTTGTTCTAAAGACAAGGCTCTAAATGAGGCACACATGAATCATATGGAGAATTACAACAAGAACTTGCCAAGCATGAAAGTAACCCATCGGGGATGAAAAAGACTCAACAACTTGCAAGATTAAGTATTTGCATTCACCCAAGAGTTAGAAGTTAAGCAAGATTAGTTGTTAGCTAGTCATGTTAGAAGAAGTTAGCTACTAGCCATTACAAGAAAAGAAAAGCAATGCATGAAATAAAAGTGCAATGAAAGTAAAGCTTGAATTAAAGAAAGCAAGTAAAATACTAGAAATTGCTCAAGTAGAGAAAGGAGATTGGATTAATCCTTGCTTCACAAGTTGTCACACCTTGGTTTACACAAGCTTTCTCTCTCTCACAATCTCTCTTTTTGCAGAATTTCTAGGGAGGAAGAAGAAGACCTAAAGCACTAAAAACCCTAGAGAAAATCCTAAAAAAAATACAAGTTCTATTCTCTAATCTCTCCTCTATCCATCTCCCATCTTCCATCCATTTTTGCGAAGGCCTTGGTGGTGTATTTATAGCCTCAGAGAGAAGTCTCTAGAACCCAGGTTGTTGGAGAAAATCCCGGGCTCAACAGCCTTGTAACTGCCGCAGATTTGCGGCAGTTGCTGTGCGGCAGTTACAAGGCCGTTGAGGCCGAGATTTCTGTTGCGCGTATCTCGTAGGTTGTTAGCCACGTGGTCCTTCTGGAAGTTTGAATTGGCGCGTGGATTTCTCCAGATCCTGGCCTCAACTTTTGGGCTCTCTTTTGGGCTTTGATTTATTTTCCTTTAATTTTTGATAATTAAAGGAATTTTGGGCCTTTTCTCAATTAGAATATGGACCTGCAAAAATAGAGAGAAAAGGATTAAAAATCACATTTTTATTTGCAATATGCATGGCATGGAGGTGGTAAAATATGTAAAATTGAATAACAATCACACCCCCACACTTATTCTTTTGCTCGTCCCGAGCAAAACAAGAAAAGAAAAAACTATACTACCAATTTTATTACACCACTTTCGCAGGTGACGCGATTGCACTGAGCGTGTGCAACAAGCCGTTAAACCTCTAGGTTACCCTAGAGGAGGAGTGTTGTCTCCTGAGGGTTTTCAGCGGATTGCACCCACAAAATCCATAAAGAAAGAAGACAAATGTTAGTGTTTTGAAATTCATTTTGAAAGAGAGACATGTTTTCGAACTATTTTTGCAAAAATATAAGTGATCTAAGGTCATAAGTCCACCTATAATCATTCTCCCTTAAACTTAGTCTCTATGCAAGATCTTGTCTTCAATTAAGGTAAGAATTCAAAATTGGATTGAATATTTTATCTTTCATAAAACCTAGATAGTATGCACATTGTGATAGTGAAGATTTCTGGGATTTCAACTCTAACCATCAAGCCATTTATTTATATATACTTTCTTTTTTTTTTCTTCCCTTAGTTTAGGCTTTCTAGTTTACCCATGTAACGAGCCTATAACCGATAACTCCCAAACCAGATGGTCTTAGGGCACCAGATGAGAAAACATCCCTCGGGTTTAAGGTCTCAAGTAAACAAGGCCACAAAACTAAAGGGATTATTTATTTCCTTTACCACCGTTAGGCGTGAATAATCATGCTTCTTGAGGCACAATTATCCAGCTTAATAAGTGATGTTTTATTATATATATTTTTTTCTTTTTTTCTTTTTTTTCTCTTTTTTTTTATATTTTTATGGCCTTTTTGGTCTTTGTTTCCATCCCAAAAATGTGTAAGTGTGAAGTGCATACTATCTAAGGCAAAAAATTCAACATAAAAATATCTCCCCAATTTTTCTTACTTAGCCTATAATTTTAAACAATATCCATTATTTCAACTAGGTTTAAGATATCATAATTAAGGCTTTCTTAATTTCTAAGATCATCTTAATTTTCTTAAAAATAGATCAAAACATTTGTCTCTTATTTCAAAAAGTTTTTTTTATTTTTTTTTATTTCTAAAAGAAGTGTAAAAGAAAGAAAATCTAAAAACTCTATGTTAGTAAACCCTCCCCCACACTTATTTCATGCATTGTCCTCAATGCATCGTGATATATGTATGCATGAAACAATTAGAGAGGGAAAAAAATTACCTTAAGGTGGTGGTTCCGGTGGTGGTCTGATTGGTTCACGAAACGTGGCCCAATCAACTTTGCTTTGGGTTCGGAGGAACCCACCAGAAATTTCATGAATATAACCCACTAAAAAGATAAATCCATGAAGGATTTTTATTAAGTATTTAACCCCATCTAATTTCCATTTTCCATAAGTAATTTCGGAGTCAAATTTGTCAACCACCTTGTCCCAGAATGGAGTATGAAATGATAGAACGGTTGACTTGGACTCAGGAAGGACAGGAACTAATATCGACTCAGCAAGGTGACTTAAGTCAAGTAAAGGTTCAGGAGTCGGAATGAGTTCAGGAATTGGGTCCAAGTCAAGAAATTGAAACTCCAGTCCACATGTATTTTCCAACAATGGAATGTGACCTAATATGGGTGATATCTCTTTACTTCCAATATTAAGGAATTCTAGCTCATCGCCATACAATTCTTCAAAACTAAGGTCAACATCCGGAAGTGTACAATCAGTTAACTGACCCTGAGTTGACTCATCCAGACACATGATCTTGTCAGCGAATAGGTCTTCAGAAGTAAAGAGATTGTGAAAATCTAGGTCACATGTCTCATTGAGTTTAATATCGAAAAATGGAGAACTTGCCAATTTGTCAATGGGACTTTCAGAAGTGTATAATTGGTCAAGTTCAATATGATCCTCAAAGATGGGTGATTCAACTTCATTATTAATTGGGACAGGATCCAATGTCGACTCCGGGAAAAGATTGAAGTCAGGTAAAGATACCGGAGTCATTATTGAATCAGGAAGAAGAATTGAATCACTAAGTTGGGGTTCAAGATCATATTCATTTTCAAGTTCTATTTCAGGAAAAGGAAAACTTGCCAAAATGTCAATGGGATTTGAAGTTTGGACAAGTTCAGATGAGCGTGCTGAAATAGAATCTTGATTTCCAAAACAACATGACTCTTTGGCTCTGACAGAATGGTTAGTGACATTAGAAATGGTAGAACGATAAGAACAGAGACTTTCGATCATTATATCTATGTCACGATTATGAGCATTTTGAGCCTGAGTCATGTCTTCAAGCATCTTTACATAATTGATAGGTTCATCATTTTGTTGAAAAGATGAAGTGTTGTTTTGGAACTGGTGGTTAAATTGTGAGTCCATTGGATTTGGTGACTTTTGTTTGGACTCACGCATACTCATTTCCAAAATTGATGGTGTTCTATTTTGGACTGGTGGAATTGAGTCTGTGTCTTGAAAATATTGTGGACTGGGTGGAGAAGGAGGACAGGTGGTTGGAAATTATGCTCGGGGTAGGTGAATCCCCACTGACTCGGTGAAGAGTTAAAATAATTAAGAAAATTATAGTTATTAGATGGGGGTATGGGTCATATTGATTCGGATAAGACCAATCCGGCACACTAGGTTGGTCAAAGTTATGATATGCCGGGTTGGTAATATCCGAAAATGAAGTCGGTGTGTAATATGGATTATTATTGAAGTTGAAAAAATTATTATTATAAGCCATATCACACAATGAAATACAAACAAAAATAAACAAACAAAAAACAAAAAAAAAAAAAATTCTAACCTAAGTTAGGGTAGACCTATGACCTAGACAACTCCTAACTGATTAGACCGTCCACGGAGGTTTAGTGTAGACTTTGACCACAAGCTAATCAGCCAGGTCAGGGCAAGGTTGTTGGGAGGTTTTCCGTCAGAGACGTTCCTTAATTAAATAACCACCAACCTTCGGGCTTTCGGCCCTCAATCCCTTTCCTAGATACTGATTTTGCAAGAGTCAAATTCTAACACTTTTCCCCCTTAGGATAATCTCCTAAGTGAGTCCGAGATGTCCCTAGGGCAAACGTCTATTTTTTTTTTAAAATTAGGATTAGGTTAGTGAGTGCTGGGATGGTGGTTTTTGGGCTAAGGAAAGGGTAATGAAATTCCCCACCTTATCTTATTTATGGGTTAGTGCCCTTAAAATTGGATTGTGCAAGTGTACAAGATATATAATTAGGATTCACTCAAAGTATGAAAATCTAGCAAGAGATGATTCCTAGTCTACATGCAATGCAAAACGTACCTTGCTCCAGCACTCTTCAACAGTAAAAGTAAATGAATTGAAAAGACACGTGCCTAGAAATGCAAATGTCTAATCAATTTTTAACGTTTCAACCACTTTTTACTGTTGATTATTATTAACAGGAGTATGGTGAAGCATACAAGAATTTAAGTATTGCAGCAAATGTATTTTACAAAGCAAGCAACCCTGCAGAAATTTGGTCAGAAGTCCACTCTTCCTTGCCGCAGATCCGCGGCTTTGGCCGTGGAATCGCGGCAATTCAGAGAGCTACTGGTCTCTGCTTTCAAGAGCAGAGGCCCAGAGCCACTTATATGACACTGCAATGCAAATTTTCCTGTTTCTTCACCTGTAACCTGCAACAGAGAAGAAAATTTGTTTAGTTCTTCACTTGAAATCAAAAAACCGTTGCTCTCCCCGGCAACGGCGCCAAAAATTAGATTGGGAAAGGAGTATAGTGTGAAGTTGCACAAATATTCAGTAAAAGAAAGAAGGTTTAGAGTCAACCTTAGGTGCTTGATCACTCCACAATGTATTCAAAATGATTGATGTATCCTTTCCAAATCACCGTAGTAGCACAAGCTATACGGGTCGAATCCACAAGGAGAGCTCACGATGGAAGCTTTACGGTTTAATGTGAAGATAGAAAATGAAGGTTCTTCTATGTCTTAAAAGAATGAAAAAGAATTGGAAAAAGAAGTAAAAGAATTGGTGGATTTGTGCATGATGGAAATAAAATGAAAAGAAATCAAAAAGAAGATTTGCTTGGAAATAAAACTAAAAGAAAGAAAACTTGTAGAAGACTTTAAAGATGGAAAAAACCATGACTAGATAACCTTACTAATTTGCTAAACTTACTAAACTCCGTGATGGTGATGCATGCCTCATGTTGATTCATCGGCATATGTTTGTCTTGCGTGTTGGTCTAGTTGCTTTCCCACTTGGATGACGGGTGATCATTCTTGGACATGTCTTGTAGCCTCATAGATGTCATCGGCCTACAAGATAGACTTTCAATGGTGGAATCAAAAGAGCGACACTCAAGGGATGCTAAGGAAGAAGATACAACATTCATTAATGGAAGTAAAGAAGTTGTACAACAAATAGCATATGTTTGGTGATCCATCTCCATGTTCCATCAAGGCACTTGTTCTAAAGACAAGGCTCTAAATGAGGCACACATGAATCATATGGAGAATTACAACAGAACTTGCCAAGCATGAAAGTAACCCATCGGGGATGAAAAAGACTCAACAACTTGCAAGATGAAGTATTTGCATTCACCCAAGAGTTAGAAGTTAAGCAAGATTAGTTGTTAGCTAGTCATGTTAGAAGAAGTTAGCTACTAGCCATTACAAGAAAAGAAAAGCAATGCATGAAATAAAAGTGCAATGAAAGTAAAGCTTGAATTAAAGAAAGCAAGTAAAATACTAGAAATTGCTCAAGTAGAGAAAGGAGATTGGATTAATCCTTGCTTCACAAGTTGTCACACCTTGGTTTACACAAGCTTTCTCTCTCTCACAATCTCTCTTTTTGCAGAATTTCTAGGGAGGAAGAAGAAGACCTAAAGCACTAAAAACCTAGAGAAAATCCTAAAAAAAATACAAGTTCTATTCTCTAATCTCTCCTCTATCCATCTCCCATCTTCCATCCATTTTTGCGAAGGCCCTGTGGTGTATTTATAGCCTCAGAGAGAAGTCTCTAGAACCCAGGTTGTTGGAGAAAATCCCGGCTCAACAGCCTTGTAACTGCCGCAGATCTGCGGCAGTTGCTGTGGATATGCGGCAGTTACAAGGCCGTTGAGGCCGAGATTTCTGTTGCGCGTATCTCGTAGTTTGTTAGCCACGTGATCCTTCTGGAAGTTTGAATTGGCGCGTGGATTTCTCCAGATCCTGGCCTCAACTTTTGGGCTCTCTTTTGGGCTTTGATTTATTTTCCTTTAATTTTTGATAATTAAAGGAATTTTGGGCCTTTTCTCAATTAGAATATGGACCTGCAAAAATAGAGAGAAAAGGATTAAAAATCACATTTTTATTTGCAATATGCATGGCATGGAGGTGGTAAAATATGCAAAATTGAATAACAATCATCTACCAGTTACAGTATGCAATTGCTACGCACATATAGTAACTAACATGCAAAAGACATGGCTCTGATACCAAACGGGACCCAGGGGACATGACAGATAGACGGTGAGTGTAGTAGTGAGGACACGGCCTAGGAAGATAACCTAGGATGGAAGTAAAACAGTGAAATGAACAGAAATGCTAAACAGTAATGATGGTACAGTATGAATTATGCACAGTAATGATGAACAGTGAATATGATTAGCAGAAATAATGCATAGTAAGTATGAAATGCACAGTAATATGAACGATCGCTCGTAACAGGACTAGAAGCCGAATACCCTGTGAGGGGTTCTGTACTTCTTCCTCGTTGATTCCTCTGGATATGAGTTGGAGGTGCGTAATGCAACCCTGTTGTGAGAGCTTTTGATCGATAGATGAATGCAGAGTCTACTAAAGATGAAATGCTTGAAGATGGAATATATGAATTAAAGATGAAATATTATTGCAAAATATTGAATTACAAAGGAATTGAGAGCTTACAAGGCTTGTCTTAAATTAGAAGAGGGAGTACAGCTTTTGAATTTGAAAGAAGGAGTAGGAGAGGATTACAAGAGGAAATTCTAAGCCCTTGTGTTTCTAGCTCTAACTAGCTCTTGGTTTGAATAGATGAAGAGGCCTTGAATTTATAGGAACGCTTCGAGTCTTCTGGAGTGATGAGTTGGCTGGAATCTGCTTTGTGTCTCGTCGAGCTTTGCGTCTCGTCGAGAGCTTTGAGTCTTGTCGAGTCTGTTTTGAGTCTTGTCGAGTTTGCTTTGGAATCTCGTCAGCTTTAACTTTGAGTCTTGTCGTCCTTTGTCTGCTTTGGCGAGTCAGCTTTGGGTCTTGTCGTCCTTGGAATCTGTTTTTGAGTCAGCTTTCACTTTGGAATCTTGTCGGCGAGTCAGCTTTGTGTCTTGTCGTCCTTGGAATCTGCTTTTGAGTCAGCTTTCACTTTGGAATCTTGTCGGCGAGTCAGCTTTGTGTCTCGTCGTCCTTGGAATCTGCTTTTGAGTCAGCTTTGAGTCTCGTCACTTTTGTCAGGAGTCTCGTCGAGCTTTGTCGGCGAAGGAATCTACAGCTTTGAGTCTTGTCGCTTTTGTCAGGAGGCTCGTCGAGCTTTGTCGGCGAAGGAATCAGTCTTGTCATCTTTGTCAGGAATTTCGTCAGTGAGTCATGTCTGCTTTTGCTTTGTTGACTGCTTTTGAATGCTTTTGTCTGGAGTGAAGGAATCTGCTGTCTGTTCTTCATGATTGTTGTTGGAGAAGGAATCTGAATTATTGCCATGGAAATGTTCTGATTTATCGCCATGGAAATGTCGGCCAGCGAGGTTCATGAATGAAGTTTCCAGAGAACTTCGGTACCAGTAATTTTAGGATCCCTTGGACATTGGTGGCAAAGATCCAGTTTGCAGAATGGTGGAAGATGTGAAAGCCTGTTGGAAAGGCTTCCATAATTTGTTGCAGTTGTAGTTGAGTAGAGACCTTGTCTATTTTTAGATTTATTCCTGAGATCTCTGGTGGTACTGTATGGAGTCCTTCATTATAGAACTCGTCACCATTTGGGGAAAGGAACTGATTTGCAAAAGAGTCCCACCAGCCATAGTATTCGGTAACAAACACTATATGCTGAGCTGGTTCATATTCTTCATCTTCTCAAGTTGGCAGTATTGAATGGAATTTGAAGTACAGTTTGTCTGAACAGAGACCTCGTAACTTGGCAGAGGCGATGGTTAGTGTAGGAAATAAATTGATCCAGTCATGATATGAATGAGAAACCAGTCCATAACAAAGACCATTTTCTATGGCCCAAGTTTTTTGTGACTGGGGAGTGTCAGGATTCAGCAGGAGTCTTAGAATAGGGGAATTTGGTCTGATAACTCGATGAGAATTTTCAGGGAATATAGAACAAAGCTGATTTATCCTTTGAATCAGATTGGTTTCGGTAGTGCTGGGTGTTTGCACTATTTTGTAATAGATTTCATCAGGGAGTTTTTCTACTATTTCTCGGGTGAGGTCTTGTCGATCTCGAAGAAAAAAGATTAGTCTTTCTGAAGAGGTAAGAGGAGTCTTATTAGAGCTATTGTTCTTTTTGGTGTGGGATAAGGGATTTTGAATCGGAGATTTGCCTTTGTCGGAGCTTAATTTGAATTTAAGCAATTGGAAGGGTTGATGAATAAGCGATTTGCCTTTGTTGGTGGTCATTTTGAGTCTGTTGTCAAGAATTCTCTGGTTAGGAAATCAGGTAATGAATTACTAGAACCTTTGAGAAATTCAATATCAAAATCAAAAACAGAAAGAATGGCTTGCCATCTAGCGAAGATCTGCTTAGATGCAATATTTTAAACATCTTTTTCAAGGATATATTTGGCAGATTGGCAATCAATACGAAGAAGGAATTTTTTGTTCAAAAGATCATCTTGAAATTTGGAAATGCATTGGACAATGGAAAGTATTTCTTTCTTAATTGTGGAATATGATTTTTGAGATCCTAGTCAAATGCCAGAGTAGAATCTAACTAATTGTTCCTGTGATGAATGCATGAATTTTTGTTTTAGTATGCCTCCATATCCTATATTGGATGCATCTGTTTCTACTATCATGAATGCATGAGGATGAGGGATGCCTAGACAGGGTAATAAATGAATTTGTTTTTTGACTTGCTTGACTATTTGGGTGTGCTGGTTCGACCATGCTGGAGGATTCTTTTGAAGTCTTTGGAATAGTGGTGCACAGGTTATCCTTATTTTAGGAATGAAGTCGGACACATAGTTTAGACAGCGTAGGAATCTTTGTAATTGAGTTTTGTCTTTGATTTCGTCGGGAAATTTGTTTGCAAACTCTATTGATCTGGCGATTGGTGTTATGGTTCCTCTATGAATATGGTATCCTAAAAATCTAATGGAAGTTTGGAATAGTTTCATTTTGGTCAGGGAAATTGCTAGTCCATTCCTTTTTATTGTGTGGCAAAAGGTATTGAGATGTTTGAAGTGTAGGTCAATGTTATCTGAGTAGATGAGGACGTCATCAATGTATACTATGGTGAATGTCGTGTAAGGGTTGAATATGTCATTCATGATTTTTTAAAATTCTGAAGGGGCATTTTTTAATCCAAAGGGCATTACGTTCTATTCATAATGGCCGAATGGTACAGTGAATGCCGTCTTGTATCTATCTTGATTGGCTATTTGAATTTGCCAAAATCCGGATTTCATGTCGAATTTTGAAAATAATTTGGCATTGTGTAGTCTTTTTAATAGATCCTTTTTGTCTGGGATTGGGTATCTGATCCATTGTAACACTTTATTTAATGGTTTGTAATTGATTACTAATCTAGGAGCTCCTCTTTCCTTTTCTGCATGCTTCATGACATAGAACCCTGCACAGCTCCATGGGGATTTGGAAGGTCTTATTAATTTTTTCAGAACGGGACCCAGGGGACAGGACAGATAGACGGTGAGTGTAGTAGTGACACGGTCTAGGAAGATAACCTAGGATGGAAGTAAAACAGTGAAATGAACAGAAATGCTAAACAGTAATGATGGTACAGTATGAATTATGCACAGTAATGATGAACAGTGAATATGATTAGCAGAAATATGCATAGTAAGTATGAAATGCACAGTAATATGAACGATCGCTCGTAACATGACTAGAAGCCGAATACCCTGTGAGGGTTCTGTACTTCTTCCTCGTTGATTCCTCTGGATATGAGTTGGAGGTGCGTAATGCAACCCTGTTGTGAGAGCTTTTGATCGATAGATGAATGCAGAGTCTACTTAAGATGAAATGCTTGAAGATGGAATATATGAATTAAAGATGAAATATTATTGCAAAATATTGAATTACAAAGGAATTGAGAGCTTACAAGGCTTGTCTTGAATTAGAAGAGGGAGTACAGCTTTTGAATTTGAAAGAAGGAGTAGGAGAGGATTACAAGAGGAAATTCTAAGCACTTGTGTTTCTAGCTCTAACTAGCTCTTCGTTTGAATGGATGAAGAGGTCTTGAATTTATAGGAAGGCGTCGAGCCTTCTGGAGTGATGAGTTGGCTGAAATTTTCCTTTGTGTCCCATCGAGCTTTGCGTCTTGTCGGGAGCTTTGAGTCTTGTCGAGTCTGTTTTGAGTCTTGTCGAGTCTGCTTTGGAATCTCGTCAGCTTTAACTTTGAGTCTTGTCAAGTTTTGTCTGCTTTTGGCGAGTCTGTTTTGGGTCTTATCGTCCTTGGAATCTGCTTTTGAGTTAGCTTTGAGTCTTGTCGTCCTTGGAATCTGCTTTTGATTCAGCTTTCACTTTGGAATCTTGTCGGCGAGTCAGCTTTGAGTCTTGTCTGCCTTGGTCTCTTTGTTGGAGAAGGAATCTTTGTCAGCTTTGAGTCATGTCAAATTTTTGAGTCAGGAATCTCGTCAGCTTTGAGTCATGTCAAAGCTGTCGGCGAGTCATGTCTGCTTTTACTTTGTTGACTGCTTTTGAGGCTTTGTCTGGAGTGCTGTTGGTGAAGGAATCTGCTTTGCTTTATGTCTTGTCTGTCTTTCTTTGTCTGGAGTGCTTGTTGGTGAAGGAATCTGTCGACTGCTTTTGCTTGTTGGTGCAGGAATCCGTGTTGCTTGGATGAGTGCTGTCGGTGAAGGAATCTGTTGATTGCTTTTGAATTTTCTTTTAAGATATTTACATGTCATATGGATCTTGTCCACCAATAGGATCTGATGAAGAGGATGTTGTGGAGCTTGCGTGTGACCTGTTGAGCTGTTTCTGCATTTTTCTGAATTTTTAAAATTTTAGGAATTGTTGGAATTCATCTTCGGAGTCTGAGTCTTCATGAATTTTTGTTGGAGTCTTGTGAGTAGGCTTTGGAGTAACTGGAGAGTCTATCTTTTTAGGAACTTGTTGAATTTGATATTGAAGTCTTTTGCCAGTGGTGATGAACTCGGTAACTGTTGTGTCAGAACATATTGTCTGGTTGAATTTGTCCCACCATTTGATTTTGAACTCTCTGAAGAGGCTCATTGGAAATTTGTCAGTGGTACTGTAATGTTGAGCAATTTGGTAGCTCCAGCATAGGATCCATGGAACTTTGAATTCTCTGTAGAATTGTACTGTCTTTTCGTAGTGCAATCCTTTAGCTTTGAGTAGGTAGATGTTGAATCCTTTGAGTACTGTGGATGGTAGGATGTCTGTTGTGGGTCCGTATGAATGCCACCATTCATAGAACCAAATTGGGAATTCTTCTTGGCAGTTTGAATGAAAGGTGAAGAACCATGAGTGGTCGAATGGTCTGTAAAGGAAGGTACGATACCATGCCATCCTATAGTCATGGTAGGAGTAACCTTTTGGAATATAGTTGACTGTGAAGTCTTTTGTAGTGGCAAGGCTTGCCCACTCTGATGGCTTGATGATTCTTTTGATAACACATTTTGAGTAAGAGATTTGGTCAGGATTGTGCTTGTCCATGGTGTGGTATAGCTCAATAGAGCCGGAGTCTACAAGGACAAGTTCATAGTATCTTTGATTTTTGAGTGGATCATCTGGAATCCATTGGCAACCTAATGGTAGGATTTTGTTGATGAATGAAGTAAGGGTTTTGTAATCAGGGACTTATTGAAGGTAGTGAGTAGTAAATGGTCTCGATTTTTCTTTGCAAAATAGGGAGATGAATCGGATGTTGACCGAGGTCTTGAAGTATTTTGAGGTGTTGAAGAAGTCATAGCATAAGGAAGAGGAGGAAAATTGCCTAGAACTTGGAATCTGTTGGGACTTTGAATAGGAGATGTAGAAAGGGATGAGATTTTTATCTCATAATCTTTTGAATAAACTGTTTTTTGAATCGGAGATTTGCCTTTGTCAGTGCTCATCTTGAATCTGTATGTTGGGGAATTGGGTAAGGAATTGTCAAGACTGAAAATGGCTTGCCATTTAGCAAAGGTGTGTTTGGATGCATCGGTTTTTACTATTATGAATGTATGAGGAATGGAAAGACCTGAATGAACCTTTTCTATGCAAGGACTTGAATGAATTGTTTGAGGGATGCAAAGGCTTGAATGAAATGTGCGAGGAATGCAGGGACCTGAATGAACCTTTTCCTGTTTGACTGTTTGAGTGGGGACACTTTGAATGAAATTTATACTGGGGTAGATTGAACTAGTTTGTAGGACATTTAACTCTTTGAATCTTACTGGAATTATGAATTTAAATAGGATTTTTTGTCCCATGATATTTGTACCTAATCCGCTTGAATCAATCCAAAAGGGGTAAATTTGAGTTAAAAATGGAATTCCTAATATCACATCGGTATTTAAATCATTGACAATAATGAATTGGTGTTTGAAACAGATTTTTTTCATTGCATATTGACAATTTTGTGATTTTACCCATGACTCTTAATGGTGAATTATTGGCTGTCACGAGTTTTTCATTGGTTGGTTCATAATACTTTGTCGGAAAGATGCCATCTTTAATTACACTATGGTCAGCTCCTGAGTCAACCATAGCTATAAAGGTTACCTTGGAATTGTTAACTGAAAGGGTTATTAGTATGAACCATTTTTGATAATTGAATCCTTTAATGAATGTAATGAATTTAGAGTTTGAAGGTTCTGTGGTTGAAATAGTGATTTCATTTAATGAGAAGGGTGGTTCTTCTATTGTAATCTCCTTTCCTTTATCAATTTTCTGTTGAATAAGGCACATTTGAGTTTCGTTGGCTAGACTCTTTGTCTCTACTTGTCGTAGATTTCCTTTGATGAGTTTAATTTCTTCTTTCAATTGCTTTATTTCTGTTCTAATTTCATGAATGTCATTTGGTTTGGTTTTTATGCTTGTATTAATCGGGTATGTTTCAAAAAGTTTTGAAATACTAAAAGGTTGAGTTAGAAGATTATCCTTTTCGTCTTCTTCATTTATGATTAGAGCTTTTAATGTGTCTAAGTGTTCTTTTTGTTTATTAGGATCAGGAATTTGTTGTATCATATCAAATATTAATTCTTTTGATTTTGAATTATTTGTTCTTGAATTGGTTCCTTTAATCATATTGAGTTGTTTACATTCACAGGTAGTTTTATCTGTGTTTTCCATTATGTTTGCAAAGGGGGAAAACTTACAAAAAAGGGTTTGAGGAGCTAAATTATAAGTATTCTTAAAAAGATTACAAGTAGATCTCCTCAGAGATTCTGGAGAAGTGTGCCGATAGGAGTCTGGTCAGCGCGCGACCACTTTGTCCCTTTGACGATGCGAGCGATGAGATTCCCTTCTCGCCTGGTTCGGGGAATCAGAGAATAGAAGGTTGGTAAAACCCTCTTGATGCTTCTCAAAATCACCTTCAACAAGGAATTCCTTCTCGCCTGGTTCCGGAGATTCCTTGAGAAGAAGGACGATGTTAGGGTATCAACACCCTGAATAGAGAAAGCAATTCTCTAAAAGATCTCTGAATTCGAGAGCGCACGGTGCGTTATGAAGAAACCTCTGCTTGTGGAGTCCTCCCGTATGCATGCGCGTGGTCCGTATGCGTCTGGAGCCGGTCTCCTCTCTTGTGCCCCCGGCGGGCTATTTATAGGGAGAGCAAGGGTATAATCGTCCCTTGAAGATATAGAAACAGATTGAATCAAATCTGTTTAAATCTGGAAAGTAGCCTTGCTGCGAGGCTAGGATCAGCTTCTACGAAGCTAGAATAGGCAGGTCGGTTGATCTTCTTGATCCTTTCCATATCGTTGGAGGATTTCCCCTGATCTTCTTACTCGTTTTAAGAAGAGTCAAGAGATTGTGGCAATCAACTGCCAGATTTCATCTCTGATTTGATCTTAATTGGATTTGATCTGATTGGATCCGATCTCATCTGGAGATTTGATTGGTCAAAGGTTGACCGTAGCAGATTCATAGCAGCGCTGCCCGTATTGAGCTCGTAGCGGAGCTAAAGACGGTTTCTGGCGAAGTCCGAAAGAAACCCTTTGGCGGAGCTGGAAGTCCTCTGTGGCGAAGTTTGCGAGTTAGCTCCATGGCGAGGCTTTGAATGGCTTCAAGGCGAAGTCGAGTGATATTAGCCTCTCAAGCGAGGCTATCCCTTTGGGCTCATGCGATGCTAAGTGTTAGCACCTTAGACCTGCTGAGGTCTGTTTAGAAACAATCCGGGTTCACTGTCTGCTTGCTGGATCAGTGGAGTCAAAGTTGCTTCCTTGTCCCTTGGAGATGGGTGAAAACTGGTCTTCAGCTCGTCTGTCACTTGTCTTTTGTAAATGTCAACAAGTTTTAGACATTGTTCAGACCAACAAGAATCTTATCTTTTTTAAGTGTCAACAAGACCCCCTTCAAAGTTTTCGAAAGTCTGCAATGGCTCAGACTACGAAACACTTTGAACTGCTTTGATTGGTGGTGGTGTGGAGTATGAACGTCGCCATGATGGTTGAGTTCAGCTTCGCTTTGAATCCTGCTTTGGGATGTAGATTCGCCGAGGAATCATGTAGACTCGCGTCTGGGTAGCTTCGTAGCTAGTAGCCCCGCATCTGGGCTTCTGAAGATATGTTCGCTTGGGAGGGCATGTCGCTTTCCCGAGATCAACTGCCGTGGGCTGGTTACGAGGAGGATTACTCCTTTCTTCGTGCTGATCGAGGGAGATATTCTCCGATTTGTACGTTTTCAAGGGAGGATATTCCCTTTCTTCAAGGCGCAATAAGTGCCTTTATGAGGGAGACGTTTCTTCCTTTGCACGGTTCTGAGGAAAACCGTCCCTATTCTCAAGGCGCAGTAAATGCCTTAAATGCGCTCATGCTTCCACGCTTGAGGCGGCAGCGCTCAGGCCATGGGGCCTATAAATAGGACACTTGAGGTCCTCTGAAGAGAAGTGCTTTGCCTCTCTTCTCTTCTCTTGGTTTGAAAGAGATACTCAGATCTCTGAACTAGTGGGAATGCCCACTCTGGTCATTACCCGGCCAAGGACCGATAAGTCTTGATCATTCAACGACTTCACCGATTTTAGGGAATTCATCTCCCTTGATTCATCTTCAGCAGCTGCTTCAGGGATTAACTTCCCTTGTTCTTCATCTTGCAATTGACTGATCTGTAGAGAAGGATTTTGGCATAGCTTCCCAGAAAGATCACTGCATGTTAAGTCCGCTGTCCAGGCAGAACTTGGGACTTGGTCTCTTCAATAGTTGAGCCAGTCTTGCCATATAGGTGGAGCTAAGACCATCCCACGGGGTGAGTCTGGCTAGCCATATAGGCGAGGCTTGGACTTGGCGTTTGCTGAGCCAGCCCATCAGTGTCGTGCAGGCGAGGCTTATCCTCTGCTCCAATCGAAATTGGATTGCTTCACCCAAAGAATTCGGCTTTAGTGCTTTTGCAGTATCTTTTGTGTTTAACTGCTAACTTGTTCTGATTTGCCTTGCAGTGGGCTATGCTCGCCAATCTTGTGACTTGATGGAAGGAACCATAAAATTGCCTTATGCTTCCCCGGTTGAAGCTTTACTTTTAAGCAGGAGGAACAACTTGGGGCGACGGATGCGTGTCCCAGAGGCTATTGGCAGCCTCTTATACGAGATGATTTGTTCCGAGGTGAGGCTGGTAGCCGCTTTGTCGGAGATGATCCGTTTCGGGGTAGTGGGCGTCACCTGTGAGATCACTGGCATCATTGCCAACTTTCAACTTTGGTGGCCTTTAAGGGCGATCCACTTCGGGAAAGCGGGCCTCACACCCGTTAGATCACTGGTATCACTGCCAATTCCCATTATACGTGATCTATCGTGTTGGCGGCGATAGGTTTCTATTGCCAGGCTTCAACAAAAATGGCCTGGCAAGATCTGCCATTTTTGTGGAGAATAATGACCGTGTCCTTGCGGCACCACTGATTACGGCCTTGTGCAGGAGGAAGGCCTCCTTTGTCCAGTCAGTTTGACTTAGAAGCGGGTAAAACCACTTGTATGCTTTTTTGCACAAATGACCCTGTCGAGCAACTGGGTGTGTTGTATGAAACACAACTTTGATGTAATATCAATGTACTCTTCCTTTAAATCAATGAAAGTTCATCTCTTGATTATCTGATCTTTGCTTGCTTTCTTTGAGGGTTTGGCCATAGCGGGGCTAAACTGTATGCGGAGTTAAGGACATAGTCCTTTCTTTGAGTGATCTTCGCGAGACTGGCATGTCAGCGCCTTTTTAGAGGGCTAAGGTAAACCTTTCGGCGAAGTCCTTGAAGGATTGTGCGAAGCCCGCACTTTAACTTGTGGCGAAGTTAACCCTCAGCGGAATTGAAGCAGCGCTTCTCGGGAAGGCGCTTTGGGCGGCGTTTCGAATTAATTTGAAACGGCGGCATACGCCCTTTTCGAGGCCTCGTTTCAGGCGCTGATTGGCCTATAAAAGCCCGATCAGGCTAAGCAGGAAAAGATCTCCTTTTTTCAGAGAGATTTCTTGACTTTCCCTCTTCCTCTTCTTTCTTCATTCAGAGAACCTTGAGAACTCTTGCAGCTCTGCAATGGCGCCTAAAAGACGACCAGGAAAAGAAGTGGCGACTTCTGCAGCGGAGGTCCTCCTCCTCCGGCCATCGAGCGACCAGTCACCGGTAAGGGATTTTCCTATCTGATTAGAGACTGTGGTCTCTCTCCTTTGGAGCCGACATTTGGCGATTAGGACGATTGAATATGATCCGTCCTCATTAGGGAATTTGTTTCCTTGAACCTCCCTATTTTCTTTGCACAAGGGAATTAAGAACCGAACAGTTCTTCTTTAGGCTTCCGTACGAAGCCATTACTCGGGCAGTCTCCATCCTGTTGAGGAACAGGATATAGGTCTGTTCCTTCAGTCATGGCTATGAAGGGTGACTTTTGACCATGATGCCCTCTTGGTGACGTCATCCCTTGGGGCTATACCAGTTTCTGCTTAAGCGAAATTGGTACTTTGGATGCAATTTTATCCGCGAGGTCAAACCTCATCGAAGCTGTCGCCTTGCTGGCCTTGCTTGCTGAGCAAGGCTATGCCTTAGTGAATTTTTATATCTTCGTATCCACTTGATTGTTGAACTAATAATAGTTCATTTCTGTCTTTGTAGTGCATTACGCTCCCGATCTCCTGAGCAGTCTGTTTGGGCTGACTAGTGGAGCAGATGGTAACCTCAGCCTGCAATTCCATGGACAGGCTTCTTTGTTCAGTGAGCGGAGCTCCCTTGTCCGGGATACACTCATCCAAGGCGGTCATCCGCAGACCACGCGGAGTATCTTGACCACGGCTCCTCTTGAGGATGTTGACCGTCGGACATACAGAAAGCTCGACTTTATGTTCGGGGATGCCGCATCCGATCCCGATCGCCAGTTACAGGCAGGCGAAGGACAATGGATCTTTCAACTGGATGGCGAGAAGTTTTACCTTCCGCGACTAAGCGGCACTTTCCTTTATCTTCTTTCGTGAATGTGACTCAGGCTCGGAAGATGGCGTGGGGCGTAAGCTGAAGCGTCGAATCCGTTCATGTTGGGAGATTGACCTTTCAGTCTGGCTATTCGAGGGCGGGCCCTCCCCTCAGCATAATGGGGCTATACCCTGGGAAGGTATCGCGGGAACTTCCAGTGGGAGAGAACCCGGCTGTGGCGCAGACCTTTGGCACTCAATTCTGCGCAGTTGACGGGAACTATCCTGCAACTGACTTCAGGGCTCCCGGTTGGGTTCATCCTCCTAAGACATGGTGGGCGGAGTTGACCAACTACATCCTCGCTCACTTCGAGGAGGACTTAGAGGAACTGAACCTCTATGAGGCCGTCAGGGCGACCTGCTACGGCATTGAGATGAAGGTGGCGTGCTTCTACGCCATCCTTGAGTTGTACTGCCCGGCTTCGGGGACCTTCTTCACCCCGGTTGGCGAGTTGGGCATGGCTTTACACGAGATGTGGGAAATCTCTGCTCTGCCTTTCGGGTCTCTTCCATACGAAGAGTACTTTCCCTGTGAGGCGGAGTTGGCTATTCTGGAGAAGCAGGAGCCTGCTCTGCTCGAGACTTATCGGGAGTTGATGTGCCACTTGCATATCTGTTCCAGCATCCACGGTGGTGGCAAGGGTAGCTCGAAGAGCTTGAAGAGCTGGGGAAGTTACCTGTTCCCAGACATGAAGAATGCTCCTGAAGCAGCTCATCGCGGAGTTGCTGATGGCGATATTGTTGAAAGGATGGAGATGTGTCTCCAAAGGGATATCGTCGTAACAGAAGACGTTGGTCCCTATGAGAAGGGTGATACCCTTCGGAGCTTTCACCATCAGGCCCGTCGGCCTATGTCTCGAAAGGCGCTGCTGGCCGGTTTCTTAACCGTCTGGTTAAAGAAGTGTGTTGTGCCTTCTTCCTCGGGTGACATCGTCCACCCGAATGTTCTGCTACCCGCCGTTCTCCTGGCCCATGGTCACCGTCTGGGTCTTCTCCCAGCCATGGTATGCTGTATTCAAAGAGGCCTTCGCGCACTAACGGAGGCTTTCTGCAGGCCACCGGCGATAAGACGTGGGAAGAGTGCTATCCTTCCTTGCGATGGACCCAATCCTAGGGTGGGTCTACCGTACACCTACTTGATGGCGTGGTTCGCCTTACACTGCCCTACTTTGATTGGAGCTGGGGAAGACCCTCCGCAGGGTGTTCGAACGGCGCTTCTCCGCCGATTCGAAGGCTGTTCTTGGATGAAAACCTACGTGGCCGAGGCCCGTAAGTTAGTGCGTCGTCATGACGCTTATAGCCTGTTCCGCTGTTTTTCTCGCATTCGGGGCGCAGGATACAACGAGGAATTCCGCGATGTGGAGTCAGGGAGGTCTCCCATGAGTCGGGGTGTTTTCGAGTGGCTGATCAGCATCCGGCCCTCGCATTTGCTATACAGGAGTGGGGATACCTGCTACCTGGAACTCTACGTCCCGAGTCGATTTGCCCGCCAATTCGGGTACGACCAGCTGTATGTGGGCAACCCCAATTCGGACCTGGCTTTCATGGGGAGCCTTATTGATGGGGCCCGTGCCTGGCGGTTCTTTACTGCGGATGGCACTGGGGCGTGGCTACGCACGCCGCTGCAGGATCCCGGCCTCTCGACGACTCTGTGCTTTTGCCAGTGGTACGCGGCTTCCAACTCCACACCTCTGGATTTAATGCCAATAGTACGGGTGTGAAGTTAATCTCTCAGCGACTGAGGCGGAAAGCCTCTGATAAGAGAGAAGGCAAACGGGTTCGTGTCCCGGCTTGGAGGAGTTCATCGCTGTGGATGACAGCGAGGCTTCTGATACGGGGAGTCCTCGCTTCGAGACGGGGGCTGGAGCTGATACTCCTGCGGCTGGCTCTGGTGTGGTGGGGACATCTTCCCCACGACGTGCGGGGGGAGTGGAAGAAGAGGATTCTGACGTCCACTTCAAGAGAAAGCGGGCAGGTAGCTCTCGTAGGAAATCATTGGCGAAGAAGCCCCGTCGCCAAGCTCCTACGATTGTCGTAGAAGGTTATCCCTCTACAGCGATTCCTCCTGCTGCCCCATTAGCAGCTGAACCGTCGGTTGCTGAACCGACTAGTGGTGAATTCGCTCCAGGTCTGGGTAAGGTTAACCTTGTTCATATAATACGCCTTTTTGTGCGTTCCCATTGACTTATTATCAATCCTTTTTGATTGTAGGAGCTGAGGCAGCTGGAGAACAAGGGGAACATTATGATCCCCTATTCACTTATGGGGCTGCAACCGGTTCCCCTGCCCACTCGGAAGAGTCTGGGAGTGGCGCGGCTGATGTTGGTCCTTCAGGCGTTGGGACTTCTAAAGGAAGTCCTGAGGCATCGAGCTCTATCGGGTGGTCCGCAGGATACTCGGCAAGTGAAAACGAGCCGGCTATTCGTGTTGATTCTGCCAAAAATTTTCCGATGGAGCCTCTGGAGACTTGTGCGGCCGACGAGATGTTCGAGGCAACATCATCCTTTGGTATTGTCGTACCCTCTTGGCTTCTTCTGTATATAGTGTCCCGACTAACCACAGTCTTGTTACAGGTGTTCGGCCTCAAGATGCATCAGCTTCAAGGGAGCCGGTAGATCTTCCTGAGGGATCGAGGGGTGACATGAGCACCTCGGCCACAGCGGATGCTGCTGTGTTGGACGCGCTGTATGGCGACCTTCCTTCTTATCAGCCTAAATCAGCTGAAGGACCAGAGGTTGAAGGGACGACAGTTCCGGAGGTATCCTCACTCCCAATCACATCAACAAGTAAGGTGCGGACTGTTTTGCCGAGTGCGGCACTGAGGGTGATCGCAAGCCCTACTTCTCCAACCCTGGTGGTTGAGCCTGCTGCCCAAGAGGTGGTTACCAGTCCTACCTCCGCGGTGGCTGGTGTGCTGGTTTTGATGAGGACTCCGCCAAGATCACCTTCGGCTAGTCCTGCTGCTATCAGTGTTCCCGCTGCTTCCTCTGCGACAGCGTCGACCAGGCTGGTAGACTATTCTGAGGTTGCCTCCCTGCCCGAAATGGCTGAGGCCGAGAATGATTACATAGGTGACCTGGTCGATAGCTTTTATAAAAGCTTGGAGCGAACCATTGTCCTAGTTTTGAAGGGCTCGCTTGTACCATTCTCAAAGCTGAAGGTGGTCCTCTCCCGTGATATTGAGAGCATTCGGGACTTTGAGGGGTACCATCAGGCTACTGCTTTAGAACTCCTGGTGGATGACCTTGAGAAGGCTGTAGAGGAGTGGCGCCATCTCTATCGTTCAGACGCGGCGTCCTTAGCTGACGAGCAGCTCGCTTGTCTTGTTGCCCGAAAGCACGAGGCCCGGCTTGCCGCTCAGGAGGCTGCTAAGGCCGTCTCTTCTGATTTGAAATCCTTGGAAACAAGGCAAGCGGAGGTTGGAAGTGCAATTGACGCCTCCACTAGTGCTCTTCTTGGTGCTGAGGATAAGATTGCGAAGGCTGAGGAGATGATCAGGAAAGCAAATCTCCTCTTATCCAAGGCCATACCGGTGCGTCTTGAGGAAACTGCGTGGCTTGAAGAGCTCAGAGCTCAGAGTGAGGAGTTTGCGCGGCAGGAGTTGTCACAGAGGGCAACTTTGGCGGAAGTTGAAGCTCGTCTGGCCCAGGCGGTGGACTTTGATGAGGCTGAGCTGAGGTCACAAGCGCTTGCTCAGGCTGCTGATGACAAGAAGACGAGGCTGAATGCCCTCGGAGAGCGGCTCAGATCGTACATTGTACGCTTGTAGGTCGTTGTATACGTGCCACCATGTGTCCCCTATCTTTTGGAATTAATGGAAATTCTTTCTTTTGTTTTGGCTTCTGTCGAATCTCCAATCTTGTTCTTGCTTGAGGACATAATCTTTGAGACGTGGCTATCCGTCGGTTCAGAGGTCGCAATGACATAACCGATTAAGACGTCAGCGATTTCTAGGTTAGCCCCTTGCGGGGCTGAAGGGGAGATACTTGCCTTTTGTAAATGTCAGCAAGCATCGGTGAGTCCTGTCTTTTGTAAGTGTCAACAGGCCCAAAGTTGAGACTTAGCTGTCTGCTGGTTCAGAGGTCGCAATGACATAACCGGTTGAGACGCTACTAAGCTCAATGGTAGATGAAACTTGGCTATCTGCCAGTTCAGAGGTCGCGATGACATAACTGGTTGAGAAGCCACCAAGCTTCAAAATAGGTGATACTCGTCTTTTGTAAATGTCAACGAGTATCGAGACCTGTCTTTTGTAAATGTCAACAGTGAAAATTACCTAGAGGGGGGGTGAATAGGTGATAATGCTAATCAAAGGGCAATTTAAAAATTTAAAGCTATAACAATCACAATCAAGAATCACAAGATGAATGCAAGCAAGTAAGTATGATGAGCAAGTAATAAGTGCAAGCAAAGTAGAGAATAATTGCAAGAATGTAAACCAATCGCAAACACAAGGATATGTTATCGAGGTTCGAGCACCCAGCTCTACTCCCCGCCTTCCCCAGAAGGATTCCGACCACTTCCACTATCACAAAGATCTCAATTACAATGGAGTACCCAACTCCACAATCTCAGTACAAGAATTTCCTTGGTAGTCAAAAGACCACAAACTCTCTCTTTCAAAAATCTCTTCCCTTACAAAGGTCCTTAGAGAATAATGAGTAGAATTGAAGCTCTTTTGTGTAAGGAAAAGAAATTGAAATCAGAGAAAAACTTTGAAAACCCTTCAGAAAATTGAGAGAATTTAGCACAAAAACCAAGAACTTTGAAAGCCTTAAACTTTTGAATTTTTAGCAATAATAGTTGTTGTAACCAATCTCTCCCCAAACACCCCTATTTATAGGAGAGGGCTAGGGTTTAGGGATAAAACATATTTACTGATGTTTAGGAGGTAATTAGATCAAAATATATCCTTAAACGAATTTTTAAATACAAAAGACAAAAATAAACAGCTCTTAAAAATCTGCCCGTTACTGTTCAAACGGTTGGATCGGTCGACCGGGCCGGTCGACCGGTAGTATAAAAATTTGACCGTTGAAGTCTAGCGGTCGACCGACCCGGTCGACCGATAAAACCTGTGAGCAAAAAATATAGTCCGGTCGACCGCCCCGGTCGACTGACAGACGTGCACATGGATACGTGCATCTGCCAGGACTTCGGTCGACTGGTCCGGTCGACCGGACCAGACTGACACAGACTCGGTCGACCGACCGGTCGACCGGATCAGGTCAAAAAGTCAATTTTAAAAAGAAAACAAAGAGGATTTTGATTCTAACAAAAATACTTTTAAACAGGGATTAGTATAAAACATAAATATATATCTGTAGGCAAAATCTTGTATGCAGAATATTTTTGTATAATTTATAAGAAATTATTTTGGAATGAGCATGTGCGCAAAAACGTGTGTGATAGAGCTTCAAACCTATCCACTATTCTTTAACAAACTATAAACTGAAAAACAAATTACATGAAGACTTCTTGTGCTATCTTCAAGTCTTTGAGCCATCCAATGCCTTGCTAGTGCCTTCTCTTCTATGATCCTTCCTTGATGTGCAATTTGCCTTCCTTGCTTTGTGGAACGTAGAAGTTCTTGCAATAGCTAAGCGAATGGTCTCTAAACATGGTACAAACCTGAAACTTATCTTAACAAACTTGTTAGTACCAAATAGCTCATATTTGGTTTGTCATCATCAAAACACAAAACAATTGGAGAGTGTAACCTCTTGGGCCAACAATCTCCCCCTTTTTGATGATGACAAAACAAATAGGCTATTAACAAAAATATAGGGTAGGAGAAAACTCCCCCTCAAATTATGCTATACATAAAACACAAGAATATGCTCTAGAAACTAATAATTGAAATGATGCACCAATTATTGAAACCAATTAAAACACAAAAATTTCTCTTGATACCTTGATACCAAAAATACCAAAAATACCAAAAACAACTAAAACACAAGAATTTATTTAAAACACAAAAGCTCATAAAAAACAAAACATATAAATTCATATGGAACCAAGACCAAATGAACTTATTTTTGTCCATGTAAACTTATTCTCCCCCTTTTTGTCATACATCAAAAAGGGTTATGAAAAACATGTTTATTCAATAATACAAACATTAAGTTCTCCACAAATGAACGAAAATCTAGCAAAATCAAGAGGTTTAGTGAAAATATCGGCTAGTTGTAAATCCGTGGAAACATAATCAATATCTATATCACCTTTCTCAAAATGATCTCTAAGAAAGTGATATCTAATCTCAATGTGCTTGGTCTTACTATGTTGATTTGCATTTTTGGTCATGTGTATAGTACTAGTATTATCACAAAATATTTTTATATGATCAAAGTGCAAATCAAAATCAAGGAGAGTATGTTTCATCCAAAGGACTTGTGCACAACAAGCCCCCGCGGCAACATACTCCGCCTCGGCGGTTGAGAGAGCTACGAAATTTTGTTTCCTAGAGGACCATGAAACAAGACAATTACCAAGAAATTGACATGTCCCACTAGTACTCTTTCTATCTACTCTACAACCCGCATAGTCGGCATCCGAATAACTAGTCATAGAAAAATCTATAGTTTTCGGATACCAAAGACCCATTCCAATAGTGCCCTTAATATAACGAATAATGCGTTTTACCGCAATAAGATGAGACTCTTTAGGACACGATTGAAATCTAGCACAAAGACACACACTAAACATGATATCCGGCCTACTTGCCGTCAAATATAAAAGACTTCCTATCATGCTTCTATATAATTTAATATCAACATTTTTACCTTGTTCGTCCTTATCAAGCTTGGTAGTAGTTGCCATTGGAGTGTTGCAAGCCTTTGATCCTTCAAGCCCAAACTTCTTTACTAGCTCCTTTGCGTACTTGGCTTGGTTAATGAAGGTTCCGTCTTACAATTGCTTGATTTGGAGTCCAAGGAAGAAATTGAGCTCACCCATGGAAGACATTTCAAATTCTAGTTGCATTACCTTCTCAAAATCCTTGCATAAAAGCTCATTAGTAGATTCAAAAATTATATCATCAACATAAATTTGCACAATTAAAATATCATTCTCAACATGCTTAGTAAAAAGAGTTGTGTCTACTTTGCCTTTAATAAAATCATTTGAAATGAGAAAACTAGAAAGCCTTTCATACCAAGCTCTTGGAGCTTGTTTCAATCCATACAAAGCTTTATCAAGTTTAAAAACAAAATCGGGATGAACATAATCAACAAAACCGGGAGGTTGAGAAACATAAACTTCTTCATTAATAAAACCATTTAAAAATGCACTTTTTACATCCATTTGAAAAAGTTTAAAATTTTTAAAACATGCAAAAGCTAGTGTCATCCGTATGGCTTCAAGCCGTGCTACGGGTGCAAAGGTCTCCTCAAAGTCAATTCCCTCAACTTGAGTGTAACCTTGGGCCACTAACCTAGCTTTATTCCTAATGACATTTCCGGACTCATCCATCTTGTTTCTAAAGATCCACTTAGTACCAATTATTGGTCTATCGTGGGGCTTAGGAACAAGGTGCCAAACTTGGTTGCGCTCAAATTGATTGAGTTCCTCTTGCATGGCAAGCAACCAATATGGGTCCGTCTCGGCTTCGAGAATGCCTTTGGGTTCAAAATGAGAAATAAAAGCAAAGTTACCACATATGTCATGGAGTTTGGAGCGCGTTGTGACTCCTTTAGATGCATCACCCAAGATGAGCTCCTTAGGATGATTTGTAGCGTATCTCCAAGCTTTAGGAAGCGGTTGAGTGCTTTCCTCCTTATCCTCTTGAACTTCACCAATAGGATCTAGCTTTTCTTCTTGAGCGGGTGAGTCCTTCAAGGATAGTCTCTCCATGTCTTCACCTAGTGGTTCAATCTCTACAACATTCTCAACAACCACATTAGATTCTTCAAATTTAACATGCATGGATTCTTCTATGGTAAGAGAAGATCTAATGAGAACTCTATATGCTTTGCTAGTAGAGGAATATCCAACAAAGATAGCCTCATAAGCCTTAGCATCAAATTTACCCAATTATCCTTAGTATTCAAAACAAAACACTTGCATCCAAAAACTTTAAAATATGCAACATTTGGTTTTCTAGAATGATACATTTCAAAAGAAGTTTTTGAAGAATTTTTGCATAAATAAATACGATTCGATATATAGCATGCGGTGTTTACGGCCTCGGCCCATAAATATTGAGGGAGGTCATATTCACTTATCATTGTCCTAGCCATCTCTTGAAGTGTTCTATTTTTCCTTTCTACAACTCCATTTTGTTGTGGAGTTCTAGGACAAGATGTTTCATGCTTAATTCCCTTTTCATCACAATAAGTCATGAAGAGTTGGTTAATAAACTCACCACCTCTATCACTCCTTATTCTCAAAATCGGAAAACCCTTTTCTTTTTCAACTCTTTTTCGAAAAATTTTAAAATGAGAAAAAGTTTGATCTTTATTTTGTAAAAAGAAAACCCAAGTAAAACGGGAGAAATCATCAACCAAAACAAATGCAAATCTACTTCCATTTAAACTCTTAGTTTTAGTTGGTCCAAAAAGATCCATATGAATTAATTCTAAAGGCCTAGTTGATATGATATCCTTGATTGGTTTAAAGGAAGACTTGGTTTGTTTCCCAAGTTGGCACGCACCACAAATGCGGTCTTTCTCAAAATCCAAGCAAGGTATACCCTTCACCAATTCCTTTGAATTAATCCTAGAGATATGGTCAAAAGATGCATGTCCTAATCTTCTATGCCAAAGCCAAGAATTTTCATCAAAAGCATTTAAGCATTTAGTAGAACAATCTAAATTAAGCATGTCAATAATATAAACATTATTATCACGAAAACCGGTAAGAATACAAACATCGGATTTAACATCAAAAATCTTGCATGAGGAATCATCAAAAACAACTTTAAGTCCACGATCACAAAGTTGGCTAATGCTAAGCAAATTATGTTTTAAACCATCTACTAAAACAACATTCTCTATAATAGGAGATGAACCAATTTGAATATTACCAATACCGATGATGGTGCCTTTGGAATCATCCCCGAAGGTGACGGAGCCACCTTCCATGTACCTTGATAGGGTTGTGAAGTTGTTGATATCCCACGTCATGTGTCTCGAACAACCACTATCAAGGTACCACCGCTCCCTACGTCTTGGAGCCTTGGTGTGTACCTACATCAAACATTTTAGGACTTGATTTTGGTACCCACATTTTCTTGGGTCCATGAGGGTTAGAGCCATTAACCCAAACAAGATTATTTGAACTATGCAATTTATCATAACAAAATTTAGCTAAATGTCCATTTTTGCCACAATAAGTACATCTATACACTCTACCATATCTAAAAGCATAGTGAGTGTGTGATTTGTGAGCATGGGCATTGTGAGCATGAAAAGATTTAGCATGAGAAGTATTATTTGAAGTGTGAGCATGTAGAATTTAGCATGAGAATCTTTAACATGAGAAGTGTGCTTTTTGGAAAACTTTTCTTCAAGCTTCTTGGTGTTAAAAGCACAATCTTTCAAAATCTTTTTAAAATCAACCATTTTGGTTTTTAAGGAAGAAATTTCTTTATTATCAACAATAGGGGTTTTACCCTTACAAGAAATCTTATAAGCGTCAAAATCATTTTGAATAGAAACAAGATTGGAAGAAAGATCATCTTTTTCTTTTGAAACCAAAGCAAGTTGATTTTTAAGAAAAGTAACTTCTTTTTGTAATTTAAAGCATTCAAGTTTCTTATTATCATAAGTTTCAGAAAGTTCTACAAAGGCATGAACTAGAACTTCCTTACTTAGTTCATCATCTTCATCATCAAGGGATTGAGGGGTTACCTTAGGTGTGTTTGCCATGAAACACATATTAGCTTGATCCACCTCCTCTTCGGACTCGCTTTCCGAATCCCATGTTGCTTTGTAGGCTTTCTTCTCCTCCGGTTTCTTTGTCTTGAAGGAGGAAGTCATCTTCTTCTTGAACTCCGGACAATCCGCCATGATATGTCCGGGTTTGCGGCAATTGTAGCATATGATCTTCCGCTCCTCTTTGCCTTCGAATCTTTTCCGGAAATTGAACTTGTTCTTTCGGTACAACCTCTTGACATTCCGCACAAGTAGAGTTAGCTCCTCATCTTCTTCTTCGTCTTCATCATCGTCATCATTGGTGGATGAAGTCTTGAAGGCTATAGATTTCTTCTTTGAAGTAGTGGCCTCTTCTCTTGCCTTCTTCTCCATCTCATGGGTCTTTAGGTTCCCAATGAGACTAATGATGTCCATCTCATCCTTGTCGTTCAACTCCTTTAAGGTGGTGGCCTTGATCTCCCATGAAGAAGGAAGAGCCCGTATCACTTTGCGCACCTTTTGATCGTTGGAGATGACGTCACCTAATGAAGAAAGACCATTTGTAATTTTAGTGAAACGAGTAATCATACAATCAATGGATTCATCATCAAGCATTTTAAAAGATTCATATTGAGACCTCAACAGATCTATCTTAGCTCTCTTGACTTGTGAAGTCCCTTCATGTGTGACCAATAAGTGTTGCCAAATCTCATAGGCGGATTGGCAATGAATTACCCGTGTAAGGTCATCCTCATTCAAGGCGGTTAATAGGGAGTTTTGGGCTTTTGAGTTAGCCTCATATTCTCTAAAATTGAAGTCGGTCCATGTACTTTCATCACTATCGGGTGCTATGTAGGGTTTGGTCAAGGACTTAGCTACCAAGCTACCTAGTGATTGCAAAAATATAGTCATCCTAACCTTCCAAATGGGAAAATTTAGGCCATCAAATTTAGGTGGGGTTTTAATGTTGTCGGCCATGTTTACTAGTGTATGAATGGATGAATGAAGGTGTTGATTAGCAATATTTTAAGGATCTCTCTATGGATGTTAAGCCAAACCTAGAGTCCAAGCTCTGATACCAATTGAAAATTACCTAGAGGGGGGGGTGAATAGGTGATAATGCTAATCAAAGGGCAATTTAAAAATTTAAAGCTATAACAATTACAATCAAGAATCACAAGATGAATGCAAGCAAGTAAGTATGATGAGCAAGTAATAAGTGCAAGCAAAGTAGAGAATAATTGCAAGAATGTAAACCAATCGCAAACACAAGGATATGTTATCGAGGTTCGAGCACCCAGCTCTACTCCCCGCCTTCCCCAGAAGGATTCCGACCACTTCCACTATCACAAAGATCTCAATTACAATGGAGTACCCAACTCCACAATCTCAGTACAAGAATTTCCTTGGTAGTCAAAAGACCACAAACTCTCTCTTTCAAAAATCTCTTCCCTTACAAAGGTCCTTAGAGAATAATGAGTAGAATTGAAGCTCTTTTGTGTAAGGAAAAGAAATTGAAATCAGAGAAAAACTTTTGAAAACCCTTCAGAAAATTGAGAGAATTTAGCACAAAAACCAAGAACTTTGAAAGCCTTAAACTTTTGAATTTTTAGCAATAATAGTTGTTGTAACCAATCTCTCCCCAAACACCCCTATTTATAGGAGAGGGCTAGGGTTTAGGGATAAAACATATTTACTGATGTTTAGGAGGTAATTAGATCAAAATATATCTTTAAACGAATTTTTAAATACAAAAGACAAAAATAAACAGCTCTTAAAAATCTGCCCGTTACTGTTCAAACGGTCGGACCGGTCGACCGGGCCGGTCGACCGGTAGTATAAAAATTTGACCGTTGAAGTCTAGCGGTCGACCGACCCGGTCGACCGATAAAACCTGTGAGCAAAAAATAATAGTCCGGTCGACCGCCCCGGTCGACCGACAGACGTGCACACGGATACGTGCATCTGCCAGGACTTCGGTCGACTGGTCCGGTCGACCGGACCAGACTGACACAGACTCGGTCGACCGACCCGGTCGACCGGATCAGGTCAAAAAGTCAATTTTAAAAAGAAAACAAAGAGGATTTTGATTCTAACAAAAATACTTTTGAACAGGGATTAGTATAAAACATAAATATATATCTGTAGGCAAAATCTTGTATGCAGAATATTTTTGTATAATTTATAAGAAATTATTTTGGAATGAGCATGTGCGCAAAAACGTGTGTGATAGAGCTTCAAACCTATCCACTATTCTTTAACAAACTATAAACTGAAAAACAAATTACATGAAGACTTCTTGTGCTATCTTCAAGTCTTTGAGCCATCCAATGCCTTGCTAGTGCCTTCTCTTCTATGATCCTTCCTTGATGTGCAATTTGCCTTCCTTGCTTTGTGGAACTTAGAAGTTCTTGCAATAGCTAAGCGAATGGTCTCTAAACATGGTACAAACCTGAAACTTATCTTAACAAACTTGTTAGTACCAAATAGCTCATATTTGGTTTGTCATCATCAAAACACAAAACAATTGGAGAGTGTAACCTCTTGGGCCAACAAACAGGGCTCGGGGTTGAGACTTAGCTGTCTGCTGGTTCAGAGGTCGCAATGACATAACCGGATGAGACGCCACCAAGCTTCAAAAATTGGTGATACTTATCTTTTGTAAATGTCAATAAGTATCGAGACCTGTCTTTTGTATATGTCAACAGGGCTCGGGGTTGAGACTTGTCTTTTGTAAATGTCAACAAGCTCAAAGTTGAGACTTAGCTGTCTGCTGGTTCAGAGGTCGCGATGACATAACCGGATGAGATGCCACCAAGCTTCAAAAATAGGTGATACTCGTCTTTTGTAAATGTCAACGAGTATCGAGACCTGTCTTTTGTAAATGTCAACAGGGCTCGGAATTGAGACTTAGCTGTCCGCTGGTTCAGAGGTCGCAATGACATAACCGATTAGACGCCACTAAGCTTCAAAAATTGGTGATACTCGTCTTTTGTAAATGTCAACGAGTATCGAGACCTGTCTTTTGTAAATGTCAACAGGGCTCGGAATTGAGACTTAGCTGTCCGCTGGTTCAGAGGTCGCAATGACATAACCGGATGAGACGCCACCAAGCTCAAGGTTGGTGATACTTATCTTTTGTAAATGTCGATAAGTATCGAGACCTGTCTTTTGTAAATGTCAACAGGGCTCGGGGTTAAGACTTGTCTTTTGTAAATGTCAACAAGCTCAAAATTGATGATACCCGTCTTTTGTAAATGTCAACGAGTATCGAGGTTGTAGTGAAATTCGGGAGAAGTCTCGTTTTCACGGGGAGAAACGAGGGAATCACTGTCATAGGTTTAATGTTAACGTAACAGCGAAATGTATATGTGGTCTTACCATTCTATAGATGAGAATTGGTAAGTGACTTTGGAGGTCTCGTTCTCACGAGGAGAAATGAGGGAACTGCTGTCATAGGTTTAATGTTAACATAACAGCAGAATATATGTGGCCTTACCATCCTATGGATGAGAATTGGTAAGTGGTTTTGGAGAGGGAATCAAATGGGAACTGGTCCCTTAGGATTTTTAGCAAATCCCCAGCTGTCAACGGGTTTGATATGCCTTTACCAACTACCGTTTGAATTGGGCTAGCCATGCTATTCCCCTCAGCATGATGAGTTGTCGAGGACTTATGTTGGGCTTAAAGGCCAACATTTTCCTCTATCCTTAATCGTTAAGGATATTGGATTATTGGGTTAATGTCTGCATAACCCTAACTCCCCTTTAGGATAACCAGTGCGCGGCTAGGTTCCTGTTGGTTTTCGGCTGTATGACCTCACTTAGAGGAAGAGAAAGGCTCTCTTTGTGTGTGCTTCAGACACGGAAATCTTGATCAGAGGTGTAGTGTTAACTTGATCAAGAGAAGGATCCTTGATTAAAGATAATACTTCTTTAAGAACTTGCCATTGATCGGCATCATGAGTAGGTCGCCCTCTGCAGTCGAGAGGCGGTATGCTCCGTTTGAATAGACTGTTTCTATTACAAACGGTCCTTCCCATTTAGGCTGAAATTTGCCTCTGGTCTTGTGCGTCATAATCATCGGTCGTCTGACGGCTAAGACCAGGTCTCCTTTCTGGAAGACTCTCTGTTTGACCTTCTTATTGAAGGCTTTTGAGATTCGAGCTTGATATAGCTCAATATGCTGCTGCGCTTGGAGCCGCTTCTCGTCCAGGGCTTCGAGCTCTTGAAGGCGCAATCGATCATTGTCTTCTAATGTGCACTTGGTGGTCAGAGCCACTCGTAATGACGGCATCTGGATTTCCAACGGGATGACTGCTTCGCACCCATATACCAGAGAAAAAGGCGTATTGCCTGTCGGTGTCCGAACCGTGGTTCGGTAGGCCCAAAGACATTCACCGAGCTTTTCGTCCCAATCTCGCTTATTCGAGGAGACGAATTTCTTGAGCAACTTGATGATTGTTTTGTTGAATGCTTCCGCCAAGCCATTGGCAGCAGGATTATAGGCAGTTGAAGCCACATTCTGAATTCGGTATTTATCGCAGAACCGATAGAATACTTGGCTTATGAATTGGGGACCGTTGTCGTGGATGATCCGCCTAGGGACACCAAATCGATGGATGACGTGGTGCTTGATAAAGTGAACCACATTGGAGGTTTTGACTTCAACCAGTGGTATAGCCTCCGCCCATTTTGAAAAATAGTCGGTTATTGCTAGGATAAACCGGTGACCACTTGTCGAAGAAGGGCTGATTGGCCCTACGACGTCTATTCCCCATGCTTCAAATGGCCATGAAGCAACAGTCGGGTGGAGCAGCTCCGAAGGCTGGTGTATGAAGTCTGCATGAATCTGACATGCTTTACACCTTCGTGCATATTGGATGGCATCGGCTATCATGGTTGGCCAATAATATCCCAGCCTATGCAACCTGTCTTTAAGCTTTGGACCTGGCTGATGAGCTCCACAAGTGCCGTCGTGCGCTTCTTGGAGCGCTTCCTGTGCCTCTGAATGAGAAAGACAACGGAGGAGGACACCGTCATATGAACGACGGTAAAGTGTCTTCAGAGTCGGATCGTAGTAGAAACGGAGAGACCTTCGTCTGATAGATGCCGCTTCTTTAGGATTGTCTGGAAGTAGACCGTGCAAAGCATAGTCGATGAGAGGAAAGCGCCAATCTCTCGGCTCAAGATCCGTGGAGACATTATAGACTTCTCGAGTTCTTAGTATGTGCTTGGAGCATACAAGATGTCGAGTTGCGACTGTGAGGTGATACTCGGTGTCGGCTGGCAAGGCTAGCGTCGTCGCTAATGCAGCGAGAGCGTCCCCCTTGGTATTCTGAGATCGAGACACATGCCCGATGTAGAAACCTTCAAATAGGTTAGCCAATTCGATGGTTGTACGGTAATAAGGCACCAAGTCCTCATGGAGGACTTCGTATTCGCCTTTAACCTGATTGATGATCAGTTTTGAATCGCCGTAAGCTTCGAGGTAGCGTACCCCCATTCCATGGGCGAGCTGAAGACCAATGAGCAGAGCATTATATTCTGCTACATTGTTGGAGCATGTTCTGTCAGAGAAAATGCTCTGGGCAGGACATGATTCTGTGGGGAGATAAACACAACCCCCACTCCGGCAATACTCTTGCCTTTAGGGCCCATTCGTGATGCTCCATCAAAGAACATCTGCCACACTTCCTCTTCTGAGGTTGCATAAGACTCGAAGACTTCATCAGGGATATCTTCGTGAAGTTTTGAATGCTCCGAAACTGTATGAGCAGCCAAGAACTATGCAAGGGCCTGGCCTTTAACCGCCTTCTGAGGCATGAAGATCATGTCGTATTGAGACAATAAAAGTGCCCACTTAGCCAATCTTGAATTCAATGATCCTGGCTTCGTCATAAGAAGACACAATGGGTTTACTCTGGAGATGACATGTATGGTCTGGCCGACCAAATAATGTCGTGTCTTCTGAACAGCGAAGATGAGAGCTAAACACTCTTTCTCGATAGGGTTGTAGCGAGATTCCGCTCCTATGAGAGTTCTGCTCAGATAATAAATGGCCTGCTCGTGGCCATTGTCGTCCTTTTGAGCGAGAAGGGCACCAAGGGAGTAGTCCATAGCCTTTACATAAAGCAAGAATGGCTTCCCTGATGTAGGGGCCACTAAGACTGGAGGCTTTGTGAGGTACCTCTTGATGTCTTCATAAGCTTCCTGGCAAGTTTGATCCCATATGAAAGAAGCACCCTTTTTCATGAGTCGGGTGAACGGCTGACAGCGGCCTGAGAGATTTGCAATGAATCTTCTGATATAGGCCAGCCTGCCTTGCAAGCCTCTGAGCTCTTTGAGGTTCCTTGGCGGAGGCATGCTCTGAATAGCTTTGACCTTGTCTGGGTCAAGATGAATTCCTTTTGATGTGACAATAAACCCAAGGAATTTGCCACTTGACACTCCCAAAAAGGATTTTGTTGGGTTCATTTTCAGTTGATGAGCCCGCATTATGTCGAACATCGTTCTCAGGTCGCGAAGATGTTCATTCTTGTTGCGGCTTTTGACGGCAATGTCGTCGACATAGCATTCCACCGTTTTTCGGAGATGATCGCGGAAGATCGTACTCATCGCCCGCTGGTAGGTTGCTCCGGCGTTCTTCAGTCCGAAGGGCATTACAGTATAGCAGTATACCCCCAATGGTGTTCGGAACGAAGTATGCTTCTCGTCGTCGGGATACATCTTAATCTGGTTGTACCCTGAAAAGCCGTCCATGAAAGACATCCTTTCGAACCCGCATGTGTTGTCAATCATGACATCGGTGATGGGCAGCGGAAATTCATCCTTGGGACAGGCCGTATTGAGATCACGGTAGTCGATGCAGATCCATATTTTCCCGTTCTTCTTGAGGACGGGAACTATATTAGCCACCCAATCTGGATGTTGTTCCTCCCGGATGAAGCCACATGCGATGAGCTTGTGAACTTCCGCTTCAATAGCTTCCATGATGTTCGGGCGAAACCGACGTTGTTGCTGCTTGACTGGCTTAACGTCAGGCTTGATGTTTAGACGGTGCATAGCGACCTGTGGATCAAGTCCGGGCATATCTTCGTAGCTCCATGCGAAGACATCTATATATTCTCTTACGAGTATTATCAATTCTTCCCTTTCCGTAAGTGACAGGCTTTCACTTATAAAGATGGGTTTGGGATGGTCTTGACTACCCAGATTGACTTGCATCACCTTGTCTTCAGTGGGCGGCTCGCGCAGTTCGAATCGCTTTTCCCATTGAAGGTCTAATTGCTGGGCCCATGGTTCCTCATCAGTAACTTCTGCGGGCTCCAATTGACTGCTTGAGGTCATATTAGCAGTGAGGTCCTTGAACATTCCTCCTATGCTGATATCGGAGTCCCATTCGGAGGATGAAGCCGAATATGATGGAGCTGATCCATCGTCCTTGGCTTGAACCGTTGCTAGCGATGTGGACGTGACGTAACCCAACCCCCTGCGTGTACTATCATAGTAATTTGCAGGCTTCCCTTTAGGCACAAGGTTCCGCATCAAACCGCGCCTTCCTTTTCCGAAATTCAGGCCTGCTCCATGCTTCAAGTCGTATCCCATTTTCTTCATAATGTGGCGCGCTGGCCGCGCGTAATGAAAGAATTGTGGAGTGTCTGAGTCTGAACTTGAATCTGCGGCTGTGGGTCCCCGTGGTTGGGTTCTACCGAAGATTATCGGTAACTGACCTTCTTTGGATGGCGGGATCACCAAGACGGCTCCTTCTGCGGATTCCATGGGCGTACTGGACGCACTTAGCTTGTGTAAAGGCATGTGCAGAGAGCTATCCGTAATGGATTCAAATAGCCCAACAGTCGCGGGATAATCAAAAGAAATATTATCATTAATTACCCATTCACCCTCATCCTCTGAAGGAGTATTACATAGGGGATTATTGAGACATGCTATAATTGGTTCGCCAATCAGAATGGCTGGCATGCCTGCTTCGGATTCTGAATCCGCCTCGTTGCCACTTTCATCATCGTCCGGCAACGATTCTTTAAGTGCTCCACCGGCCTCTTGATATAGGAGAGCGTCAGTGAAGTAGTTTTCCACTCCTTTGAATGGTTGCCTTTCAGCGAAGACAGTCCGTACTGTCGCGTCATCTTCAACATATTTGAAGCATTGGTGCAGCGTAGAGGGAACTATCCAGTTGGCATGGATCCATGGCCGTCCCAGCAGCAGGTTATATGATGTGTCAGCGTCAATGACATAGCATGTCACTTCTGACTTCAGGCTCCCGATTCTGCAACGGAGTCGAATTTTTCCCAGTGGATGACTGCTCCCGGCGTTGAAACCGTATATTGTAGTAGTGGTTGCGGACAACCTGTACAGCGGTATGCCGAGGAAGTAGAGAAGCCTTTTGGGGATGATGCTGAGCGCAGACCCCGGATCGACTTGTACCCTCTCAATGCATGTTGAACCGATATATCCGGTGTAGTACAGGGGTCGATCGTGCTTGTTGTCTTTGAGAAGCATATCTTCCACTGTGAAGGTAATAGCGGGCACCTTTGATTGTGCATGATGACATTCTGGGCAAGGAGACTGAACGTCGTCGTTAGGGATCTCAGGGATGCATGTCAGAAAGGACTCTGAATTGGTTAGTGCCTCCCTGAGTGCTTCTCTTGTTTCTTTCGAGAGGCGAAGGAGCTCGTGTATAGTGATACGAGCTGGGATATTGGCCAGTTGAGCCAATATGTCAAACCGAAAGGGCGTATCAAACCCTTGGCCTGGTGATTTCTTCAACACATGGTCGAATCGTACCTCCTTAGGCTTTTCTTTCCCTTTGGCTGGGATTGGAGTGGATGCTGGTACTTGTACTGACGTCGTTTGCTGTTGTGTCTCGTCAGTAGACTTTTCATACTGCCTCAAGTATGATTTTCCGGATCGGGTGCCCGTCTGTTGAGGCGTATCGGCTTGCGCCGTGCAAGCAAGCTTTTCCCCTTCTGAATCACTGAGGAAAGCCGATGTAAGATTGTCGTCGTCTGGCAGGATGGAGATGACATTGCAAGACTTGCTCTTTGAATTGGGCTGCTTTGGATCCCGCTGTACGTCTTGGACGAGGTCTGGATGTATCCACATGGCTTCTCCTGTCTCCAATGTTAAGGGAACAAGACCCTTATTGTTTTGAGCTGTAGTTGGAGTATGCTTGACTTCCAACCGTGGTGCAGGGATTGAATAAGTCCCGTCAGGGATTGTGACCTTTGGAGCTCTGCCGAACTCAAGAGTTATCATATTGGCAGTGACTTTCTTTTGCTCCGTCTTCAACGTCAGAACCCCGGCATCAACCAAGGCTTGAATTCTATCCTTGAGGACATAGCACTTGTCAGTAGGATGGTGGATCATCCTGTGGTAGAGGCAGTATTTAGGGTCGTTTGTGCGCCCTATCTCATTGGGACGCCGCGCATCTGGCAGCTTCATTTTGTTCCCTTTGTGGAGCAGATGGAATATGGTGACCACCTGATCGTCTTTGAATGAGTAATGCTTTGGAGGGAACTTAGGCTCCTGATTGTTGAAGCCACTTTTCTTGGCCTTCGACTGCACATCTCCGGATAACTCCACAGACATAGTCTCTTTGCCTTTAGCTTGAGAAGATTGCGGTAGGTCGCTACGCCCTTTGTTGTTCATCCCCCACTTGCCTCTAGGGGCGGATGGTTCAAACTTTTTAGCCGACTTCTCGGCTATCTCAGCTTGTTCGACCAATTCTTTCCAAGTGTGGGCTTTGACAGCCCCCATGCGAACTTCTACTTGATCTAGGAAGTTGTGTCTGCATGTCTGCAAGAGCATGGGTAATGGCATCCCTGCTGGGCACATCAAGGATAAGTTTCTGAACCGTTCAATGTAGTCACAGACAGATTCGCCCTTCCTCTGCACAGTAGAGAGGAGCTTGTCCATGGTTACTTCGGTATCGTCCTCATAGAAACGAGAGAGGAACCGAGTTTCCAGATCGATCCAGGAGTTGATAGAGCCCGGGGGAAGACTGCGAAACCAGTCAAATGCCACCCCCTTTAAGGTGCCAATGAATAGCCTAGCCATGATGGCGTCATTGCTTATAACATTACTAGTCTGAGACCGGAAATAGTAGATGTGCTGATTTGGCGAGCTCTTTCCATCATAGGTATGCAGCGTTGGCGGTTTGAACTTCGGTGGATACGGCACCGAATCCCACTCTAGCGGATAAGGACGGACTGCCCCTACCTTCTTTAATTCATCCCTCTGAGCTAGGGATGCGATTTGAGCCTGGAGGCCCTTGAGGACTTCTGCGTCTAAAGAGGAACCCTCCTTGGATTTCTCCGGCTTCGGTTGCTCATTGCTGAAATGTTCCTCCTCATCGTGATTGCTCCCGGCATCATTGTTATTCCGGTTATTGAGGAGTTGAGCGAGCATCTGTTGAATATTGTCCAGGGCCTCTTGCTGAGTTCTGGAAGTTTGCTCCTGAGCTTCCAGGCGCCGACGAAGATCGTCGTTGACGTTATCAGCCATATTGACTGATGCTCTGTCTGTTCGCACCGAACTGACTGTCGCCGAAGAGGCGTACCCACTATCTTCATCTTCTTCGTCTGATGATTGGAGTGATCTCCTGGGCTCTGGCGGGGCTAGGGCCGTCAAGGAAGAAGGCTGTTCATAAGTGTGGGGTATCGCCACCCTGGATCTGGTGTTTCGGAAAACACCTTCCTCATGCACCAAGACTCCGCCTAAGCCTGGGCTGTAGTCTGGATCTGAGGACTCTCGTCCTCTTCCGGTCATGTTGACGGATGCAGAGGGTAAATCTCGCGAGATGCTCCTTTTGCGGTGCTTCACCGGGGTTTGCACCGATAGTCGATCGAAGACTGATCGTCGTCTTGGAGACGTGGCGGAGATTGGTCCCAGCCGGCAATGGACCGAGTGGAGTGTCACCAGCTGACATCCCACTTGTTGACAACAGGGGGAAGAGGTTTGTCTATCTGTCAACAATTTCCTCAAATCGAACCCGGTTGGGTCCCTGCAATCGAGCGCGAAGGCTCTTTTGGGTCGCATATAGGATGACGTCCTGCTTCTTTTATCCCTGCAGATGGGATTAGCACTGAATAGTGCTTTGGTTCTAGCTTCGCCATTAGACGCAAACTTAGTGCTTGACGCACTGGAAAGCGGAGCACGCTGTGGTGCTTTACCCGCTATGCTGCTGCGAAGGTAATTAGCCTTAGATGGTACTTTGGCTTCGGCTTTGCGGTCATGGACCCTGCGCGTACGCTGTGGTACAGTGGCTTCGCTCATGAGAACGAGGCCGGCGCGAGGCATCGCTGCCCTTGAATTGGACGACGGTATGATTGCCGTCATAACCTTATGATTGGAGCAGACAGGCATCTTGCCTTTCTCTTCGCGGGAGAGGCACGGTTTAGGCGTAGCTACGCCTGAAGCTTCGGTTGAAGACTTCTGTTTAGGCTTCCATATCCGCCTTGGCAGAGGAGACTTAGGTTCGCAAGGAACTTGATTAGCCACACACGAGGCTGAGGGGTGTTGGCAGAATTCTGCTACCGGTTTCTGATTTGAAACCTTGGTCGTGGAAACCCTCCTATGCTTCCGTGCTCGTAGCATTGGGTCACCCCCAGAGAGCACTTCTTCAAATCTCCTTTGATCGAACTGAACCACCAAGTTCTCACAAGTAAAGGAATCAGACTGCGGACGTGCTCCCTTGTTGCGCCAAATAACCGCAGCAGGTCCGTAGAGGACCTTTTCAGTCTCCGTAGAGACTTTCCTTGAAGATTTAGCCAGAGAAGCTCTGGCTGCACCGGCTTTTCTGAATTCAGAGTTAGACCCGAAGGTCTGTTCGTCGCATTACGACACTTGATTCTCGGCAGTGGAGAATTTCATCCCTAGCGGAGTCGCCATCTTGTTTTCCATTATGTTTGCAAAGGGGGAAAACTTACAAAAAAGGGTTTGAGGAGCTAAATTACAAGTATTCTTAAAAAGATTATAAGTAGATCTCCTCAGAGATTCTGGAGAAGTGTGCCGATAGGAGTCTGGTCAGCGCGCGACCACTTTGTCCCTTTGACGATGCGAGCGATGAGATTTCCTTCTCGCCTGGTTCGGGGAATCAGAGAATAGAAGGTTGGTAGAACCCTCTTGATGCTTCTCAAAATCACCTTCAACAAGGAATTCCTTCTCGCCTGGTTCCGGAGATTCCTTGAGAAGAAGGACGATGTTAGGGTATCAACACCCTGAATAGAGAAAGCAATTCTCTAAAAGATCTCTGAATTCGAGAGCGCACGGTGCGTTATGAAGAAGCCTCTGCTTGTGGAGTCCTCCCGTATGCATGCGTCGTGGTCCGTATGCGTCTGGAGCCGGTCTCCTCTCTTGTGCCCCCGGCGGGCTATTTATAGGGAGAGCAAGGGTATAATCGTCCCTTGAAGATATGGAAACAGATTGAATCAAATCTGTTTAAATCTGGAAAGTAGCCTCGCTGCGAGGCTAGGATCAGCTTCTACGAAGCTAGAATAGGCAGGTCGGTTGATCTTCTTGATCCTTTCCATATCGTTGGAGGATTTCCCCTGATCTTCTTACTCGTTTTAAGAAGAGTCAAGAGATTGTGGCAATCAACTGCCAGATTTGATCTCTGATTTGATCTTAATTGGATTTGATCTGATTGGATTCGATCTCATCTGGAGATTTGATTGGTCAAAGGTTGACCGTAGCAGATTCATAGCAGCGCTGCCCGTATTGAGCTCGTAGCGGAGCTAAAGACGGTTTCTGGCGAAGTCCGAAAGAAACCCTTTGGCGGAGCTGGAAGTCCTCTGTGGCGAAGTTTGCGAGTTAGCTCCCTGGCGAGGCTTTGAATGGCTTCAAGGCGAAGTCGAGTGATATTAGCCTCTCAAGCGAGGCTATCCCTTTGGGCTCATGCGATGCTAAGTGTTAGCACCTTAGACCTGCTGAGGTCTGTTTAGAAACAATCCGGGTTCACTGTCTGCTTGCTGGATCAGTGGAGTCCAAGTTGCTTCCTTGTCCCTTGGAGATGGGTGAAAACTGGTCTTCAGCTCGTCTGTCACTTGTCTTTTGTAAATGTCAACAAGTTTTAGACATTGTTCAGACCAACAAGAATCTTGTCTTTTTTAAGTGTCAACAATCTGAAGAACTTGATGAGTCATAAATGTCATCGTTATCGGATATTTTATTAATCTCAGAATAGATTTGTAATCTTTCTTTCAATTTTTCTTTGATATTTGAATCTACGTCTGTCATGCCATTAATTATCTCATTAATTTTGTTTTTCCTTTTTGATCTACATCTATTCGACGTGTGACCTGGTTTACCACAATTGTAACAGGTAATTGGTTTGGATTTACTTTGATAATAGTTATCATTTGAATAGTTTTGGGAACTCTTATGTTTTCTTGGTATGTATTTTTTATGAGTAATCATCTTTTGATTATGTCTTTTTTCTTTTGAGGGAGCCCTTATTCCTGTGATACCGAATGCTTCACAGAAGGAGCCCATTTCTTTACGTTTATTGCCATACTTGGCTTGAAATTTCAACTCTTGACATGCTTGTAAAGCTTCCTTTTTGACGAACGCAAATAATTGACCATATGTTATGGTACTAAAATCAATATTGTCGTCCTCAACTCCCATTGCCTTTTTAATACTTGTGAAAACTCTTTGGGAGAATAAATTGGGTAATCCTGTTATGAATTTTTCTTTCCAAAAAGATTTGGTTGAATCGGATCGTTTTAACACATGAGTTAGGAACATGTCCTTATACCATCTGAAATCGGAAAGGGTTGGACATCTTAAATTAGTAAGGAATATTTTGGAGAATCCTAGTTCTTCTGTAGGATTTCCTACGAAATGAGTGGCTATTGTAACAATGAGAAAATTGGCTGAATCATTTTTCTTAATTATTATTCCTTGAGCGTCTTCTACTTCTATTTCATGATTTAAAACAGTTTGTTTTTCTTCTAAGGTTAATGAATTATCCCACCAATATTTTAATTGTCCAGTGAATCCTGTGACTATGTAAACTGTGGCATTTTATTCTGGTAACCGATTAGTTTTGTAGGCTGTTACTACCATACCTATTTCTTGTAATGTATTGAGTATTTCATACTCACTCTTTCCGTCTATATTCCATTCGTAGACAGAGGTGCCATCATAACTTGATTTGAATATTGCCTTTTCTTCGTATTGAATATCTGGAGGTGTTGGCCTAGGGTAATAATTCTTAGTGTTGCCTCTACGCCAGTTATATGAATCGTGGTTGTTATTCCAGTTATTTCTATATGAATTGGTATTCTTCTTGTATTTTGTATTAATTCGATCAATTTCTAATTTTTGGTCTGTTCCTTGAATATCGTCTTCTATTTGATTTACCTGTTGTATTAATGAATTATTTGAATCGTCTGAAGATTCGGATTCTGATCTATCTTGTTCTTCAATACGAATGAAGGAGAAGTCACTGCTTCACCCTTCAAAAGAGGTAAAAATACTAATGAACCAGTCAACATTGAAGATATTAAAAAGGTATACCACCAGAATAATTATTCAAATCAATTATTACATACCATAACTCAACAGATTGATTATCTAACAGCAGAGATCGAGAAAAAGAATTCAAATCCTAAGTTTCCACAAAGCTATTCAAAACCACATTTCCAACCAAATAGTTTACCCATAGAATACGAAGAAAATATTCAACCAATGAGCCTATTAGGACGCGTAACTCAAGCTTTAGAAAAACTTAATAAAAATATTCCAAGTACCAATGAAAACATTCCAAATACTTCAAAATTAAATACTATTGAAATACAACCGATGAGCTTACTAGGACGCGTAACTCAAGCCTTAGAAAAGCTTAATAAAAATATTCCAAATACCAATAAAAATATTCCAAGTACTTCAAAATTAAATACTATTGAAAAACAAGATAAATCACAATCTGACTCCACAGACGATTCATCAGTACAAAGAAAAATTACCAATAAAAATTATAAACCAAAAACACACAAGAATTCCCAAAATCATTCAAAATCCAAACCAATTACTTGTTACGAATGTGGCAAACCAGGTCATAAAACAACTAGACCAACAGTTCAGTATACAGTCGGTTAGTTGCTTGTTGTATTCTAAGTAGGCGTTGGCAAGCGTTGGTAAGCAAGTGAGTCCGTTGGCAAGCCCGTGTGATAGGATGTTCCAGGCGTTGTGTTCCCGTGTTCCAGTCTACCAAGAGTTCAACTCACAGTTAATCACACGGTCTAGGATGATAATTTATTATGTTATTAGGAAAGTTCGATAATAGACAAACTTTCAGCACCGATTTTGCCCTGAAGTAGGCCTTATAAGCGTCGAATTAGGCTCAAACAGGGTGAAAACTTGAGTTTCAAGAGCCGGCAGTAGTATATCATAGTTTCCATTACAATTCTACTAATTAACTGTATTTCTACATTTAATTGGGAAGTTTAACTAAATGTCAAACTTTCATCCCCGACTGGCGTAAACTGGTCTTATAAGAGCCAAATAGGGTCAAAATGGGGGTGAAAACGGGATTTTCAAGATCCGGGAGTAGAATTATATAGTTTTGAGATACAAATACTACTAATTAGCATTATTTTTTAGTCTTTATTGGAAAGTTTGACCAAAATCAAACTTTCAGCCACGAATGGGCTAAACTAGGCCTTATAAGAACTGAATTGGGCCCATACAGGGAGAAAACGTGAGTTTTAAGTGTCGGGAGCAGTATTACATAGTTCCTATACACAATTACTACTAATTAATCTTATTTCTAGTTTTAATTAGGAGTTTGACCAAAAGTCAAACTTTCAGCCCCAATTGGCCTGAACCACGACTTATAAGAGCTGAATAGAGTCAAAATGGGGTGAAAACGGGATTTTCAAGAGCCGGGAGTAGAATTATATAGTTTCTATATACAATTACAACTTATTAACATTATTTCTAATCTTAGTTGGTAAGTTTTATCAAAAGTCAACTTTTCACTCCGATTGGCTTGAATTATGCCGTATAACAGCTGAATTAGGCCCAAACGGTGAGAAAACATGGTTTTCAAGAGCCGACAGTAGTATTACATAGTTTCTATGAACAAATAATACTAATTAACCTTATTTTTTGTGTTAATTGGAAAGTCTGACCATAAATCAAACTTTCAGCCTCGATTGGCCTGAACTAAACTTTATAAGAGCCGAATAGGGCCCAAACGGTGGGAAAATATGGTTTTCAAGAGGCGAGAGTAGTATTACGTAGTTTTTATGTATAAATATTACTAATTAACCTAATTTTTTGTGTTAATTGGGAGAGTTTAGCAATAGTAAAACTTTCAGCCACGGTCGCCCTGAACTAGGCCTTATAAGATCCGAATTAGGCCCAAACAGGGTGAAAACGTGAGTTTCAAGAGCTGGGAGTAGTATTATATAGTTTCTATGTATAATTGTACTAATTAATCTTATTTGCAGACTAGATGGGAAGTTTGATAAAAAGTCAAACTTTCAGCCCTGATTGGCTTGAATTAGGCCTTATAAAAGCCGAATTGGGTCGAAGCGGTTAGAAAACAAGGTTTTCAAGAGTCGGGAGTAGTATCACATAGTTTCTATAAGCAAACAGTACTAATAAACCTTATTTCTTAGGTTAATTGCGAAGTTTGACGAATAGTCAAACTTTCAACCCCGATTGTACTAAAGTCGGCCTTATAAAAGTCAAATTGGGCCCAAACAGGGAGAAAACGCGAAGAGTAGTATTATATAGTTTCTATGTACAATTATAAATAATTAATCTTATTTTAAGGTTTAATTGGAAAGTTTAACGAAAAGTCAAACTTTCAGTCCAATTGGTCTGAACTAGGACTTATAAGAGCCGAATATGGCCACAACAAGGAGAAAACGTGATTTTCAAGAGCCGAGAGTAGTATTACATAATTTCTATGTACAAGTACTACTAATTAATCTTATTTCTAGTAATATTTGAGAAGTTTGACCAAAAGTCAAACTCTCAACCCCAACTGACCTGCATTATGCCTTAAAAGAGCCGAATTGGGCCCAAAATAGAGAGAACATGCCATTCAAGAGCTGGGATTAGAATTAAAAAGTTTCAATGTACAATTATACAACTAATTAACCTTATTTAAAGTCATAATTGAGAAGTTTGACCATAAGTCAAACTTTCAGCCCTGATTGACCTGAATTAGTGCTCATAAGTGTCGAATTGGCTCAAATCGGGGAGAAAATAGGGTTTTCAAGAGCCTGGAGTAGAACTACATAGTTTTTAGGTATAATTACAACTAATTAACCTTATTTCTATTTTTAGTTGAGAAGTTTGACCAAATTCAAACTTTCAGCCCTGATTGGCTTGAACTGGGACTTATAAGAGCCAAATTGGGCCAAACGGTTAGCAAATATGGTCTTCAAGAGTTGGAGTAGTATCACATAGTTTCTATAAATAAATAATACTAATTTACTTTATTTCTTAGGTTAATTAGGAAGTTTGACCAATACACAAACTTTCAGCACTGATTGGCTTGAAGCAGGCCTTATAAGAAGTGATTGGGCCCAAACAGGGAGAAAACGTGAGTTTCAAGAGCTGGGAGTAGAATTACATAGTTTCTATGTACAATTACTACTAATTAATCTTATTTATAGTTTTAATTTGAAAGTTTGACCAAAGCCTAATTTTAGCCCCGGTTCGCCAAAACTAGGCCTTATAAGAGCCGAATAAGGCCAAACGGTGAGAAAATGTGATTTTCAATGGCCGGGAGTAGTATTATATAGTTTATATGTAAAATATTACTAATTAACCTTATTTTTTGAGTCAATTAGAATGTTTGACTAATAATCAAGCTTTCAGCCCCAATTGGGCTGAATAAGAACTAAGTAGAGCCGAATATGGAAAAATCGAGGAGAAAACGTGGTTTTCAAGAGTCAGGAGCAGTATTATATGGTTTATATATACAATTACTACAAATTAACCTTATTTCTAGTCTTAATTAGGAAGTTTCAATAAAACTTAAACTTTCAAGCCTGATTGGCCTGAATTAGGCCTTATGCGAGACGAATAGGGCCCAAACGGTGAGAAAACATAGTTTTTAAGAGATAGGAGTTGTATTACATAGTTTTTGTAGGATCTAAAAATATGATAACACAAACACTAGAGGGGGTGAATTGAATAATATTTTTAAAAATCTAGACAAGAACTAGGTCTTATTAGAGCCGAGTTGGTTTCTAACAGTGAGAAAACGTGCTTTTCAATAGCCAGTAGTAGGAATACATAGTTTCTAAGTACAACTACAACTAATTAACCTTATTTCAAGTCTTAATTAAGAAGTTTGATCAAAAGTCAAACTTTCAACCCCGAATGGCCTCAACTTGGACTTATAAGAGCCGAATAGGGTCAAAACGAGAAGAAAACGGGTTTTTCAAAAGCCAAGAGTAGACTTACATAGTTTCTATGTACAATTAAAACTAATTAATCTCATTTCATGTCTTAATTGGAAAATTTGAGGAAAAGTCGAACCTTCAGCCTCGATTGGGCTGAACTAGGACTTATTAGAGCCGAATAAGGTCAAAACGGGGTTTTCAAGATCCAAGAGTAAAATTACATAGTTTCTGTGTACAATTACAACAAATTTCCTTATTTCTTGTCTTAATTAGGAAACTTACTAAAAATCCAACTTTCAGCCTCGATTTGCTTGAACTAGGATTTATAAGAGCCGAATTAGATCCAAACTGTTAGAAAACGTTATTTTCAAGGGCCGGGTGTAGTATTACATAAATTTTATGAACAAATAATACTAATAAATCTTATTTTTTTCATTAATTAGGAATTTGACCAGTAATCAAACTTTCAGCCTCTACTGCCCTGAACTAGGCCTTATTTAAACCGAATTGGGCCCAAAAAGTGAGAATACATAGGTTTCAGGAGTCGGGAGTAGTATTACATAGTTTCTATGTATAATTACAACTAATTAACCTTATTTCAAGTCTTAATTGAAAATTTGTCTAAAAGTCAAACTTTCAACCCCAATTGGCCTGAACTAGACTTATAAGAGCCAAGTAGGGCCATAGCAAGGAGAAAACATGATTTTCAAGAGTCGGGAGTAGTATTACATAGTTTTTATGTACTACTACTACTTAATTAACCTTATTTCTTGCCATATATTGGAAGTTTAACCAAAAGTTAAAATTTTATCCCTGATTGACCTGAAATGGGCCTTATAATAGTCGAATTGGGCCCAAACTATGAGAAGACGTGGTTTTCAAGTACCAGGAGTAGAATTACATAGTTTTTTGTACACATGCTACTATTTAATCTTAATTCTTGTGTTAATTGAGAAGTTTGACTAATAGTTAAACTTTCAGCCCCTTTGGCCTGATTTAGCCTTAAAGGAGTCGACTTGGGCCCAAAGAGGGAGAAAACGTGAGTTTCAAAATCTGAGAGTTGTATTACATAGTTTTATTTACAAATATTACTAATTAATCTTATTTTTAATCTTAATTGGAAAGTTTTACAGGAAGTCATATTTTCAGCCCTGATTAGCCAGATCTAGGCCTTATAAGAGCTGAGTAGGGCCTAAACAGTGAGAAAACGTGTTTTTCAAGAGCCAAGAATAGAAATACATAGTTCTATGTACAATTTCAACTAATTAGCATAATTTCAAGTCTTAATGGGTGTTTGACCAAAATTCAAACTTTAAGCCCCGAGTGGCTTGAATTAGGCCTTATAAGAGCCGAATAGGGCCTAAACAGTGAGAAAATGAGCTTTTTAAGAGTCAAGAGTTGAATTACATAGTTTCTATAAAAAATAATACTAATAAACCTTATTTCTTAGGTTAATTGGAAGTTTTGAGTAATAGTCAAATTTTCAGCCCCGTTTGGCCTGAACTAGGCCTTATAAGAGCCGAATTGGGCCCAAACGGTGAGAAAATATGATTTTCAAGAACTCGGCGTAGTATTACATAGATTATATGAACAAATAATACTAATAAATCTTATTTCTTATGTTATTAAGGAAGTTTGACAAATAGTCAAACTTTTATCCCAGACTGCCCTGAACTAGGGCTTATAAGACAAATTAGGCCCAAAAAGGGAGAAAACGTGAGTTTCAAGAGTCGGAAGTAGTATTGTTTTCTATTGATTTTGCAAAGGGGAAAACTTACAAAAAAGGGGGCCGAGGAGCTAAATTACAAGTAATTCTTTGCAGGAAGAAGATTACAGGTAGATCTCCTCTGAGATTTCTAGGGAGTGTGCCGGTAGGAATCTAATCAGCGCGCGATCACTTTATCTCTTTGACGATGCGATCGATCAGACAATCGGACTGCTGCCTTGATGGGATTCCCTTCTCGCCTAGTTTGGGGAATCGGAGAACAGAAGGTTGATAGAACCCTCTTGTTACTTCTCAAACTGCCTCCACTTGGGAATTCCTTCTCGCCTGGTTCCGGAGATTCCTTGAGGGGGAGGTAGATCTTAGGGTTTAGCACCCTGATTAGAGAAGTAGTTCTCTGAATTCTTGAAAGCAAGGGAGTAGGTCTCTATTTTTAGCTGTCTCTCCTCTTTTTCCTCCGCGTGTGTGTGCTTTGTATGCCTCTGATAGGCTATTTATAGGGAGAGCGCGGGTATGATTGTCCCTTTGCAATCTGGAAACAGATTGAGTCAATCTGTTTACATGTAGAAAGTAGCCTTGCCGCGAGGGTAGAATCATCTTTTGCGAAGCTAGGAATAGCAGGTAGTGTCGATCTCCTGATCCGTTTTGATCTTTTTTCAAATAATTGAAAGATCTCCCCTGATCTTCTTACTTGTTTTAGGAGAGTTAAGAGATTACGGTAAACAACTACCAAATTTGATCCCAGATTTGATCTTGATTAGATTTGATCTTGAATGGATTTGATCTCATCTGGAGATTTAATTGGTCAAAGGTAACCATAGAAGACCCGCAGCGGAGCTGCCGCGTCGAGCTCACAGCGGAGCTGGAAGGAGCATCTAGCGAAGTTAAAAGAAAGCTCTTCAGCGGAGCTGGATATTTTTGTGGCGAAGCTACCAATTACTCCTTTGCGCAGCTGCATAGGGCTTCGGGCGAAGTTAACTGAGCATCTCTCGTAGCGAAGTTCGCGAAGGAACTCCCTGCGATGCTAAGCAACTTCAGCTTCTCATGCGAGACTTATCTTGTGGGCTCGTGCGAGACTAAGTGTTGAGCTAACTTAGTGTCCCCGGACCTGCTTGGGTCTTCTCACGAGCTTTTCTTGATTTACTGTCTGCTTCGCTGGATCAGTAGAGTCCAAGTTGCTGATTCGTCCCCTTTGAGATGGGTGAAGAACTCGTCGTCGGCTTGTCTGCCACTTGTCTTTGGTAAATGTCAACAAGTTAGACATTGTTCAGGCCAGTTAGGAATCTTGTCTTTTTTAGAGTGTCAACAAGACCCCTTTCAAAGTTTTCGTAAGTCTGCAATGGAATGGTTCGGCTCCGAAATACTTTGAACTGCTTTGATTGATGATATGTGAAATGCGAACGTCGCCATAGTGGTTGAGTTCAGCTCTGCTTTCAATCCTGCTTTCGGATCGGAATAAGTTCGCCGATGAATCGCGTAGATTTGCGATTCTGGGTAGCTTTGCATCTGGGTAGCTTAGCGTTCGAGCCTCCCGGAGTAGCTTCGCTTCAAATCAATTTTGGAACGACGTTTCTTTCCCGAGGCTAACTGCTTTCTGCGAGTTACGAGAAGAATTGCTCCCTTTTCGAGGTCAGAATAACCTCTTTTGCTTTTACCGAGAGAGATTGTTCCCTTTCTCAAGGCTAAGCATTTAAATGCTTTGAATTCGCCCGTGCTTCCAAGCTTGAAGCAGCGGCGGTGTGATCAGGCCATGAGGCCTATAAATAGGACACTTGAAGTTATTTTTAGAGAAACAATCTGTTCATGACGTTCCCTCGTTGCCCAAAAATAGGGACTCGGATCTCTGGAATAGTGGGGGTGCCCACTCTGGTCACTAATCGGCCAAGAACTGGTGAGTCTCGGTCATCCAGAGACTTTACCAACGGACTAGTGACTTTAAGGAGTCTATCTCCCTTAATTTTCATAGCTTCACCAGCTATTACAGGGATTGATTTCCCTTGTTCTTCATTCTATATCTGACTGACTTGTAGAGAAGGGTTCCAGCCCTATTTTTCAGCTTCTCAGCGAATCTATCATTCTCGCTTGATTAGGAAAAGACTTTTTCACGCAGAGTTCCTGTCTTGATCTGCTGAATCTGCCTGTTAAACCTATCACATAGGCAAGGATTGGGACTTAATCTCTTCAAGGTTGAGCCAGTCTTACCATATAGGTGAAGTCAAGACTGCGTCCCTCTGGACCAGTCTGGATTAGCCATATAGGCGAGGCTAGGACTTGGTCCTTTTTGAGAGGCTTCTTCAGCCTAACTGTCTTAGGCGAAGCTAAGACTCGGCTTATGCTGAGCTAGTCCATCATCACTGTGCAAGTGAGGTATCCTCTGCTTAACTGAAGCACCACTAGATCGGATATGAATTGCTTCGCTCTAAGAATTTGACTTAGCATTTCATCTTTGCAGTTTTCTTCTTTGATTTAATGCTAACCTGTTTCTAGTTTGGATTGCAGTAAACTGTGCCCGCCTGTCTTTGTCTTGATGAAAGAGACCAGAAACTCACCTCTCGATCTTCCAGTCGAAACTTTAATCCTAAGCAGGAGGAACATACTGGAGCAGCTGATGCGTGTTCCAAGAAGAGGTTGGCAGTTGCTTATCCGAGATGATCTGCTTCGGGAAGGGGTTGGTAGTCTGTAAGGTCTCGGATCCTTCCTTTGCCAATTTTGATTACGGAAGATCCCGCTTTCTGGTGGCAACCAGTCCTTTGCCAATTTTCATCAAAGAAGATCCAGCTTCTTGATGGCAAAATCTGCCATTAGGTGAAGGATCACGGCCTTGTGCAGGAGGAAGGCCTTTCGTGTCCAGTTGGTTTGGCTTAGTACCTTGGAAGTAGATAGGACAACTTGTATACCTTTGGAGCAATGATTCGATTGTATGAAAAATAATCTTGATGTAGCAGTATCAATGTATCTTCCCTTTTGAATCAATAAAAGTTTTATTTTCTGCTTATCTGCTTTGTTTCCCTCCTTTTTGATTCGAGAACATCTGAGTGGACTAACACAGGTAAGTCTTTTTCTTAGGAGGAAATGAAAACTTTTAACTGAGCTAAGCTTCCAGCGAAGCTGAAGACAGATTTCCAACTAAGTCAGGAGCGAGCTTCCAGCGAAGCTAGCATGAATTTTCTGCGAAGTTAGAGCCGAGCTTTCAGCGGGGCTAAGGTTCATCTTTCAGCGAAGTTACTCAAACGTCATGCGACGCTGAACTCATGGCAGAGTTAGCCCTTAGCGGGGCTGAAGCAACGCTTCTCGGGAAGGTGCTTAGGCGCCGTTTCAAATTAATTTGAAACGTCTGCATGCGCTCCTTTCGAGGAGGCAAAGTTTAGGCAATGATCAGCCTATAAAAGCCCGATTAGGCTGAAAGAGAAGGAACCACTTCTCTTTGGATTTTTAGAGAACTCCAAATCTCTTCTTCTTCTTTCTTCTTCGTTTGATAATTCAAGAACTTTTTCAGTTCTCCGATGGCTCCCAAAAGACGAGCAGGCAAAGAGGTAGCAACCTCCACGACAGAGGGACCTGCTCCTCCTCCGGTCATCGAACGACCTATTGCGGGTAGGGATCTTTCCCTCTTATTCAGAGATTTTCATCTCTTTTTTAAGTCAATTTCTGGCTATCTTTCGATGAATCCAGAGCGATCAATCGTGATCCCGTGATCTTAGGGAGTTCAAGTCCCTTAATTTCCCTTGATTTCTTGATTTAGGAATTTGAGAACCGAAGGGTTTCTTCTCCAAGCTTCTATGCGAAGCTAACCCTTAGGCGGTTCACATCCTATTGAATGATAGTATGCGAAGCTAGCCTTAGAAGCGTGGTTGGAAAAGGACCTTAATGCCCTTGAAATAATTTTTAAGCAATAGTGCTCTTCTAGCGAAGTTAGCTCTTGGGGCTTCTTCGCGTTGAGGCCAAGCTTCCAGAGCGAAGCCAACACTTAGATATTCTTTCTGCATCCTGCCTTCATATGGAGTGCGGAGTTAAACTGTGGCTGTGGAGCTGAAGGTGATTACTAGTCCTACTTCTCCAATACTAGTGGTTGAGCCAGCTCTCCCAGAAATAGTCACCAGTCCTACATCGATTGTGGCTAGTGTACTGGTTTCAATGAGGACTCCTCCGAGATCACCGACAATCCCTCATATTGCTCCAGCCAGTGCTTCTACTATTCCTTCCACAGTTATGTCAGTGAAATCGGTGGAAGCTTTGTCTTCAGAGGCTGCTTGTTCACCGGGCGTAGTTGAGGCCGAGAATGAATTCGGGCTGAGTTAGTCGACAGCTTTTATAAGGGCTTAAAGCGATCCATTGCTTTGGTCTTGAAGGGCTCAACTACCTCATTCTCTGCTTTAAAGGTGATTCTCTCCCGAAGTATTGACAGTATCTGAGACTTTGGAGGGGACGACCAGGCCGCCACATTGGAGCTTCTGGTGGATAAGCTTGAGAGGGACGTAGACGAATGGCGCCGTCTTAGCCATTCAGATCTGGTGTCTTTAGCTGATGAACAACTTGCACACCTTGCTGCTCAAATGCGTGAAGCCCACCTCGCCGCTCAAGAAGCAGCTAAGGCAATTTCCTCTGACTTGAAATCCTTGGAGATGAGGAGAGTAGAACTTGGGGATGCCATAGATGCTTCTAACAGTGCTTTTCTTGATGCTGAGGATAAGATTGAGAAGGCCAAGGAAATAATCAGGAAGGCTAATCTTCTTTTGTTCAAGGCTGAACCGGTGCGTCTTGAAGAGATTGCTCGGCTCGAGCAGCTTAAGGTCCAGAATGACGAAGTCTTGCGGCAGGAGCTAGCACAGAGGGCAACTTTGGTTGAAATTGAAGCTCGCCTGGTCCAGACAGTAAGTGATTGGTAGTGAAAAGTGCATTTTTACCATTACAGTTACCATCACATTTTCATATTTATTCATATAATTATGCACATTTACTAATATTTTATTATTTATTGTGTGCAGGCCTTGAGTGTTTAATTAAATAAAGAATAAAAGCTTAATGAAGCCCAAAAGCCCGTATCAAAGCCCAAGTCCAAGCCCAAGTGCAAAAGTGCAATTACAAAAAGTCAAAAGTGCAAATACAAAGTGTAAATATTACGAATACTACAAAGAGGGAAAGGATAGAATTCTATTCAACCCTAAATGCTTGGTGGATGAGGATAAATAAGAGTGCAAGGATGAGATTCATTTTTGAAGGGATTTGGATTTAGGGTAACTTGATTTCTAAGTTATCTCGAAAATCCAAAATGAAGAGTCAAGATGCAGCTTCCAGAAGGAAACGCCCAGATGGACGGACCAAAGGAGTCCACGCGCGAAAGCGCGTGGCCAACTGCCACTACTTTGCCGCGGAAACGCGGCCCAAGCCGCGTTTCCGCGGCAGTCCTGCCTTATCCCGTTACCAGTTTTTGTGGAGGAGTCGTGCTGGGACTCTAATTCCTTCTGCACCTATAAATACCCCTGCAGGCGCAACAGAGAGGGCATCCAGAGAAGATTAGGGTTTTTCTTTAGCTTTTTCTTAAATTTCTGCACGTTGTAATTTCGTTTTAAAGGCTTTGTGGAGAAGAAGGAGCTTGTATTTGGAGACATACTTTCGAATAAAGGTTACTTTCTTTTGCATATTTAATTCTTGTCAATTTTTATTTCTTTTCTCTGCGATTAATTGCTTCGGTTTTCATCTGTGATCTCTTGTTTTGTTTCTTCTTCTTTTCTTCTAATTAAAAAAGAAAATAAAAAATAATATAAAAAATGATGTCTAACTAATTCTTCGTGTGGTTTGCTGATCTCTTAAGCAACCCTAGGGCAAGTTAGGATTTGAATCGATTGATGACCAGATTTTAGAAACCCTAGGTCTAAAGATTGTTTTTCTTGAAAATTAAACTGATGATTAGATTTCTTAATCTAGGTTGCACATTTAAATAACTCCTCATGCCTTCATATTTAAGAACTAGGACAGCCTAAATTTAAGATTAGTCTTTTCTTAAGCTGTACTTAGATGTTAGGATGAAACATTGTTTAGTTTTTGATAATGCAACTTAGTTAGATTCTAGTATCATATTTTCTTGCTTGAATCACTCTTAATAATCTAGGGTAAATCACATTTATCTCAAGATGAAATTCAACATCCAAGACTTGCATGGTGGGTTGTGGTAGTAGATCAGTAAAACCATACTTCTTTATTCAAATCCACTTCAAATCTAATCCTTCTTTGTTTTATTCAAAGCATACAGAGAAATCGGCCGAAAAGCTTGCATCGCATCCTTCCCTGAGGATCACGACCCGCTTTGGCCCTTGCTACAGCGGATAGCATTGAGACTAAGAACTCTACAACTCATTCTTCTTATTTACAAATTCTAAAATCTCAATCAAAATTTTGGCGCCGTTGCCGGGGATCGAACCCGGGTCACCCGCGTGACAGGCGGGAATACTCACCACTATACGCCATACTTGAACGCCTTCCAAAGCAAAGTAAGTCGTCGCAAAAGGATCAAAGGTAAGCAGGACTGAAGAGGTTGGTATGTATGTGTTTAATTTTCTTTCTTTTCTTTCTTTAGTTTAGATCACACCACCATATTCCCAATTTCTTTTCCTCACTTTCATTGTAAATATCACTTCTAATTCTCATTCTTCTTTCTTTCTAACTTAACTTTAAATTAATAAAAACTTTAGAGATAACTTATTGACAAAGCTTCCATCGCTAGTCCCTCCCTGAGGATCACGACCCGCATAGCCACTGCTACCGCGGATTAGAATTGAGCACCTCGCACATCCTTTTCCTAAATCTAATATTCTTTATTTTTGTGTGCAGAAAAATTTCAACCAAAATTTCAATCACAAATGGAAACAAGGATCTCCAATATGGAAAGAAAGGTGGACACTCTGGTTAAAAGCAACGACACGCTGGCTCAAGTCTTGACTAGGATAGAGATGCAAATGAATCAGCAAGAAAGGCAAAAGGGTACTCTACCTAGTCAACCATTCCCAAACCCTAGGAACTCTAGTCAAGCTCACTTGGCTCAAGAGAATCATATGAGTCAGTGCAATGCGATTCATACATTGCGGTCGGGAAAACAAGTTGATAACCAAGTATCAACACCATCAAGTTCTAAACAAGCATTCAGCTTGCCTGATCCCACTCCATCTCAACTTGATGCCAACAACACTAAAAAAGACAAGTCAGCCGAAGATATGCACAAGCCCATTGCACCCTACCCAAATAGGCTTAAAGATAAGCAATGTGCACAAATGGATAAGGTACGCGAGATTTTTAATCAAGTCAAGATCAATATACCTCTTCTTGATGCAATCCAACAAGTCCCTAGTTATGCTAAGTTTCTTAAGGACATGTGCACAAAGAAGAGAAAGACTAATGTGCCCAAGAAGGTTTTTCTAGCCACTAACATTAGTGAGCTATTGTCCAAGCAGATCCCTGTCAAGTATAAGGACCCTGGTTGCCCCACCATCTCTTGCACAATAGGTCAAACTGCAATTAAGCATGCACTTCTTGATTTGGGAGCAAGTATCAACTTACTCCCCTTCTCAATCTACCAACAACTTGGGTTGGGCGAGCTTAGTCCGACTAAGGTTACAATCCAATTAGCTGACCGATCCGTAAAAATTCCCAAAGGAGAAATTACCGATGTGCTCATCCGAGTTGGGGAGTTTATCTACCCAGTAGATTTTATTGTTCTGAAGACCGAACCTGTATCCACTCTTCGGTCTCAAACTCCCGTTATCTTAGGGCGTCCGTTCCTTGCAACTGCAAATGCGATCATAAATTGTAGGAATGGATCCATGAGGTTGACCTTTGGAAACATGACTAAAGAGGTCAATATCTTCAACCTGGAAAACCAATCTCGTAAGATAAAAGACCAAACATTTGAGGTAAACTTCATTGAGAACATTTGTGAAAAAGAAAGTGAAAATGAGTCTCTATTTCTTGACAAGTTATTTGAGGATAAATGCGATTTTAGTGATAAGACGACACATGTTGGGGATTATAATTTTAGAGTTCCTTTTAAAAAACGAAGATTTGATCTGAGTATCTTCAATGAGCCAAGCACTGAAATATCGCATGAGAATATAGTTCAAGAACCTCCGATTGACTTAACTTTCGAAAGCCTCTTTGAAAAAGAACTCCTGTGTTTAGATACATCGATTAAGGAGATGTTGGTTAATTATTCACTTCCAGGGAAAAGTGTTGATTTAAGTTTTGAGGAGATGTACGGAACTGAGCTAGAATTTCTCGGCATTCATAGTAAGGAAGTTCCAACTGAAAGACGTGATGAATTTTTGAATAATGGATGTGGACATATGATGAGGAAGAGCCTAAAGAAGATGAAAATGGGGAGAAAGAGAGTTAAAACAAAAATGTTGGTCTCCCCATTATGCCTTATAAAGAGAACCCATTGGAATGATGGGAAACGAGCTAGAGGGATGAATCCTAAGCAGCTCTAGGTGAGAGTGATACATGTGTTGTACATACAATGGTATACTATTATTCTTTGCTCCTCTTTATACTTTATTTCATGCATATATGCATTCATTTCATACATTGAGGACAATGCATGAGACAAGTGTGGGGGAGAATTTACTAACATATACTAAAAAAAAATTTATTTCTTTATATTTTAACATTATTTTGCCAAAAAAATAATAAATAAATAAATAAAATTAAAAAAATATAATAAAAAAAATATTTTATAAAAAGGACAGTATTTTGACTTATTTTTTGAAAGAAACTTAAGTTAGTTTTAAGAATTAGGAAAATCATGATTAGGATTTCTAAAAACTTAGTCAAAATAAATAAATTGTTTAATTTTTTAGGTATAGGAGGAGAAATTGAATAAGTAATTAGTCTTGATTTTTACCTTAATGAAATGTGCATACCTAATGCATATCTAGGATTCTAAGACAAAGACCCTTGTGCCTCATTTAAAAAAAAAAATCACTAATTAAGCTGGATACATGTGCCTCAAGAAGCATAAGTATTCACGCCTAAAGGTGAGTTAATAAATAAGCATCCTTAGTTTTGGGGCCTAGTTCACTCGAATTTGAGTCCGAGGGGTGTTTTCTCACCTGGTGCCCTAAGACTAACCAGTTTGGGAGTCACCGACTTTAAGTTCGCTACATGGGTGGATTAGAAAGCCTAATAAAACTAAGAAATATGATATATGTATTAACACATCTAATAGTCAATTAGTTAGGTATGAGGGCTTCAAGAAGCCTTGATACTTACACGAAAGAAAATTAGATGAGTTATATATATTAAAAAAAATAATAATCATAATAAAGAGGCATGAGAGTCCAAGTCAAGGAATTCTTAGATTCACAAGGATGTGTATGACTTTTGGTAACGAAAAAGACTATACAAACATTCAATTTTGATCCTTACCTAAAATAAATAACAATTGACTTTATTAAGACTAAGTTTAAGAATGAATAAAAATGATAATCCTAAAACTTATAGACTACTTAGTCTCTTTAAATATATTTCGAATATTTTCCTTTTTATGGATTTTGTGGGTGTAATCCGCTGAAAACCCTCACGAGACAACACTCGTCCTCTAGGGTAACCTAGGGGTTTACGGCTTGTTGCACATGCTAAGTGCAAACCGTGATTCCTACGAAAGTGAGTTAGCTAGATTAGTTTTTCTTTTTTGATTTTTACTCGAGGACGAGAAAAAAGATAAGTGTGGGGGTGTGATTGGTAGTGAAAAGTGCATTTTTATCATTACAGTTACCATCACATTTTCATATTTATTCATATAATTATGCACATTTACTAATATTTTATTATTTATTGTGTGCAGGCCTTGAGTGTTTAATTAAATAAAGAATAAAAGCTTAATGAAGCCCAAAAGCCTGTATCAAAGCCCAAGTCCAAGCCCAAGTGCAAAAGTGCAATTACAAAAAGTCAAAAGTGCAAATACAAAGTGTAAATATTGCGAATACTACAAAGAGGGAAAGGATGGAATTCTATTCAACCCTAAATGCTTGGTGGATGAGGATAAATAAGAGTGCAAGGATGAGATTCGTTTTTGAAGGGATTTGGATTTAGGGTAACTTGATTTCTAAGTTATCTCGAAAATTCAAAATGAAGAGTCAAGATGCAGCTTCCAGAAGGAAACGCCCAGATGGACGGACCAGAGGAGACCACGCGCGAAAGCGCGTGGCCAACTGCCACTACTTTGCCAAGCCGCGTTTCCGCGGCAGTCCTGCCTTATCCCGTTACCAGTTTTTGTGGAGGAGTCGTGCTGGGACTCTAATTCCTTCTGCACCTATAAATACCCCTGCAGGCGCAACAGAGAGGGCATCCAGAGAAGATTAGGGTTTTTCTTTAGCTTTTTCTTAAATTTTTGCACGTTGTAATTTCGTTTTAAAGGCTTTGTGGAGAAGAAGGAGCTTGTATTTGGAGACATACTTTCGAATAAAGGTTACTTTCTTTTGCATATTTAATTCTTGTCAATTTTTATTTCTTTTCTCTGCGATTAATTGCTTCAGTTTTCATCTGTGATCTCTTGTTTTGTTTCTTCTTCTTTTCTTCTAATTAAAAAGAAAATAAAAAATAATATAAAAAAATGATGTCTAACTAATTCTTTGTGTGGTTTGCTGATCTCTTAAGCAACCCTAGGGCAAGTTAGGATTTGAATCGATTGATGACCAGATTTTAGAAACCCTAGGTCTAAAGATTGTTTTTCTTGAAGATTAAACTGATGATTAGATTTCTTAATCTAGGTTGCACATTTAAATAACTCCTCATGCCTTCATACTTAAGAACTAGGACAGCCTAAATTTAAGATTAGTCTTTTCTTAAGCTGTACTTAGATGTTAGGATGAAACATTGTTTAGTTTTTGATAATGCAACTTAGTTAGATTCTAGTATCATATTTTCTTGCTTGAATCACTCTTAATAATCTAGGGTAAATCACATTTATCTCAAGATGAAATTCAACATCCAAGACTTGCATGGTTGGTTGTGGTAGTAGATCAGTAAAACCATACTTCTTTATTCAAATCCACTTCAAATCTAATCCCTTCTTTGTTTTATTCAAAGCATACAGAGGAATCGGCCGAAAAGCTTGCATCGCATCCTTCCCTGAGGATCACGACCCGCTTTGGCCCTTGCTACAGCGGATAGCATTGAGACTAAGAACTCTACAACTCATTCTTCTTATTTACAAATTCTAAAATCTCAATCAGTAAGCTTTAATGAGGCCGAGTTGAGGTCGCAGGCGCTTATCAGGGCTGCTGAGGAGAGGAAGAATAGGCTGGCCACTCTTGAAGAACGAATCAAATCCTATGAAGCACCCTCGTAGCTTGTAATCCATGCATTCATGTATCCCTCTTTTGGAATCAATAAAAAGTAATTTTATTTGACTCCCCTGTTGCATTTTCAACTTGTTTTTTCTTCTGAATTTTCAATTTTTGCTTTCAAGTTATATTGCAGTCCTCAAAAGGAAACGAAAAAATGATATAACTAATCCAATCAGCGGTGATAAGCTGATAAAGTTAGTCACACATTTGAGAAAACAGTCCTTACTAGACTAAAAGATGAGACTTGACTATCCGTCGGTTCAGAGGTCGCAGGGACGTAACCGATTGAAAAGCCACCAAGCTCAAAATTTTGTCATTCAGAGGTGAGGAACTGGACATGATGACAAAGAAATAGTCCCTACTGGACTGAAAGATGAGACTTGGCTATCTGTCAGTTCAGAGGTCACAGGAACGTAACTGATTGAGAAGTCACCAAGCTCAAGATTTTGTGATTGAGAAGTCACCAAGCTCAAGATTTTGTCATTCAGAGGTGACGAACTTGACATGATGACAAAGAAGTAGTCCCTACCGGACTGAAAGATAAGATTTGGCTATCTGTCGGTTCAGAGGTCGCAGGAACGTAACCGATTGAGAAGCCACCAAGTTCAAGATTTTGTCATTCAGAGGTGACGAACTGGACATGATGACAAAGAAGTAGTCCCTACCGGACTGAAAGATGAGACTTGGCTATCTGTTGGTTCAGAGGTCGCAGGGACGTAACCGATTGAGAAGCCACCAAGCTCAAAATTTTATCATTCAGAGGTGACGAACTGGACATGATGACAAAGAAGTAGTCCCTACCGGACTGAAAGATGAGACTTGGCTATCTGTCGGTTCAGAGGTCGCAGGGACGTAACCGATTGAGAAGCCACCAAGCTCAAAATTTTGTCATTCAGAGGTGACGAACTGGACATGATGACAAAGAAGTAGTCCCTACTGGACTGAAAGATGAGACTTGGCTATCTGTCGGTTCAGAGGTCGCAGGGACGTAACCGATTGAGAAGCCACCAAGCTCAAAATTTTGTCATTCAGAGGTGACGAACTGGACATGATGACAAAGAAGTAGTCCCTACTGGACTGAAAGATGAGACTTGGCTATCTGTCGGTTCAGAGGTCGCAGGGACGTAACCGATTGAGAAGCCACTAAGCTCAAAATTTGTCATTCAGAGGTGACGAACTGGACATGATGATACAAGGCTTGATTATCAACTCCATGAGGATTTTGATATTTCCTTTGAAAGAAATTGTCAGAGGTATATTGTTAACGTGACAATCAGAAAAGTCTAATGAAGACTGATAGACTTTGAGGGGAGTTTATCAGAAACTCGCTAGGGAGTTAGGAAATGAATCCCGCAAAGATCACGTGTCAGAGGTGATCATTAACGTGACAAAAAGAACTCCGTGGGGATTTGTAAAGCAATTTTTTAGAGGCGTGATGTTAACTTGACAAGGATTCATTTACTGTTGAGGTGTTTGAACATAACAGTAATTCGAGTGGATCTGTCGTCCTTTATATGTGGTCTTACCATTCCATGGATGGGAATTGGTAAGTGATTCTGGAGAGGGAATCAAATGGGAACAAGTCCCTTAGGATTTTTAGCAAATCTTCAGCCGTCAACGGATTTGATATGCCTTTACCAACTACCGTTTGAGTCGGGCTAGCCATGCTATTCCCCTCAGCATGATGAGTTGTCAAGCACTTATGTTAGGCTTAAAGGCCAACATTTTCCTCTATCCTTAACTGCGGAATCAGATGGGAACAGGTCCTTTAGGATTTTTAGCAAATCCTCAGCTGTCAACGGATTTGGTATGCCTTTACCGACTACCGTTTGAGTCGGGCTAGCCATGTTATTCCCCTCAGCATGATGAGTTGTCGAGTACTTATGTTGGGCTTAAAGGCCAACATTTTCCTCTATCCTTAACTGCGGAATCAAATGGGAACAGGTCCCTTAAGATTTTTAGCAAATCCTCAGCTGTCAACAGATTTGGTACGCCTTTACCAACTGCCGTTTGAGTCGGGTTAGCCATGCTATTCTCCTCAGCATGATGAGTTATCGAGGACTTATGTTGGGCTTAGAAGCAATGTTTTTCCTCTAGCCTTATTCACCGAAGGCTTCAGATCGTGTCACATAAAGTGAACATTTCTGTATTCCACTGGTGACCTCTAAAATCTCACTGGGGATTAAAGAGTTAAGTCTAAACTTCATGGGAAATTTGTCAGGTAGATCGACATTTCTCGTGGAGCGTCACCTTTCGTTCATCAAGACTTTGGTTCTCAGCTGATCTTCGTGTCTAGATATGGAGTACAAACTTCACAGGAAATATATCGAGTAAATTGAGATTCCTCGTGGAGTTTCACTTTTGTTCGTCATAATCAAGACTTCAGTCACACCTGATCATCGAATCTGAACATGAATGTGGAAACATTAGAAAGGTCCTGCAAGGATGCATTACGAACCTTCTTCGATGAATTCGACTCATTCAAGATCGTCGTGAAGTCGAATTGATTTGCGAAAGAAGAATGCAGAGATGGTTGAAATTGATTCCACCTGTGGAAAGGGACTCCTTGAGGAGATGAAACAGTCAGACGAGTTCGACTTGATGATCAGAGGTGTAATGTTAACATGATCATGCATAGTACTTCGTTGATCAGAGGTATAGTGTTAACGTGATCATGGATAGCACTTGTCGTTGATTGGCATCAGGAGCGTGTCACCATTTGGATTCGCTAGGCGATAAGCTCCACTCGAGTAGACTGCCTCTACTACGAAAGGTTGTCCTTATTTGGTTGGTGGAATGACATATTACAACCCCCTGCGCATTTTTCGATGTTGTTGGCTGTTGTGACTCATCAGGGTCTGGTTGTACTGTCGCAAGTTATTTGTCAGACCTAATACCGTCGGCTATCGGTTGTCTCCTCTTCAGAACTGCTGAGAGAAGTGACTGGTGCGGTGTCATCTGCTGCGAGAGATATTGCAAGACTTGCCTTTAGCTTTGAACTGACTTGAGTCCCATTGCTTTAGCCGTTGATGGAATAAGACCCATAGCTTTTGGAAGTAGAGTTGACTACCTCCATACTCCCTTTCAGGATAGGAGTTAGGCAGTGGCCTTTTTATGTTCTGACTTCAGAGTCAAAATACCTGCTTCGATCAGTGCTTGGATTTTGTCTGGGTCAAGATGAATTCCTTTTGATGTAACAATAAATCAAAGGAACTTGCCACTCGAAACCCCCAAGAAGGATTTTGTCGGATTCATTTTCAGTTGATGAGCCCGCATTATGTCGAATGTCGTCCTCAAGTCGTGAAGGTGGTCATTCTTATCACGACTTTTGACAGCAATGTCGTTGACATAACATTCTACCATTTTTCGGAGATGATTGCGGAAAATTGTATTCATCGCCCGCTGATAGGTTGCTCCCGCGTTCTTTAATCCGAAGGTCATCACGGTGTAGCAGTATACCCCCAATGGTGTCCGGAATGAAGTATGCATCTCATCCTCTGGATACATCTTAATCTGATTGTACCCTGAAAAGCCGTCCATGAAAGACATTCTTTCGAATCCACAGGTATTGTCAATCTTGACATCGGTGATGGGTAGTGGGAATTCGTCTTTAGGACATGCTGTATTGAGATCATATAGTCGATGCAGATCCGTATTTTCCCATTCTTTGTTAGAACGGGAACGATATTAGCAACCCAATCTGGATGTTGTTCCTCCCGTATGAAGTCGCATGCAATGAGCTTATGAACTTCGACTTCAATAGCCTCCATAATGTTCAGACGAAACCGGCGTTGCTGCTGCTTGACTGGCTTGGCGTCAGGTCTGATGTTCAGACGATGCATGGCTACTTGTGGATCAAGTCGGGGCATATCTTCGTAGTTCCATGCAAAGACATCTATATACTCCTTTATAAGTATCACCAATTCTTCTCTTTCTGCGAGTGATAAGCTTTCACTTATAAAGATGGGCTTAGGGTGGTCTTGACTACCCAAGTTAACCTGGATCACCTTGTCTTCAGTAAGTGGTTCACGTTATTCGAATCGCTTTTCCCACTGGAGATCCAATTGCTAAGCCCATGGTTCCTCATCAATAACTTATGCTGGCTCCAATTGGCTGCTTGAAGTCATATTAACAGTGAGCTCTTTGAACATCGTTCTCACACTGACGTCCGAGTCCCATTCAGAAGAAGAGGCAGAGTGTGATGGGATTGGTTTGTTATCTTCAGATTGAACCGTTGCTGGCGGTGTAGGTGTAACGTATCCCAACCCCCTGCGTGTGTTATCATAGTAATTTGCAGGTTTCCCTCTTGGCACGAAGTCACGCAGAAAACCACGTCTTCCTTTTTCGAAATTCAGACCCTTCCCATGCTTCAGGTTGCATCCCATTTTCCTCATCATGTGGTGTGTTGATCGCGCATAATGGAAAAATTGTGGGGTGTCTGAGTCTGAACTTGAATCCGCGGCTGCAGACCTTTGCAGTTGGGCTTTACTAAATATTATTGGTAATTGACCCTCTTTGGATGGAGGGACCACTAAAACGGCTCCTTCTACAGATTCCACGGGTGTACTGGATGCACTTGGTTTATGTAAAGGCATGGGCAGAGAGCTATCCATAACGGATTCAAACAATTCGTCACTCACGAGATAATCAAAGGAAATATTGTCATTAATACCCATTCACCCTCATCTTCAGAAGGAGTGTTACATCGGGGATTATTAAAACATGCTACAATTGGTTCACCGACCAATATGGCTGGTATGTCTGCTTTGGACTCTGAATCCGCTTCATTACCACTATTATCGTTGTCAGGCAATGCTTCTTTAGACGCTTCACCGATCTCTTGATAAAGAAGAGCGTCAGTAAAGTAATTCTCTACCCCTTTGAATGGTTGCTTTTCAGCGAAGACAGTTCGTACTGTTGCATCATCTTCCACATATTTGAAGCACTGGTATAGAGTAGAGGGAACAATCCAATTAGCGTGAATCCAGGGTCGTCCTAGCAACAAGTTGTATGATGTGTCAGCATCAATGACATATCACGTCACTTCTAACTTCAGGCTCCCTATTCGGCAACAGAGTCGAATCTTTCTAAGTGGATGACTACTCTCGGCATTAAAATCGTATATTGTTATGGTGGTTGCAGACAACCGATACAGTAGTATGCCAAGGAAGTAGAGGAGTCTTTGGGGATGATACTGAGTGCAGACCCCGGATCAACCTGTACCCTTTCAATGCATGTCGAACCGATATATCCGGTGTAGTACAAAGGTCGATCGTGCTTGTTATCCTTGAGAAGCATATCCTCCGCTTTGAAGGTAATAGCAGGTTACTTTGATTGCACATGATGGCATTCGGGGCAAGAAGACTGAGTGTCATCTTTAGGGATTTCTGGCATATATATCAGAAATGATTCTGAGTTAGCTAGTGCATCCCTGAGTGCTTCTCTTGTCTCTTTCGAGAGACGAAGGAGCTCGTGTATGGTAATATGAGTTGGGATATTAGCCAGCTGGGCCAATATGTCAAAACAAAAGGGCATGTTAAGCCCTGCGCCTGAAGGTTTCTTCAGGACATGGTCGAACCGGATTTCTTTCTGCTTCTCTTTTCCGTCGTCGGGAGCGGAGTCGGTGTGGATATTTGTACTGACGTCGTCTGCTGTTATTTCTCATTAGTAGCTTTCTCATACTGTTTTAAGTATGATTTTCTGGATTGAGTACCAGTCGGTTGAGGTACATCAGCCTGCGTTGTGCGAGCGTGCTTTTCCCCTTCAGAATCGCTGAGAGAAGCTGTTATGAGATTGCCGTGATATGGCAGGATGGAGATAACATTGCAAGATTGGCCCATCGACTTGGATTTCTTCGAATCCCATTGTTCATCTTGGACAAGGTCTGGGTGTATCCACATGATTTCCCCGTTCTCTAGTGTCAAGGGAACAAGACCCTTATTCTCTTGAGTTTTAGCTGAAGGATGTTTTACTTTCAGCCGTGGTGCAGGGATTGGATAAGTCCCGTCAGGAACTGTGACCTTTGGGGTTTTGCCGAACTCGAGGGTCACCATGTTTGCAGTGACTTTCTTTTGCTCTGACTTCAGAGTCAGGATTCCGGCATCGACCAAAGCTTGAATCTTGTCCTTGAGGACAAAGCATTTATCAGTAGGATGATGAACCATCCTATGAAAGAGGCAATAGTTGGGATCGTTCGTGCGTCCTGTTTCATTAAGACGCTGAGCATCCGGCAGCTTCAACTTATTCGCTTTGTGGAGTAAATGGAATATTGGGACAACCTGTTCGTCTATGAAGGAGTACTATTTCGGAGGAAACTTAGACTCCTGATTATTGAAGCCACTCTTCTTGGCCTTCGACTGAACATCACCTGATAATTTGACGGACATAGTCTCTTTCCTTTTGGCTTGGGAAGACTGTGCCATGTCGCCACGTCCTTTACTATTCATACCCTATTTACCTTTAGGGGTGGATGGCTCAAACTTTTTAGCCGACTTTTCGGCTATCTCAGCTTGTTCGACCAGTTCTTTCAGGTATGGGCTTTGATAGCTCCCATGCGAATTTCTACTTGGTCTAAGAGTTATGCCTGCACGTCTGTAAGAGCATGGGTAATGGCATCCCAGCTGGGCACATCAGAGACAAGTTTCTGAACCGCTCAATGTAGTCATGGATAGGTTCGCCCTTCTTCTGTACGATAGAGAGGAGTTTGTCCATGGTCACCTCGGTATCATCCTCGTAGAAACGAGAAAGAAATCGAGTTTCTAGGTCGATCCAGGAATTGATGGAGCCCGGAGGGAGGCTTCAAAACCAGTCGAATGCTACCCCCTTCAGGGTGCCAATAAACAGTCTGGCCATTATAGCATCATTGTCTATAACATTACCGGTCTGAGACCAAAAATAGTAGATGTGCTGGTTTGGCGAGCTCTTACCATCATACGTATGTAACGTTGGTAGTTTGAACTTTGATGGTTATGGTACTGAATCCCATTCTAGCGAGTAAGGATGGACTGTCCCTACTTTCTTTAGTTCATCCCTCTGAGCCAGGGATGTGATTTGGGCTTGGACGCCTTTAAGAACTTCAGCGTCCATAGAGGAACCTTCCTTTGACTTCTCAGTCTTTGGTTGCTCATCACTATGATGTTCTTTCTCATTATGGTTACTCTCGGTATCATTATTATTCCAGTTAATGAGGAGTTGAGCGAGCATCTGTTGAATGTTGTCTAAGGCTTCTTGCTAGGCCTTTAGAGGTTTGCTCTTGAGCTTCCAACCTCGACGGAGGTCATCATTATCGTTATCAGCCATATTCATTGATACCCTATCTGTTTGTACTGAGCTTGACTGTTGCCGAAGAGGCGTACCCACTGTCTTCGTCCTCCTCATCAGACCATTGGAATAATCCTTTCATTGGTTCTGGTAAGGTTACTGCAGTTGAGGAGGATGACTGTTCATAACTGTAGGGTATTGCGACCCTAGATCTGGTGTTTCGGAAGACACCTTCTTCGTGTACCAAGACTTCGCTAAGACCCGGGCTATAATCCGGATCTAGGGAACTGTACGGAGAAGAGTTAGCAGCATGCGTCGCTCATCTGCCCCTATGCGGCTCCCGCCCCCTTCGATTATATCGACGGATGCAGAGGATAGATCTGGTAGATCTCGTGATACACCCGTTTTGTGATGTTTTACTGGAGCTTGCGTCGATAGTCGATCAAAGACTGATCGTCGGTCTGGAGGAGTGGCGGGGATTGGTCCTATCCGGCAATGGATTGAGTGGATTGTCACCAACTGACATCCCACTTGTTGACAACAGGAGGGAGAAATCCGAAAAGATTCTGACTTCCGTTTGCTTGTTAAGAATTCTCTCAAGTCAGATCCAGCCGGGCTCAAGTGGTTTAGCGTAGAGGCTCTGTTGGATTGCGCATAGGGCGATGCCCTGTTCCTTTCATCACCGCAGAGGTAATTAGCACTAAATAGTGCTTTAGCTCTAGCTTCGCGGCTAAAAACTTTGAGAATGTCCTTGGGTGTTGAAGCTGCATAAGCACCGCTATTAACACTTAGGGATGATCCCTTAGCTCCGCTGCGAAGAGCGAGCTTACTGCTTGAGGAATCAGGGAGCGAAGCACGCTGTGGCTCTTTATCTGCTATCTTGCTGCAAAGGAGGTTAGCACCGCTGGGTGCTCTAGTCTTAGCCTGACGGCAAAGAACTTCATGCATACCCTGAGGTACTGTGCTTACCACACCATCAGTAGCTTCGCTCATAAGAATGAGGCTGGCGCGAGGAGTTACTGCTCCAGAATTAGGCGAAGGCAAGGTCGCCGTTGTAACTTCGCGGCTGATAGTCTCAACGAAGCAGGCAGGCATCTTGCTTTTGTCTTCGCGGGACAGACGAACTTGTGGCGTAGCTACGCCTGAAGCTCCACATGGAGCTTTCTGTTTTGGCCTCCACATCTGCTTTGAAAGAGGGGACTTAGGTTCGCAGGGAACCTGGCTAGCCTTGCGCGAGACTGAGAGGAGTTGGGAGGATTCTGCCTCCGATTTCTGCTCCGAAACTTTGGCCATCGAGACCTTTCTATGCTTCCGTGCGTGGAGCATTGGACCACCCCCAGAGAGGAGTTCTTCAAATTTTCCTTGGTCGAAATGAACAACCAGGTTTTTGAAGGTAACGGCTCAAGATCCTCACCCTCCTTGTTGGGCCAGAGGACCGTAGTAGGCTTGCAGAGAGCCTTATCTGTCTTGATAGAGACTTACTTCAGAGAATTAGCCAGAGGGTTCCGGCTATGCCGACTTCTTTGCACTCAGCAGTAGACCCGAAGGTCTGTTTGTTGCATTGCGGCACTTGATTCTCAGCAGTGGAGAATGAAGTTCCTAGCGGAGTCACCATCTTGTTTTCCATTGATTTTGCAAAGGGGAAAACTTACAAAAGAGGGGGTCGAGGAGCTAAATTACAAGTAATTCTTTACAGGAAGAAGATTATAGGTAGATCTCCTCTGAGATTTCGGGGAAAGTGTGCCGGTAGGAATCTGATCAGCGCGCGATCACTTTATCCCTTTGACGATGTGATCGATCAGATAATCGGACTGCTGCCTGATGGGATTCCCTTCCGCCTGGTTCAGGGAATCGGAGAACAGAAGGTTGATAGAACCCTCTTGTTACTTCTCAAACTGCCTCCACTTGGGAATTCTTTCTCGCATGGTTCCGGAGATTCCTTGAGGGGGAGAAAGATCTTAGGGTATTAGCACCCTGATTAGAGAAGTAGTTCTCTGAATTCTTGGAAGCAAGGGAGTAGGTCTCCGTTTTTAGCCGTCTCTCCTCTTTTACCTCCGCGTGTGTGTGCTTTGTATGCCTCTGGTAGGCTATTTATAGGGAGAACATGGGTATAATTGTCCCTTTGCAAATCTGAAAACAGATTGAGTCAATCTGTTTACATCTGGAAAGTAGCCTTGTCGCGAGGCTAGAATCATCTTCTGCGAAGTTAGGAATAGCAGGTAGTGTCGATCTCCTGATCCGTTTTGATCTTTTTCTAAATAATTGAAAGATCTCCCCTGATCTTCTTACTTGTTTTAGGAGAGTCAAGAGATTACGGTAAACAACTGCCAAATTTGATCCCAGATTTGATCTCGATTAGATTTGATCTTGAATGGATTTAATCTTATCTGGAGATTTAATTGGTCAAAGGTAACCATAGAAGACCCGCAGCGGAGCTTCCGCGTCGAGATCACAGCGGAGCTGGAAGGAGCATCTGGCGATGTTAAAAGAAAGCTCTTCAGCGGAGCTGGATACTTTTGTGGCGAAGCTACCAATTACTCCTTTGCGCAGCTGCACAGGGCTTCGGGCGAAGTTAACTGCCTTCGGAGTTAACTGAGCATCTCTCGTAGCGAAGTTCGCGAAGGAACTCCCTGCGATGCTAAGCAACTTCAGCTTCTCATGCGAGACTTATCTTGTGGGCTCGTGCGAGACTAAGTGTTGAGCTAACTTAGTGTCCCCGGACCTGCTTGGGCCTTCTCACGAGCTTTTCTTGGTTTACTGTCTGCTTCGCTGGATCAGTAGAGTCCAAGTTGCTGATTCGTCCCCTTTGAGATGGGTGAGAACTGGTCGTCGGCTTGTCTGCCACTTGTCTTTTGTAAATGTCAACAAGTTAGACATTATCAGCCAGTTAGGAATCTTGTCTTTTTTAGAGTGTCAACAAGTATTACATAATTTCTATATATAATTAAAACTAATTAACCTTATTTCAAGTCTTAATTGGAAAGTTTGACCAAGAGTCAAACTTCAGCCTCAATTAGCCTGAATTAGGAGTTATAAAAGCAGAATACATGACGACGAGAAAACGTGATTTTCAAGAACCGAGAGTAGTATGACATTATTTTTATGTACAAATACTAATAATTAACCTTATTTCTAGTTATATTTGGGAAGTTTGACTGAAAGCCAAACTTTCATCCTCGATTGGCCTGAACTAAGCCTTATGAGAGTCGAATAGGGCCAAACGACGAGAAAACATGGTTTTCAAGTACCGGGAGTAGAATTACGTAGTTTTTTTATACAAATACTACTAATTAACCTTAATCATGTGTTAATTGGGAGGTTTGACCAAAAGTCAAACTTTCAGGCTTGCTTGGTCAGAATAATGCCTTAAAAGAACCGAATTGAGCCCAAACAACATGAATACATGAGTTTCAAGATCCGAGAGTAGTATTACAAGTTTTTATGTACAAATACTACTAATTAACCTTATTCTAGCCTTAATTGGAAGTTTGACAGAAGATAAACTTTCAGCCCCGATTGGCCTGAACAAGGCCTTATACGAGCGAATAAGGGCCAAACAGGGAGAAAATGTGCTTTTCAAGAGCTGAAAGTAGATGTTGACACTCTAAAAAAGACAAGATTATTAACTGGCTTGAACAATGTCTAGCTTGTTGACATCTACAAAAGACAAGCGGCAGACAAGCGACGACCAGTTCTTCACCCATCTAAGAGGGGACGAATCAGCAACTTGGACTCTACTGATACAGTGAAGCAGACAGTAAGCCAAGATCGTCCTTAAAAGCTCGTGAGAAGACCCAAGCACGTCCAGGGACACTAAGTTAGCTCAACACTTAGTCTCGCACGAGCCCACGAGTTAAGTCTCGCATGAGAAGCCAAAGTTGCTTAGCATCGCAGGACGCTCCTTCACAGCCTCGCTGCGAGCTAACTTACAGTTTCGCCCGGAGATGCTCAGTTAACTCCACAGAGAGTTAGCTTCACTCGAAGCCCCACGCAGCCGCGCAAAAAGATGATTGGTAGCTTCGCCGCAAGTCTTACCTAGCTCCGCTGAAAAGCTTTTCTTTTAACTTCGCCAAATGCTTCTCCCAGCTCCGCCGTGAGCTCAACGCAACGACTCCACTGCGGGTCTCTTATGGTCACCTTTGACCAATCAAATCTCTGAGATCAAATCTAATTGAGATCTAATTGAGACCAAATTTGGCAGTTGCTTGCCATAATCTTTTGACTCTCCCAATCAGGCAAGAAGATCAGGAGAAATCTTTCAGTTATTTGGAAAGAATCAAGGGCGCATCCCTCATTTAGCAGAGCGATCAAGAGATCAGCACTACTTGCTATTACTAGCTTCGCAAAAGCTATCTCTAGCCTCGCGGCGAGGCTACTTTCCAGATGTAAAACAGATTGACTCGATCTGTTTTCAGATTTTCAAGGGATAATTATACCCCTGCTCTCTCTATAAATAGCCCACCAAAGGCACACGAGAAACTCTCTCTCTGAGAGGAACGGGAAAAAGAGGAGAGACGGCTAAAGACAGAGATCTATTCTCTTGCTTCCAAGAATTCAGAGAATTACTTCTCTAATCAGGGTGCTAATACCCTAAGATCTTCCTCCCTCTCAAGAAATTTCCGGAACCAGGCGAGAAGGAATTCCTAAGTGGAGGTAGCTTGAGAAGTACCAAGAGGGCCCTACCGAGCTTCTGTTCTCCGATTCCCGAACCAGGTTAGAAGGAAATCCCATCAGGCGGCAGCCAATTGTCTGATCGATCGCATCGTCAAAGGGATAAAGTGATCGCGTGTTGATCAGATTTCTACCGGCACACTTCCCCAAAATCTCAGAGGAGATCTACTCTTCCTGCAAAGAATTACTTGTAATTTTCTTCCTGCAAAGAATTACTTGTAATTAGCTCCTTAACCCTTTTTGTAAGTTTTCCCTTTGCAAAATCAATGGAAAACAAGATGGCGACTCCGCTGGGGATTACATTCTCCACTGCTGAGAATCAAGTGTCGTAATTGGACGATCAGACCTCCGGGTCTACAGTTGAGTACAAAGAAGTCGGCGTAGCCAGAACCCCTCTGGCTAATTCTTCGAAGCAAGTCTCTGTTGAGACAGATAAGGCTCTCTGCAAGCCTACTCCGGTCTTCTGGTGCAACAAGGAGGGTCAGGATCTTGAGCCTGTTACCTTCGAAAACCTGGTCGTTCATTTCGACCAAGAAAAATTCGAAGAACTCCTCTCTGAAGGTGGTCAAATACTCCACGCACGGAAGCATAGAAGGTCACAATGGCCAAGGTTTCGGAGCAGAAACTGGAAGCAGAATCCTCCCAACTCCTCACAGCCTCGCGTGTGGCTAGTCAGGTTCCCTGCGAACCTAAATTTCTCCTCCCAAAGTAGATGTGGAGGCTAAAGCAGAAAGCTCTATATGAAGTTTTAGGCGTAGCTACGCCACAGATCCGCCTGTCCCGCGAAGATGAAGGCAAGATATCATCGCCTAATTCAGGAGCAGTAGCTCCTCGCGCCATTCTTATGAGCGAAGCTACTGATGGCATGGCAGACACACCAACAGTACCTCAGGGTACACGCGGAGTTCCCAGCCGCCAGACTGCAACTAAAGCACCTAGCAGTGCTAATCACCTTCGTAGCGGAGCTAAGGGATCGTCCCTAAGTGTTGATAGCGGTGCTTATGCAGGTTCAGCATCCAAGGGCATTCCCAAATTTTTTAGCCATGAAGCTAGAGCTAAAGCACTATCTAATGCTAACCATCTTCGTAGCAAGATAGCGGACAAAGCACCACAGTGTGCCCCGCTCCCCAGTTCCTCAAACACTAAGCTCGCTCTTCGCAGCGAAGCTAAGGGATCATCCCTAAGTGTTGATAGCGGTGCTTATGCAGCTTAAGCACCTAAGGGCATTCCCAAAGTTTTTAGCCGCGAAGCTAGAGCTAAAGCACTATCTTGTGCTAATCACCTCTGCGGTGATGAAAAGAATAGGACATCATCCTATGCGCAATCCAACAGAGCCTCTGTGCTAAATCGCTTAAGCCCGGCTGGGTCTGACTTGCGAGAATTCTTGACAAGCAAAAGGAAGTCAGAATTTTTTCGGACCTCTCCCTCCTGTTGTCAATAAGTGGGATGACAGTGGGTGACAGTCCACTCAGTCCATGTCCAGTTGAGACAATCCCCGCCACTCCTCCAGACCAAAGATCAGCTTTTGATCGACTATCGGTGCAAGCTCTAGTAAAACTTCACAAAAGGGGTATATCGCGAGATCTACCAGATCTGTCCTCTGCTTCCGTCAATATGATCGGAAGGGGGCGGGAGCCGCGTAGGGGTAGACGAGCGTCGCATGCTGATAACTCTCCTCCCTACAATTCCCAGATCCAGATTATAGCCCAGGCCTTGGCGAAGTCTTGGTACACGAAGAAGGTATCTTTCGGAACACCAGATCTAGGGTCGCAATACCCTACAGTTATGAGCAGCCATCCTCCTCAACTGTAATAATCTCACCAGAACCAATGAAAGGACTATTCCAATGGTCTGATGAGGAGGACGAAGGCAGTGAGTATGCCTCTTCAGCAACAGTCAACTCGGTACGAACAGATAGAGTATCAGTGAATATGGCTGATAATGGTAATGATGACCTCCGTTGACGGTTGGAAGCTCAGGAGCAAACTTTCAAGGCCCAGCAAGAAGCCTTGGATAATATTCAACAGATGCTCGCCCAACTCCTCATTAACCGGAATAATAATAATACCGGGAGTAACCATGATGAGGAAGAACATCATAGCGATGAACAACCAAAGACTGAGAAGTCAAAGGAAAGTTCTTCTATGGACGCTGAAATTTTTAAAGGCATCCAAGCTCAGATCGCATCCCTAGCTCAGAGGGATGAACTAAAGAAAGTAAGGGCAGTCCGTCCTTACCCTTTGGAATGGGATTCAGTACCATACTCACAAAGTTCAAGCCACCGACGTTACATACGTATGATGGTAAGAGCTCGCCAAATCAGCACATTTACTACTTCCAGTCTCAGACCGGTAATGTTATAGACAATGATGCTATCATGGCCAGACTGTTCATTGGCACCCTGAAGGGGGTAGCTTTCAACTGGTTCCGAAGCCTCCCTCCGGGTTCTATCAATTCCTGGATCGACCTAGAAACTCGATTTCTTTCTCGTTTCTACGAGGATGATACCGAGGTGACCATGGATAAACTCCTCTCTACAGTACAGAAGAAGGGCGAATCTGTCCGCGACTATATTGAACGGTTCAGAAACTTGTCTTTGATGTGCCCAGCAGGGATGCCATTACCCATGCTCTTGCAGACATGTAGGCATAACTTCCTCGACCAAGTGGAGACTCATATGGGGGCTGTCAAAGCCCATACCTGGAAGGAACTAGTCGAACAAGCAGAGATAGCCGAAAAGTCGGCTAGAAAGTTTGAACCATCTCCCCCTAAAGGCAAATGGGGTATAAATAATAGGGGCGTGGCGACATGGCGCAGTCCTCCCAAGCCAAAGGGAAAGAAACTATGTCCGTTGAATTGTCAAGGGACATTCATTCGAAGGCCAAGAAGAGCGGCTTCAATAATCAGGAGTCTAAGTTTCCTCCGAAACAGTACTCCTTCAAAGACGAACAGGTGGTCGCAATATTCTATTTACTCCACAAAGGGAATAAATTAAAAAGGCTCCTCTACTTCCTGGCATACCACTGTATCGGTTGTCTGCAACCACTACAACAATATACGATTTTAATGCAGGGAGTAGTCATCCACTTGGAAAGATTCGACTCCATTGCCGAATAGGGAGCCTGAAGTTAGAGGTGACGTGCTATGTCATTGACGCTGACACGTCATACAACTTGTTACTAGGGAGACCCTGGATCCACGCTAATTGGATTGTCCCCTCCACTCTGCACCAATACTTCAAATATGTTGAAGATGATGCAACAGTACAAACTGTCTTCGCTGAGAAGCAACCATTCAAAGGGTAGAAAACTACTTTACTGACGCTCTCTTGTATCAAGAGATCGGTGAAACATCAAAAGAATCATTGCCTGACGACGATGATAGTGGCAATGAGGTAGATTCAGAGTCCGAAGCAGACATGCCAGCCATTTTGGTCGATGAACCAATTGTAGCATGTCTTAATAATCCCCAATGTAACACTCCTTCTGAAGATGAGGGAGAATGGGTAATTAATGATAATATTTTTTTTGATTATCCTGTGAGTGTTGAATTGTTTGAATCCGTTACGGATAGCTCTCTGCACATACCCTTACATAAGCCAAGTGCATCAAGTACACCCGTGGAATTCATAGAACGATCCGTTTTAGTGGTCCTCCATCCAAAGAGGGTCAATTACCTATAATATTCGATAAAGCCCAACTGCAAAGGTCTACAACCGCAGATTCGAGTTCAGACTCAGATACCCTACAATTTTTTCATTATGCGCGACCAGCGCACCATATGATGAGGAAAATGAGATACAACCTGCAGCATGGGAAAGGCCTAAATTTCAGAAAAGGAAGACGTGATTTTCTACGTAACTTTGTGCCAAGAGGGAAATCGGCAATTATTATGATGATAACACACGCAGGGAGTTGGGATACGTTACACCTACACCACCAGCGACGGTTCATTCCAAAAACGATAAACCGATCCCATCACACTCTGCCTCTTCCTCTGAATGGGACTCAGACGTCAGTATGGGAACGATGTTCGAGAATCTCACCATTAATATGACTTCAAGCAGCAATTGGAACCAGCGGAAGCTACTGATGAGGAACCATGGGCTCAGCAATTTGATTTCCAGTGGGAAAAGCGATTCGAACAACGTGAACCACCTACTGAAGACAAGGTGATCCAAGTTAACTTGGGTAATCAAGATAACCCCAAACCCATCTTTATAAGTGAAAACTTATCACTTAAGTAGAAAGAAGAATTGATGGTACTCGTAAGGGAGTATATAGATGTCTTTCATGGATCTACGAAGACATGCCCAGACTTGATCCACGAGTAGCCATGCATCGTCTAAACATCAAGCCTGACGCCAAGCCATTCAAGCAGCAACAATGCCGATTTCGCCCGAACATTATGGAGGCTATCAAAGTCGAAGTCCATAAGCTCATTGCATGCGACTTCATACGTGAGGAACAACATCCAGATTGGGCTGCTAACATTGTCCCCGTTCTCAAGAAAAATGGAAAAATTCAGATCTGTATTGACTACCGTGACCTCAACGCGGCTTGTCCTAAAGACGAATTCCCGTTGCCCATCACGATGTCATGATTGACAATACCTGTGGATTCGAAAGAATGTCTTTCATGGACGGCTTTTTAGGGTACAATCAAATTAAGATGTATTCAGAGGATGAAAAGCATACTTCATTCCGGGCACCGTTGGGGATATACTGCTATACCGTGATGCCTTTCGGATTAAAGAACGCGAAAGCGACTTATCAGCGGGCAATGAGTATGATTTTCCGTGATCATCTCCGAAAGACGGTAGAATGTTATGTTGATGACATTGCTGTCAAAAGCCGCAATAAGAATGACCATCTTCGTGACTTGAGAACGATGTTTGACATAATGTGGGCTCATCAATTGAAGATGAATCTAACAAAATCCTTCTTAGGGGTTTCGAGTGGCAAGTTTCTTGGATTTATTGTTACATCAAAAGGAATTCATCTTGACCGGGATAACGTCAAAGCCATTCAAAGCATGCGTCCACCTAGGAATTTCAAAGAACTTTGAGGCCTGCAAGGTAGACTGGCTTATATCAGAAGATTCATCGCAAATCTCTCAGGCTGCTATCAACCATTCACCCGACTCATGAAAAGGGTGTTTCCTTTGTATGGGATCAAGCCTGTCAAGAAGCTTACGAAGATATCAAAAGATATCTCACAAAACCTCCAGTCTTAGTAGCTCCCACATCAGGGAAACCGTTCCTACTTTATGTGGAAGCTATGGACCATTCTCTTGGTGCCCTGCTTGCTCAAAAAGACGATAATGGTCACGAACAAGCTATTTATTATCTGAGCAAGACTCTGATAGGGGCGGATCTCGCTACAATCCTATTGAGAAGGAATGCTTAGCTCTTGTCTTTGTTATTCAGAAGACACGACATTATTTGGTCGGTCAAACCATACATGTCATTTTCAGAGTGAATCCTTTGCATCTTCTCATGACAAAACTAGGATCACTGAATTCCAGATTAGCTAAATGGGCCCTCCTTTTGTCTCAGTACGACATGCTTTTGTCCCTCAGAAGACGGTTAAAGGCTGGCACTTACAGAGTTCTTGGCTGCTCATCCGGTTCCGAAAAGATCAAAACTTCATGAAGACATTCCAGATGAAGTCTTCGAATCTAATATAACTTCAGAGGATGAGGTTTGGCAGATGTTCTTCGATGGAGCATCACGAATAGGCCCTAAAGGCAAAATCATTTCTGGTGTGGGGGTTGTGTTTATCTCACTGCGAAATCATGTCCTTCCTAGGGCATTTTCTCTGACAGAATCATGCTCCAACAATGTGGCAGAATACAATGCTCTACTCTTTGGCCTTCAGCTTGCTCACAAAATGGGGTACGCTACCTTGAAGCTTATGGTGATTCAAAACTGATTGTCAAACAGGTTAAAGGCGAATATGAGGTCCGTCATGAAGATTTGGTACCTTATTATCACGCACTCATCGAAGTGGCTAATTTATTTGATGGCTTTTACATCGGTCACGTGTCTCGATCCCAGAATATTAGGGCCGATGCTCTGGCTGCATTAGCAACAACGCTAGCCTTACCAGTCGACACCGAGTATCACCTTACAGTGGCGACTCGACACCTTGTCTGCTCTAAACATATGTTGAGAACCAAAGAGGTTTATAATATCTCGACAGATATTGAACCGAGAGATTGGCGATTTCTCCTCATCGACTATGCTTTGCATGGTTTGCTGCCGGATAACCCTAAGAAGCAGCATCTATCAGGCGAAGGTCTCTCCGCTTTTACTATGATCCAACTCTGAAGACACTTTATCGTCGTTCATACGACGGTATCCTCCTCCGTCGCCTTTCTAATTTAGAGGCACAGGAAGTGCTTAAAGAAGCGCATGACGGCATATGCGGAGCTCGTCAGTCGGGTCCAAAACTCAACGACGGATTGCACAGGCTTGGATATTATTGGCCAACCATGATAGCCGATGCCATCCAATATGCACGGAGGTATAAGTCCTGCCAAATTCATGCGGACTTCATACATCAGCCTCCAGTGTTGCTCCATCCAACTGTTGCTTCGTGGCCATTTGAAGCGTGGGGAATCGATGTCGTAGGGCCAATCGGCCCCTCCTCAATGAAAGGTCACCGGTTTATCTAAGCAATAACCGATTACTTTTCAAAGTGGGCAGAAGCTATACCATTGGTGGAAGTTGAAACTTCTAACGTGGTTAATTTCATCAAACACCATGTCATCCATCGATTTGGTGTCCCTGGTGGATCAACCACGATAACGGTCCCCAATTTGCAAGCCAGGTATTCTATCGGTTCTGTGATAAGTACCGGATTTAGAATGTGGCATCAACTGCTTATAACCCTGCCGCTAATGGCTTGGCGGAAGCATTCAACAAGATAATCATTAAGCTACTCAAAAAATTTGTTTCATCAATTAAGCGAGATTGGAATGAGAAGCTTAGTGAATGTCTTTAGGCCTACCGAACCACGGTTCGGACCCCGACAGGTAATACACCTTTTTCCCTGGTATACGGTGCAAAGCAGTCATACCGTTAGAAATCCAGATGCCATCATTACGAGTCGCTTTGATGACTAAGATGACAAAGGAGGACAATGATCGATTGCGACTCCAGGAGCTCGAAGCCCTAGATGAGAAGCGATTTCAAGCTCAGCAACACATTGAGTTGTATCAAGCCCGGATCTCAAAAGCCTTCAATAAGAAGGTTAAGTAAAGAGTCTTCCAGAAAGGAGATTTGATTTTAGCCGTCAGACGACCGATGATTATGACGCACAAAATCAAAGGCAAATTTCAGCCCAAATGGGAAGGACCGTTTGTAATAGAAACAGTTTATTCAAACGGGGCTTATCGCGTTATGACTTAGATGGCGATTTACTCATGATGCCGATCAACGGCAGGTTCTTAAATAAGTATTATCCTTGATAAGATCCTTCTCATGATCAAGTTAACATTACACCTCTGATCAAGACCTTCAGACCAAGATCTCACAGAAAACGTGTCTACTCTTTTAATCCCTAACTCACCTACAGAGTGAGAACCCAGGAAAAGCATCGTGTTACTCAAAATAACAAAATAATCCAACGCCCCTAGTGGTTAAGGATAGAGGAAAATGTTAGCTTTTAAGCCCAACATAAGTCCTTGACAACTCATCATGCTGAGGGGAATAGCATGGCTAGCCCGACTCAAATGGTAGTTGGTAAAGGCACATCAAATCCGTTGACAACTGAGGATTTGCTAAAAATCCTAAGGGACATATTCCCATTTGATTCCGCAGTTAAGGATAGAGGACAGTGTTGGCCTTTAAGCCCAACATGAGTCCTTGACAACTCATCATGCTGAGGCGAATAGCATGGCTAGCCCGACTCAAACGGTAGTTGGTAAAGGCATACCAAATCCGTTGACAGCTGAGGATTTGCTAAAAATCCTAAAGGACCTGTTCCCATTTGATTCCCTCTCCAAAATCACTTACCAATTCCCATCCATGGAATGGTAAGACCACATATAAAGGTATTCACATCCCTTGCGAGTGATGAGTCTAACCTATCATGTTAACATTAAACCTCTGGTAGCAAGACTCTAATCTACTCCCCAACGGATAAAACCAACATCCCCAGTGGATAAACCCCGCTTGTCATTCTCTTCAACAGAACGACAGGTCCATTCAAATTACTGTTATGTTCAAGCACCTCTAACAGTAAATGAATCCTTGTCAAGTTAACATCACACCTCTGGCAAGTTGCTTTACAAATTCCCACGAAGTTCTCTGACATATGATCTTCTATGGGACTTATTTCCTAAACTCCTCAGCGAGTTTCTGATAAAATCCCCTCAAAGTCTATCAGTCATCAGCAGGCTTTTCTGGTTATCACGTTAACAATATACCTCTGACAATTTCTTCCAAATAACATCCGAAGGAGATATCAAAATCCCCATGGAGTTAATAATCAAGTCTCATTTCCCCTGGCAGAATTATTTCTTTGTCATCATGTCCAGTTCATCACCTCTGAATGATAAAATTTCGAGCTTGGTGGCTTCTCAATCGGTTATGTCCATGTTACCTCTGAACCGACAGATAGCCAAGTCTCACCCTTTCCGTCCAGTAGGGACTATTTCTTTGTCATCATGTCCAGTTCGTCACCTCTGAATGACAAAATTTCGAGCTTGGTGGCTTCTCAATCGGTTATGTCCATGTTATCTCTGAACCGACAGATAACCAAGTCTCACCCTTTCAGTCCAGTAGGGACTATTTCTTTATCATCATGTCCAGTTCGTCACCTCTGAATGACAAAATCGCGAGCTTGGTGGCTTCTCAATCGGTTATGTCCATATTACCTCTGAACCGACAGGTAGCCAAGTCTCATCTTTCAGTCCGTAGGGACTATTTCTTTATCATCATGTTCAGTTCGTCACCTATGAATGACAAAATCGCGAGCTTGGTGGCTTCTCAATCGGTTATGTCCTTGTTACCTCTGAACCGACAGATAGCCAAGTCTCATCTTTCAGTCCGGTAGGGACTATTTTTTTGTCATCATGTCCAGTTCGTCACCTCTGAATGATAAAATTTCGAGCTTGGTGGCTTCTCAATCGGTTATGTCCATATTACCTCTGAACCGACAGATAGCCAAGTATCACCCTTTCAGTCCAATAGGGACTATTTCTCTATCATCATGTCCAGTTCGTCACCTCTGAATGGCAAAATCGCGAGCTTGGTGGCTTCTCAATCGGTTATGTCCATGTTACCTCTGAACCGACAGATAGCCAAGTCTCGTCTTTCTGTTCGGTAGAGACTATTTCTTTGTCATCATGTCCAGTTCGTCACCTCTGAATGATAAAATTTCGAGCTTGGTGGCTTCTCAATCGGTTATGTCCTTGTTACCTCTGAACCGACAGATAGCCAAGTCTCACTCGTTCAGTCCGGAGGGAATATTTCTTTGTCATCATGTCCAGTTCGTCACCTCTGAATGACAAAATTTCGAACTTGGTGGCTTCTCAATCGGTTATGTCCATGTTACCTCTGAACCGACAGATAGCCAAGTCTCACTCTTTCAGTCCGGTAGGGACTATTTCTTTGTCATCATGTCCAGTTCGTCACCTCCGAATGACAAAATTTCGAGCTTGGTGGCTTCTCAATCGGTTATGTCCATGTTACCTCTAAACCGACAGATAACCAAGTCTCATCTTTCAGTCCAGTAGGGACTATTTCTTTGTCAAATCATTTCTTAAATGTGTAACTAACCCTATCAGTTTATCACCGCTGATTAGATTAGTTATACCGTTATTCTGTTTCCTTTTGGGGAGTGTAATACAACTTGAAAGTAAGAAATGAAAATTCAGGAGATAAAACAAGTTGAAAATGCAACAGGGGAGTCAAATAAAATTACTTTTTATTGATTCCAAAAGAGGGATACGGAGATACAAGGATGAAGCTCTTTGAACTGCATGAAGCTCCCTTATGGCTCCCATGCATACTCGAGCAAATGCAATGGTGGCACATCAACTCTCGATAAGTCTCGAACAAGGCGAGCTCCTGCTTCTCTAGAAGTGCCAATTCTGCCTCGCACGAAAAATATTCTTCATATGGGAGAGATCCCATGAGCAGAGCAGAGACTTCCCACATCTCGTGTAAAGCCATGCCCAATTCACCTACGGGGGTGAAGAAAGTCCCTGTAGCTGGGCAGTATAACTCAAAGATGGCGTAGAAGTTCGCTACGCTCATCTGGATGCCGTAACAGGTTGCTCTGACAGCCTCGTAGAGTCCCAATCTATCCAGGTCCTCTTCAAAATAGGCCAAGACATATAAGGTCAAGTCCCTCCACCATGCCTTGGGAGGGTGAATCCTCCCAGGGGTCATGAAATCAGTGGCTGGATAATTACCACGAGCTTTAAAGAACTGATTTCCAAAAGTCTGAGCCACCGCGGGATTTTCCCCCACTGGAATGTCCGGGAGAACGTTCCTAGGGTGGAGACCCAATATACGAGGAGGACCCGCCCTTGTATAACCAGGAGGCGAAGCTATCAACTTTCCCACGTGAACGGAGTCAATAGTCCGAGTCACTTGCCACTGCATCTTCCGAGCCTTCGCCACGCATTGGAAGAAAGACAGCGAAAAATGACGCTTGCTAGGCGGGAGATAATACTTCTCGCTATCTAGATTGAAAATCCACTATCCTTCTCCGGCTAGCAGCTGATGATCGGTATCTGGCGCTGCATCCACAAACATGAAGCCGGGCTTCCGATAAATTTTTCGGTCAGAATCCTCGAGGGGAGCGATAGTTAAGATACTCCTCATGGTACGCTGATCTCTAGAGTAAATGAGGGCATCCCAACCGGAGCACTCCGCTCACTGAATAGTGAAGCCTGCCCTTGGAACTGCATGCTAATATTACCGTCCAGCCCCTGACTGTTCCAAAGAGACTGTTCAGAGGACCAGGAGTATAGTGCACTGCAAAGATAAGAAGAAACTATATTAGTTCATTTGCTGAAGAAAGCTAAGGTAAGAAAAATAATTTTTGCTAAGGCATAGCTTTGCTCCCCGAGCGAAGCGATCCTAGTATTAGCTTCGTCCCGAAGCTCAGCTTCGCAACTGCAGCTTGGCTCCGCACTCCGCATGAAGGCAGAATGTAGAAAACATCCAAGTGTTAGCTTCGCTCTGGAAGCTTGGCCTCGTATAACAGAATGCGAAGAAGCCCTTGAGGGCTAACTTCGCCAGAAGGGCACTGCTGCCTAAAATCATTTTAAGGGCTTCAAAGTCCTTTTCCAGCTACACTTTTAAGGCTAGCTTCGCATCCTGCTATTTGACAGGATGTGAACAGCCTAAGGGTTAGCTTCGCACAAAAGCTTGGAGAAGAAACTATTTGGTTCCTAAATTTCCAGTTGAGAAATTAAGGGGAATTAAATCCCCTAAAAAGTCAGCAAAGAAAATTAAGGGAGTTGAACTCCCTGAGATCACTGGATTACATTGAATCGTTCTAGATTCATCATGAAATAGCCAAAAATTGGCTTCGAAAAGAGATGAAAATCTCTAAGTAAAAGAGAAAAATCCTTACCCGCAACGGGGCGTTCAATGACCGGAGGAGGAGGAGGCCCCTCCGTCGCAGAGGTCGCTGCCTCTTTGCCTGCTCGTCTTTTGGGGGCCATGGAAGAACTGAAAAGTTCTTAAAATATCAAATGAAGAAGGAGGAGGAAAAAGAGATTTGTTTCTCTGAAAATTCAAAGAGAAGTAATTCTTTCCTTTTCAGCCTAATCGGGCTTTTATAGGCTTAAGAATTCCTAAACTTTGCCTCCTCAAAAGGAGCGCAGGCGGCCGTTTCAAATTAATTTGAAACGGCGCCTAAGCGCCTTCCCGAGAAGCGTTGCTTCAGCCCCGCTAAGGGCTAACTCCGCCGTGAGTTCAGCGTTGACTTTGAGCAGACGCTTGAGTAACTTCGCTGAGAAACGTGCCTTAGCTCCACTAAAAGCTCGGCTCTAACTTCGCAGAAAATTCATGCTAGCTTCGCTGGAAGCTCGTTCCTGACTTAGCTGGAAATCTGCCTTTAACTTCGTAGGAAGTTTAGCTCCACTAAGAACTTTTCTTTTCTCCGCCGGTCCATTCCAATTGCCTTCAAAATTCAAAAGGAAGAGGAGGGAAGCAAAGTAGATCAGTGAAAATAAAATTTTTATTGATTCAAAAGGGAAGATACATTGATACTACTACATCAAGATTGTCTTTCATACAACTGAATCATTGCTCCAAAGGCGGACAAATCATTCTATCTACTTCCGAGGTGATGAACCATCTCAACTGGACACGAAAGGTTTTCCTCCTGCACAAGGCCGTAATCCTTCACTTAATAGCAGATTTTGCCATCAAGAAGCTGGATCTTCTGTGATGAAAATTGGCAAGAGATTGGGAGCTGGATCTTCTTTGATGAAAATTGGCAAAGGACTGGTTGCCACCAGAAAGCTGGATCTTCCGTAATTAAAATTGGCAAGGAAGGACCCAAGACCTTACAGGTGACGTCCGCCTTCCCGAAGTGGATCATCTCGGATAAGCGACTACCAGCCCCTTCCCAAAGTGGATCATCTCGGATAAGCGACTGCCAACCACTTCTGAGAACACGCATCAGCTGCTCCAGTATGTTCCTACTTCTTATGGTCAAAGCTTCAACTTGAAAATCAAGAAGCTAGTTTCTAGTCTCTTTCATCAAGAGGAAAGACTGGCGGGCACAGTTCACTGCAATGCAAACTGGAAACAAGTTAGCGTTAAAACAAAAAGAAACTGCAAAGATGAAATGCTAAGTCAAATTCTTTGGGCAGAGCAATTCATATCCGATCTAGTGGTGCTTTAGTTAAGCAGAGGATAGCCTCGCTTGCACAGTGATGATGGACTAGCTCAGAATAAGCCAAGTCTTAACTCCGCCTAAGGCAGTTAGGCTGAAGAAGCCTCAAAAAGGACCAAGTCCTAGCCTCGCCTATATGGCTAAGCCAAACTGGTCCAGAGGGACGCAGTCTTGACTCCTTATGCAAGACTGGCTCAATCTTAAAGAGACTAAGTCTCAATTCTTGCATATGTGGCGGATTTAACAAGCAGATTCGATAGATCAAGACAGAAACTCTGCATGGAAAGTCTTTTCCTGATCAAGCGAGAATGCTAGCTTCGCCGAGAAGCTAAAAAATAAGGCTGAAACCCTTCTCTACAAGTCAGTCAGATACAGAATGAAGAACAAGGGAAATCAATCCCTGAAGTAGCTGGTAAAGCTAAGAAATATTAAGGGAGATAAACTCCCTAAAGTCACTAGTCCAGTGGTAAAGTCTCTAGATGACCGAGACTCACCAGCTCTTGGCCGGTTAGTGACCAGGGTGGGCGCCCCCACTATTTCAGAGATCTGAGTCCCCTTTCCTGGGTAACGAGGGGATGTCATGAACAGACTGTTTCTCTGAAAAAGTCTTCAAGTGTCCTATTTATAGGCCTCATGGCCTGACCACACCGCCGCTACTTCAAGATTGGAAGCGCGGGCGAATTCAAAGCATTTAAATGCTTAGCCTCGAGAAAGGGAACAATCTCTCTCGTTTAAAGCAAGAGAGGTTATTATAACCTCAAAAAGGAGCAATCTTTCTCGTAACTCGTAGAAATTAGTTAGCCTCGGGAAAGGAACGTCGTTCCAGACCGATTTGAAGCGAAGCTACTCCAGGAGGCTCGAACGCGAAGCTATCCATATACGAAGCTGCCCAGAATCACGAATCTACACGATCCCTCTGCGAACTTATTCCAATCCGGGAGCAAGATTGGAAGCGAAGCTAAACTCAACCACTATGGTGACGTTCGTATTTCACATACCATCGATCGAAGCAGTTCAAAGTATTTTGAAGTTTGAACCAGTACATTGCAGACTTACGAAAACTTTGAAGGGGGTCTTGTTGACACTCTAAAAAAGACAAGATTCCTAACTGGCCTGAACAATGTCTAACTTGTTGACATCTACAAAAGACAAGTGGCAGACAAGCCGACGACCAGTTCTTCACCCATCTAAGAGGGGACGAATCAGCAACTTGGACTCTACTGATCCAGTGAAGCAGATAGTAAGCCAAGATCATCCTTAAAAGCTCGTGAGAAGACCCAAGCAGGTCCAGGGACACTAAGTTAGCTCAACACTTAGTCTCGCACGAGCCCACGAGATAAGTCTTGCATGAGAAGCCAAAGTTGCTTAGCATCGCACGAGCCCACGAGATAAGTCTCGCATGAGAAGCCAAAGTTGCTTAGTATCGTAGGACGCTCCTTCACAGCCTCGCTGCGAGCTTCGCCTGGAGATACTCAGTTAACTCCGCAGAGAGTTAGCTTCACTCGAAGCCCCACGCAGCTGCGCAGAAAGATGATTGGTAGCTTCACCGCAAATATTACCCAGCTCCGCTGAAAAGCTTTTCTTTTAACTTCGCCAAATGCTTCTCCCAGCTCCGCCGTGAGCTCAACGTAAAGACTCCGCTGTGGGTCTCTTATACTCACCTTTGACCAATCAAATCTCTAGATGAGATCAAATCTAATTGAGATCAAATCTAATTGAGACCAAATTTGGCAATTGCTTGCCATAATCTTTTGACTCTCCCAATCAAGCAAGAAGATCAGGAGAAATCTTTCAGTTATTTGGAAAGAATCAAGGGCGCATCCCTCATTTAGCAGAGCGGATCAAGAGATCAACACTACTTGCTATTACTAACTTCGCAAAAGCTATCTCTAGCCTCGCGGCGAGGCTACTTTCCAGATGTAAAATAGATTGACTCAATCTGTTTCAGATTTTCAAGGGACAATTATACCCCTGCTCTCCCTATAAATAGCCCACCAAAGGCACACGAGAAACTCTCTCCTCTGAGAGGAACGGGAAAAGAGGAGAGACGGCTAAAGACAGAGATCTATTCTCTTGCTTCTAAGAATTCAGAGAATTACTTTTCTAATCAGGGTGCTAATACCCTAAGATCTTCCTCCCTCTCAAGAAATTTCCGAAACCATGCGAGAAGGAATTCCTAAGCGGAGGTAGCTTGAGAAGTACCAAGAGGGCCCTACCGACCTTCTGTTCTCCGATTCCCCGAACCAGGCGAGAAGGGAATCCCATCAGGCGACAGCCCAATTATCTGATCGATCGCATCGTCAAAGGGATAAAGTGATCACGCGCTGATCAGATTCCTACCGGCACACTTCCCCAGAAATCTCAGAGGAGACTACCTGTAATCTTCTTCCTGCAAAGAATTACTTGTAATTTAGCTCCTCAATCCTTTTTGTAAGTTTTCCCCTTTGAAAAATCAATGGAAAACAGTAGATACAAAGTTTCTACGCACAATTACTTCTAGAAAATATTTTTCAAGAGCCGGGAGTAGAATTACATAGTTTCTATGCACAATTAAAACTAATTAACTGTAGCACCCCATTCCCGGGATATGTACCCAGATACGTGTCCCGACTTTTTCGATTGTATTATAGCAATTTTCTTCCTGTATGTGTTTTTGAGGAGTGATTACTTATATTATTGAGTATCGGATCTGGATTCTCAGATCTAGAGTAAGCCCTGACCCAGACCGGGAACCCGATACCAGCGAGTAGTCCGATTTGACTTTCCGGTAGTCCGATTTGACCGATTTTAGTTTCAGAGATTGTTTTCTAATATTTTAGATTTTTCATGATTTTCTGAAATTTTTTGAAATTTTTCTGCAAAATCTCCAAAACCGGTATCGGTCTACATCGCTGACTGATTCTCGGATTTTTAGTTTTCAAACGGGTTTGAATTTTTAGAAACAGTTTTCACAGTACTTCTTAGAATTCCATTTTCTATCTAAATACATTTTTTGGGATTTTTTTAAATTTATTAAAATTTCACCGATTCTGGTGTCGGCCAGTATTGCCAAAAGATTTCAGAATTTTTAATTTGAAAACTACATCGAATTTCTCAAATCCGATTTTACCATGTATCTAAGAATAATATTTGCTATTTTTGAGAATTTTTCGGTATGTTTCTAAAACAGTCAAATTTTCGCCTTATTTAAATAATAATATTTTTACCGACGATTTCTTTTCTGGCTTTTCCCTCCTCTACTCTCCTACTTTATACTACCAGAAATTATAACAAATAAAATAGATAATAATAAAAATTTTAAACATTTATTTCCTTTTTCTTATTATTTTTAATTTTCTTTCTTTTCTTTCTTTTTCTTTTCTTCACCTTGATTTCTCCCCCCATAATCAACGGCTTAACCCACGCTAAGCTGCCCGTTGCCGTCACCGACAGCCATAGGGCTGTTGCCGCAGCCCTACACCTCCCCTAAACCATCAAATCTTCCTCCCTCATCATCTATTAAACCACCAACATCCCCATTCATTTCAAGAGAAATCCAAATCAAAAGAAAGAAACCAAGCTTCATCTCCTTCAAACTCAACCCACTCACGCTACTCTCTTGGCCGCTGCCTCCACCTTCACCACCACCGCCTCCGGCCACTCTTAGGCCACCCAATCAACTCCCCAGCACCTCCTCTTCACACCACCATCTCCTTCAACCTCCAACAACCTCCCACCACCACTAATTTCACCAAAACCCACCTCCATTACCATTCTTTCTTCTCCAAAATTCACCATCCCCTCCACCAAATTCTTCACTCCAACCAACCAACATCATCTCCTCCTCCTCCTCTAACTCCCCATCACCTCAAATCATCACCACAACCACCACAACCACCATCTTCCACTACCACCAAAACAACAACCACAACAACAAAGAAACCCAACTCCACCTTCCACTCCTCCCTTGGGATTGCGCGCGCGGCCAGCTTCTCCCCGGCGGCGGCGGCGCGCCGCCAGGCCGCCGCTGGCGGTGGCCGCCCACCCCCCTCCTTCTCTTTCTTTCTTTCTTCTTTTCTTTCTTTCTTTCTTTCATTTCAAACTTTCCTTCATTCCCTAAATAAATACATATTTCCCTCATTCCAAAAATACCCCTCCCCTCATCCCCTTATTACTTCCCTTTAATTACAACTCTACCCCTTCCATTTTAATTTCTATTTTCCTTTTAAAAACACCATATTTTCTCTCTCTTTCTCTCTCTTCTTCCTACAACTTTCTCTCTCCTCTCTCTAGAGCTCTTTCCCTCTCTAATATTTATATAAATATTTTTAATTATATATTTTAATATGCAACATGGGCTAGTGGATTTCTCGTGCGGATCGCCGATTTCCCGGATTTTTAACCAGTATTTCACCCCAGTTTCAGGCGAGTGCTTATTACTAATTTATAAATAATTACCCTTGTATTTATAATATGATATTGACATGTGGATATTTTAATATGCCTAATACTTTCTATGGTAATTTTTAGTACATGACCCCATGCTATATTTAATACCGATAATTGTCATGCTATATTTAATACCGATAATTGCCATGCTATATTTAATACCGTTACTTGCCATGCTATATTTGACACCGATAATTGCCATGCTATATTTAACACCGATATTTTCCATGCTACACTTGACCCGTGACATCTTACACCGGCACTCGGTATTTACACCGGTACTCGGTATTTACACCGGCACTTGGCATATTACACTTGATACATGATATATGACACCGGTACTCGGTATTTACACCGGCACTCGGTACTTACACCAACCCTTGCCATGCTATATTTGACACCGGTACTTTCCATGCTATATTTGACATATGATACCTGACATCGATACTTGCCATGCTATATTTGACACTTGATATGTGACACCGGTATTTGACATGCTATATTTACCACCTGATATATATATAACACCTGATACCTGACACCTGACACCTGGCACCTGTATTAGCTGGCATATTCATGATTATTATGTGACCAGACATCTGGCACTCCTGTATCTCCTGTACTCCTATACTCCTATATCTCCTGAACTCCTGTACTCCTGAACCCCTAAAAAAGGGTGACTCCTGATATTATACTCCTGGTATTATACTCCTGTTAATTCTCTTAGTTGGATAATCATGATTATACTATATACACTTGTGGACATTATCTTTGGGCAATATATATAATAAAATACTCAACTTACACTGGGTGGGGGAAACTGATGGAAACCGGTATGATGTCATATTTATAATGGTGATGAATCTGAAGTGTCATGTGGGGCGCGTAATGATAAGTCCCCGGAAGCAGTAGCCTGAATCTGAAGTGTGGTGTGGGGCGCGTAATGATAAGTCCCCGGAAGCAGTAGCCTGTACTCCTGAGCTAGTCCCGAGCAGAGACGGGACCCACTATAAATATGAGCCATCAGATTTATCAGTTTCCAAATAATAACTCGTCTTATTCATAAGTGGATGTATGTGTGCCGGTAGCACATACAAAAGCATATGAATCAGATGAATAACATAAAACAACCAAACAGTAATAATGTTAGGAACGTGTGATATTTGGTCTCTCCTTTGTTCGGGTCCTGGTACTCACATATCAGACCCAGGTAAGTTCTACAGAGTGCTAACTCTAGTATAGACTATTGGCGATGTGAGGCGCTGGTAGGGAGGCGATTGAAATATCAAACGGTACTGACTATTATTATTGGATTAATTAAAATGCAACACCTTTATATTCTCCAGTTATAGTATTATGCTCTGAATTGACACCCTGTTTTATAACACATGACATATGTGATACCATGGTTACTCCTGACACACTCTAGTTCTGTTACCCTGAGGGCAACTCAAGTTGTATGAATTCAGATAATGGTGACATCGGGTATGTGGTATATAGATGAGGGTTTCCTTGTTTGGATTATCCCCTCGACGTATCAACCCCATGAATCCAAAATCTGAGCTTATACAACTAGTTTTGTCCATACTTATATTTATCGCGTGTTTAGTGTATTTATCACATGTTGCCATATTTTGTCGCATGTTTATGTACCTATGCTCTCTATACCGTTTTCCATGCATGTTTTTCGATTCAGACTTACTGATATGCATGTATTTACTTGATCTCAGATTACTATCATTTTCCTTATATTACTTGTCATTTCCTGTACCTGTATGCCTGGACCACATCACTTGACCATGTACACGTATGCCTGTTATGCACGCAATTTGGCTTTATTATATGTACTCGCTAGGGTTGCTAACAACCCTGGATTCTCATGTCCAGATCCTGGAGTCTAGACCGTGTTGATCTTACTGTAGCTGATCAGAGTGCGCAGCGGATCCTCCCGTGGTGATTGGAGTGCAGCAGAAGCTCGGACACCGCAGTAATTCTTCTTTCCAGATTTTTCCCTGTTTGGCTCCCGAGGTCCCTCTTGCCGTATCGTGAGCATCTCTCAGTTTTATTATGTATATCCCTTCATGTATTGTACTCTTGTATTTTCTAGTGATGTAATATTCCTGTAATATTGTATCACTTTCTGTGATAACCATGTACTTGTATTATTCTATTGGAATGTATATTGCCATTGTGCTTCCGCCTCTAATTCTTGCCTGTACTGAAGCTTAGCGTATATACGTGAGGGTATTTCTGACCTGCGTATATACGTCGCAGTGGCGTCTCCGTACCCGCCGGATCGAGGCGTCACAGGGTGGTATCAGAGCCTAGGCTCTAACATCCTCAGTACAAGCAGTTGGCGGATTAATGATGTATTAATCTGCAGCTGGAAAGCATGAGTCTTGAATATACATTCCAATCGCAAGTACGGTGTTATCTATTCCTTCCTTGCAATCTTTTCCTTAGATCTTGAGACCCTTCTATCATTTCAGCTTCTTCCCGTCATTCCTTTGATCAACTCAGATATTTTGTGTCCTGAATTGGTAATCTCCCTTATCCTTTTCAAGTTATCATATTATCATCGTTAACTGTAATCTTTTCCATGTTCATCTCCCACCTTATAGAAATTTCGAGGACGAAATTTTTGTTAGGTGGGTAGATTGTAGCACCTCATTCCCGGGATACGTACCCAGATACGTGATTGAGAATTAAGAATTTGTAAATAAGAAATTGAAGTGTAGAGTTCTTAGTCTCAATGCTATCCGCTGTAGCAAGCTCCAAAGCGGGTCGTGATCCTCAGGGAAGGATGCGATGCAAGCTTTTTGGCCGATTCCTCTATATCTTCAAAATATGAGAAAAGAGATTAGATTTGAAATATATATATGAATGGAAAGATGTGGTTTTACTGATATTCTACCACAACCCATAGTGCAAGTTAAGGATATTGATCATCATATTGGAATATATGGACTCCATCCTAGGTTTTCTAGAGGATATGCAAGCAAGAGAAAAAGATTGAAGAATCTTACTAGTGACACTCCTAAAAATCTAACACGTTTTCATCCTAACATCTAAGCACAACGTAAGAGAAGATTTACCTTGAAGTTACGTTGTCAAAGTTCTTAAGCATGAAATGTGAAAAATTACTTAAAGGTGTGATTTTAGATTATGAAACTAATCATCATTTAGTCTTCAAGCAATCTACTTAAAACCTAGGGTTTCTAAAAAATGTCATCAATCCGATCAATGCTTAACTGCTCTAGGGTTGCTTTAAGAATTTCAGCAAACCACAATAGGAAATTAGTTCATCATTTTTTTTTTATCTTTTCAATTTATTTAATTTTTTTTATGTTGTTTAATAAGAAGAATTGAGAAAGAAAGGAAACAAATAAATCAGAAGATCACAGATTAAAAACTAAACCAGAGAGATCACAGAATAAAAGCAAAATTAAATAGCAGAGAATTAAATGGGAAAAAGGTAACCTTTATTCGAAAAACGTCTCCCAAATACAAGCTCCTTCTCCTCCACAATGTACTCAAAACAAAATTACAAACTTGCAGAAATTTTAAAGAACTAGCTAAAGAAAACCCTAATCTCTCTCTGAATGCCCTCTCTGCTGCGCCTGCAGGGATATTTATAGGTGCAGAATATCATAGAGTCCCGGATAAACTCTTCCACGAAAACTGGTAGACGGATAAAGCAGGATTGCCGCGGAAACGCGGCTTGGGCCGCGTTTCCGCGGCCATAGTCTGATCTTTGGCCGCGTGCTTTCGCGCGTGGCCTCCTCTGGTCCGTCCATCTGAGCATTTCCTTCTAGAATCTGCATCCTGACTCTTCATATTGGATTTTCGAGATAACTTAGAAATCAAGTTACCCTTTATCCAATTTCCTTCAAAAACGAATCTCATCCTTGCACATGTATTTATCCTCATCCACCAAGCATTTAGGATTGGATAGAATTCTATCCTTTCCCTCTTTGTAGTATTTGCAATATTTACATCTTGTATTTGCACTTTGACTTCTTGTAATTGCACTTTTGCACTTGGGCTTGGACTTGGGCTTGGATCTGGGCTTTTGGGCTTCATTAAGCTTTAATTCTTTATTTAATTCAACACTCAAGGCCTGCACATATTAAATAACAAAATATTAGTAAATGTGCATTATTATATGAATAAATGTGAAAATGTGATAGTAAATATGATGACAATTATGCATTTTTCACTACCAATCACACCCCCACACTTATCTTTTTGCTCGTCCTCGAGTAAAAATCAAAAAAAAAGAAAAGAAAATCTAATCTAGCTAACTCACTTTCGTAGGAATCACGGTTGCACTTAGCATGTGCAACAAGCCGTTAAACCCCTAGGTTACCCTAGAGGACGAGTGTTGTCTCGTGAGGGTTTTCAGCGGATTACACCCACAAAATCCATAAAAAGGAGAATATTCGAATTATATTTGAAGAGACTAAGTAGTCTATAAGTTTTAGGATTATCATTTTTATTCATTCTTAAACTTAGTCTTAATAAAGTGAATTGTTATTTATTTTAGATAAGGATCAAAATTGAATGTTTGTATAATCTTTTTCGTTACCAAAAGTCATATGCACCCTTGTGAATCTAAGAATTCCTTAACTTGGACTCTCATGCCTCTTTATTATTTTTATAACATCATCTAATTTTCTTTCGTGTAAGTATCAAGGCTTCTTGAGGCCCTCATACCTAACTAATTGACTATTAGATGTGTTAAATTTTTTTTTTAGCATGTATAACTCATCTAGTTTTCTTTTGTGTAAGTATCAAGGCTTCTTGAGGCCCTCATACTTAACTAATTGACTAATAGATGTGTTAATACATATATAATATTTCTTAGTTTAGGCTTTCTAATCCACCCATGTAGCGAACTTAAAGTCGGTGGCTCCCAAACCGGTCGGCTTTAGGGCACCATGTGAGAAAACACCCCGCGGACTCAAATTCGAATGAACTAGGCCACAAAACTAAGGACTTTATTTTATTTAGAACTCACCTTTAGGCGTGAATACTTATGCTTCTTGAGGCACATGTATCCAGCTTAATTGGTGATAATTTTTTTTTTTTAATGGTTTATGAGGCACAAGGTCTTTGTCTTAGAATCCTAGATATGCACTAAGAATGCACATTTCATTAAGGTAAAGGATCAAGACTAATTATTTATTCAATTTCTCCTCCTATACCTAAAAATTAAACAATTCATTTATTTTGACCAAGTTTTTTCGAAATCCTAATCATGACTTTCCTAATTCTTAAAACTAACTTAGATTTCTTTCAAGAAATAAGTCAAAGTATTATCCTTTTTATAATATTTTTTTTATTCAATAAATAAAGAAAAAAATATTTCTATTTTTTTTCTATTTTTTTTTAATATTACATATATTACATACCCTTCCCCCACACTTGTTTCATGCATTGTCCCTAATGTATGAATGAAATGCATGGATGCATGAACTGGCAGAAAGATATAGTTACCGATACAGTGGGTCAAAAAGACCCATGGCTGCATTTACTTCCGGTATTGACTCCAAAAAGATTTTAAGACGTTGACCATTTACCTTGAATGCATTGCCATTTTTGGGGTCGTAGATCTCTATGGCTCCGTGTGGAAACACAGTCTTAACAATGAAGGGCCCTGTCCATCTTGACTTCAACTTGCCAGGAAAGAGATGAAGTCTAGAGTTATAGAGTAAAACTTTTTGTCCTTGGACAAACGTTTTTCTCGTGATGAACTTGTCATGAAAAACCTTAACCCTATCCTTCGCAATCTTTGCATTATCGTATGCTTCATTCCTCAATTCCTCTAGTTCAAAATTTGCAATTTCCGAAGCTCACCGGCCTTATCTAGATCGAAGTTTAGCTGCTTAATTGCCCATAGGGCCCGGTGCTCTAGCTCAACAGGAAGGTGGCAAGCCTTTTCAAAGACTAGTCTGTAGGGAGACATTCCTAGAATCGTCTTAAAGGCAGTCCTATATGCCCATAGGGCATCCATCAGTTTGGTGGACCAGTCCTTCCTATTCTGATTCACAGTCTTCTCCAAGATGAGCTTGACTTGCCTATTAGAAACTTCTACCTGTCCGCTAGTTTGAGGATGGTAGGGCGTAGACAACTTGTGAGTTATGGCATATTTTCGCATAAGAGCTTCAAAGTTCTATTGCAAAAATGTGTGCCATTGTCACTAATGATGGCTCTAGGGATTCCAAAGCGTGAGATAATATTATCTTTCAAGAATTTGACAACAACTTTGTTGTCATTTGTCTTGCAAGGGACAGCTTCAACCCATTTTGACACGTAGTCTACGGCCAACAAGATGTATTGGTGCCCAAACGAATTAGGGAAGGGTCCCATAAAATCGATGCCCCAGACATCGAAAAGTTCTACTTCTAGAATAGGATTTAGGGGCATCATATTTCGTTTGGAAATTCTTCCTATCATTTGATATCTTGCGCAAGTTTTGCAATACTCAAATGCGTCTCTAAACACGGTTGGCCAATAAAAGCCACTTTGCAGGATCTTTTCGGCAGTTTTGTGGGGACCAAAGTGTCCACCGCAAGCGAACTCATGACAGAAAGCTAGAACACTTCTAGTTTCCTCGTCGGGGACACATCTCCTAATGATTTGGTCGCTACAATATTTGAAAAGATAAGGATCTTCCCACATGTAATACCGGACTTGAGACAAAAATCGGTATCTATCCTGTTTTGACCAATTAGGTGGTGTTTGGTTTGTGACTAAGTAATTTACTATGTCAGCAAACCATGGCTCCTTAGAGATGGCTAGAAGTTGTTCATCAGGGAAATTGTCATTGATGGGTAGTTCGTCAGAAGGTGCGTTTGGCACACGAGAGAGATGGTCTGCTACGACATTTTTGACACCTTTTTTATCTCGAATTTCAAGATCGAATTCTTGAAGGAGAAGGATCCAACGAATGAGTCGGGCCTTCGCATCTTTTTTAAGCATAAGGTATCGAAGTGCAGAATGGTCAGTGAAAATCGTGGTCTTAGTCCCAAGTAGGTATGGGCGGAATTTCTCCAAAGCGAACACTACTGCCAAGAATTCCTTCTCGGTTGTAGTATAGTTCATTTGGGCGTCATTGAGCGTCCTACTCGAATAGTAGATCACGTGCTGCTTGTTATCCTTACACTGTCCTAAGTCAGCACCTATCGCAAAATCTGAAGCATCGCACATGATCTCAAAAGGTTTGGACCAGTCCGGAGGTGAGATGATAGGAGCAGAGATAAGTTCCACTTTCAATTTCTCCCACGCACTATGGCACCTATCATCAAAGATGAAGGACACGTCTTTAGCTAGAAGGTTTGTAAGGGGTCTAGCAATTTTACTAAAATCCTTAATGAACCTACGATAAAACCCAGCGTGTCCTAAGAAAGACCGAATGTCCTTCACACATCGTGGAAGTGGAAGCTTGGCTATGATCTCCACCTTGGCCTTGTCTACCTTAATCCCTTCCCTAGATATCTTATAACCTAGGACAATCCCATGCTGCACCATGAAGTGACACTTTTCCCAATTGAGGGTCAAGTTCTTTTCGGTGCATCTACTTAGTACTAGCTCCATGTGATGGAGACACTGGTCAAATGAATTCCCATAGACGGAGAAGTCGTCCATGAAAATCTCTAAGAAACGCTCGACCATATCAGAAAACAGGCTTAACATACAACGTTGGAATGTGATGGGGGCATTGCATAAGCTGAAAGGCATTCGACGGTAGGCAAATGTCCCAAATGGGCACGTGAACGTTGTCTTTTCTTGGTCCTCCGGGGCTATAGGGATTTGGTTATACCCTGAATAACCGTCCAAGAAGCAGTAGTACTCATGACCGGCTAATCTTTCCAGCATTTGGTCAATAAATGGGAGGGGAAAATGATCTTTCCTAGTGGCTGCGTTCAACTTGCGGTAGTCAATGCATACTCTAACCTTGGTAGGCAATCGTGTTTGCACTAACTCATGCTTGTCGTTTTCTACCACAGTAAAGCTGGACTTCTTAGGGACCACATGCATTGGGCTAACCCATTCGCTATCGGAAATGGGATAAATGATCCCATTATCTAACAGTTTCACTATTTCGGCGTGTACAGCCTCCTGCATGAGTGGGTTTAGCCTACGCTGTGGATCCCTCTTCGGTCTAACCCCTTCCTCTAGATGGATACGATGCTGGACTATCGTAGGGCTCAGTCCCTTGATATCTGCCATAGTCCAACCAATGGCTTCCCTATGTCTCCTAAGGGTTGCCAGTAGGTCTTCCTCTTGCCTATTAGTCAAATTAGATGCAACTATGACCGGTAACGTCTCTTGTTCACCTAGGTAGGCGTACTTAAGATGTTTAGGCAAGGCCTTTAACTCCAAAGAAGGAGGTGGCTCGATAGGTGGAGGTGTTAAGCTAGAATCTCCCATCTCTATAGAACTCAGATTTGATTCCCATTCGATCTCATCAAGGCTGAGATCACTTGCTTCTAAGTCTTCCTCTTCCTCTGACTCTAGAATGATCTCCTCATTATGCTCACTCGTCATGTTCTCAATGAAGTTAACCTCAAAGGGTTGGTCTGTCACATCGTAGGGATGCTTACCTAGGTTGAAAACATTGACTTCCTTGGTCATATCCCCAAAAGTCAGTCTCATGGAACCGTTTCTACAATTTATAATTGCATTTGCGGTTGCTAGGAACGGTCTTCCTAAGATAACGGGAGTTTGGGACCTAGGATTAGACACAGGTTGTGTCTCTAAGACAATGAAATCGACTAGATAAATGAATTCTCCCACCCGTATGAGAACGTCATTGATCTCTCCCTTAGGAACTTTGATAGAGCGGTCAGCCAACTGAATAGTAACTTGGGTCGGGTTGAGTTCACCTAATCCAAGTTGTTGATATACGGAGAAAGGGAGCAAATTGATGCTAGCTCCTAAATCGAGGAGTGCTCGATTGATTTCGGCTCGACCTATGGTGCAAGAGATGGTGGGGCAACCAGGGTCCTTATACTTAATAGGGATCTGGTTGGACAATAGCTCACTAATGTTAGTGGCTAGAAAAACCTTCTTAGGCACATTAGTCTTTCTTTTCTTGGTGCACATGTCCTTAAGGAATTTGGCATAACTAGGGACTTGTTGGATTGCATCAAGAAGTGGGATGTTGAGCCTAACTTGATTGAACACCTCTAATAATTTCTCCATATGTGCATTATTTTTGCTTCTAAGCCTATTTGGAAATGGAGCTATAGGCTGGTGCACCTGTCCTGCTGACTTTTCAACTTCAGTTTCATTGGAGCTGGGTGGAGAAGGAGTGGAGCTAGATGGAATGGATGACTGAGATGGATCCTGTGGTATGGATACTTGATTATCAACTTGTTTCCCCGATCTGAGTGTATGAACCATGTGACACTGATTTGGGTCTTGAGCCTCATTGGCTGGCCTAGGATTCCTAGGATTTGGCAATGGTTTACTCGGTAGGGTACCCCTCTGTCTCTCTTGTTGGTTCAATTGGATCTCTATCCTAGTTAAGACTTGAGCCAGCGTGTCGTGGCTTTTAACTAGAGTGTCCATCTTTCTTTCCAAATTTGAAAGTCTTGTCTCCATTTGTGAATTTTGGAAAGACGGTGGAGGATTTTGACTAGGGAAATTTTGTTGATAGGGCGAATTTTGGAAATTGTTGGAGAATTTGGGCCTAGTTTGATCATTGTTGCTTGGGCCCCACGAAAAATTGGGATGATTTCTCCAACCAGGATTGTAGGTGGGTGAATAAGGATTGTTGGCGGGCCTTGTGAAGGCCGCACTCATATGTTCGGGCAAACTTTGATGCGCGATGAAGACAGGACATTCCTCGAACACATGGTTCATATCTTGACAATAAGTACAGCCCGCCGAAGATGTTGGGCTGACTTGGTTCACAGAGACTGGCTCTTTAGTTTCAAGAGCCTCTAGTCTTCGCATAACAGCAGCTAACTTAGCATCGGTTGCTACGTTGGCCTCAATGGAATGGATACCTCCTTTAGAAGAAGTAGGGTCATTAGTCCTAAATTTTCCGGAGTAGGTTCCCATTGGATGGTATTATCAGCTAATTCTTCATATAATGACAATCCTTCATCTTCGTTCTTTTGCAGAAATCCTCCTTGGCACATGGATTCTAACAGCGTTTTAGTAGGATAATCTAATCCATCATATAGAACTTGGCAAAGTCGCCATTTCTCTATCCCATGGTGAGGGCATTGGGCAAGGAGGTCCTTAAAACGTTCGAAGTATTTCCAAAAAGGTTCATTGGCTGTTTGCTTAAACTGTAGGATGTTCTTCCTAATCAGTGCAGTCTTGTGAACGGGATAAAATTTCTTTAAGAAGGCCTTAATGAAATTATCCCAAGAAGATATTGAACCGGCCTCTAGACTGTAGAGCCATTTCTTTGCTAAATCTTTCAAAGCAAAGGGGATAAACCTAAGTTTGATGGCATCTTTTCCTAACTTAGGTATATTCATCATGAGACATACTTCTTCAAATTCCCTTATGAAGAAGTATGCATCCTCGGATTCAAGTCCATGAAATTTGGGAAGGGTGTTAATGTATTGTGGCTTGAGTTCAAATGGGTCAACACCTTCAATAGTAAGCTTGATGCAAGAAGGAAGAGAGGTTCTAATAGGATAGAACCTATCTTGGAGTGACTGTGGTTGTGCCATGTGTGAGTCGGGCTTTTGCTCGGGTGGTGAACTAGTTCTAGTTAGCCTGGATGTAAGTGGGTCTCTCGACCAAGCGGGCATGCACAATTAGCAAACAAGTTCACCCAATCAACCAAAAAAAAGAAAAACAAAAAAAAAATCCTATTCTAGGGTAATCCTTGACCTAGACGACTCCTAACTTTAGACTGTCCTTAGGAGGTCTATTGTCGACGTTAACCACAAGCTAATCGGCCAGGCAGGTGGCAAGACCGGTGGGAGATTTTCCGTCAGAGACGTTCCTTAATTAAATAACCACCGTTCTTCGGGCTTTCGGCCCTCAATCCCCTACCTAGACACCGATTTGACAAGAGTTAATTTCGAACAATTTTCCTCCTTTGGTCAATCTCCTATTGAGTCCGAGTTAACCTAGGGCCAACGTCTAGTCAAATTTTACTTAAGGTTAGGGTTGTGAGTGTGACGGATATGATTTTTGGGCTAAGGAAGGGTGATGAAATCCCCACCTTATCTTGCTTATGGGTTATGCCCTTAAGATATTTTTGTGTACGTGTAAAGCAGTAGAAAAGTAATCACTCAAGAAAGCAGTAAATCAACCAAGAGTGTTTCCTAATCTATATGCTATGCAAACGTACCTTGTCGCCAGCACTCTTCAACAGAATTAAAAGAATTAAAATAGACACGTGCCCTAAATGCAAGAGTCTAAAAATTTTTTTATTATCAACAACTTGGTTAATGTTATTAGTTAGCAGTTGCAGAGTGATCACAGAGAAATTTAATCACAGCAGTAAGCAGTATTTGCAATTCTGAGCAACCTGCAGAAAATTTGATGAGTAGTGAACTACTCTTGCCGCGGAAATGCGGCTATTGCCGCGGACCCGCGGCAAAGAAGTAGGCTCTGATGCTCTACCTTCGAGGGCAGAGGCTCTGATTCCTCTGTATCTTCAAAATATGAGAAAAGAGATTAGATTTGAAATATATATATGAATGGAAAGATGTGATTTTACTGATATTCTACCACAACCCATAGTGCAAGTTAAGGAATTGATCATCATATTGGAATATATGGACTCCATCCTAGGTTTTCTAGAGGATATGTAAGCAAGAGAAAAAGATTGAAGAATCTTACTAGCGACACTCCTAAAAATCCAACACGTTTTCATCCTAATATCTAAGCACAACGTAAGAGAAGATTTACCTTGAAGTTACGCTGTCAAAGTTCTTAAGCATGAAATGTGAAAAATTATTTAAAGGTGTGATTTTAGATTATGAAACTAATCATCATTTAGTCTTCAAGCAATCTACTTAAAACCTAGGGTTTCTAAAAAATGTCATCAATCCGATCAATGCTTAACTGCTCTAGGGTTGATTTAAGAATTTCAGCAAACCACAATAGGAAATTAGTTCATCATTTTTTTTATCTTTTCAATTTATTTAATTTTTTTTATGTTGTTTAATAAGAAGAATTGAGAAAGAAAGGAAACAAATAAATCAGAAGATCACAGATTAAAAACTAAACCAGAGAGATCACAGAATAAAAGCAAAATTAAATAGCAGAGAATTAAATGGGAAAAAGGTAACCTTTATTCGAAAAACGTCTCCCAAATACAAGCTCCTTCTCCTCCACAATGTACTCAAAACAAAATTATAAACTTGCAGAAATTTTAATGAACTAGCTAAAGAAAACCCTAATCTCTCTCTGAATGCCCTCTCTGCTGCGCCTGCAGGGATATTTATAGGTGCAGAATATCATAGAGTCCCGGATAAACTCCTCCACGAAAACTGGTAGACGGATAAGGCAGGATTGCCGCGGAAACGGAGCTTGGGCCGCGTTTCCGCGGCCATAGTCTGATCTTTGGCCGCGTGCTTTCGCGCGTGGCCTCCTCTGGTCCGTCCATCTGAGCATTTCCTTCTAGAATCTGCATCCTGACTCTTCATATTGGATTTTCGAGATAACTTAGAAATCAAGTTACCCTTTATCCAATTTCCTTCAAAAACGAATCTCATCCTTGCACATGTATTTATCCTCATTCACCAAGCATTTAGGATTGGATAGAATTCTATCCTTTCCCTCTTTGTAGTATTTGCAATATTTACATCTTGTATTTGCACTTTGACTTCTTGTAATTGCACTTTTGCACTTGGGCTTGGATCTGGGCTTTTGGGCTTCATTAAGCTTTAATTCTTTATTTAATTCAACACTCAAGGCCTGCACATATTAAATAACAAAATATTAGTAAATGTGCATTATTATATGAATAAATGTGAAAATGTGATAGTAAATATGATGACAATTATGCATTTTTCACTACCAATCAATACGTGTCCCGACTTTTTTGATTGTATTATAGCAATTTTCTTCCTGTATGTGTTTTTGAGTTGTGATTACTTATATTATTGAGTATCGGATCTGGATTCTCAGATCTAGAGTAAGCCCTGACCCAGACCGGGAACCGATACCAGCGAGTAGCCCGATTTGACTTTCCAGTAGTCCGATTTGACCGATTTTAGTTTCAGAGATTGTTTTCTAATATTTTAAATTTTTCATGATTTTCTGAAATTTTTCGAAATTTTTCTGCAAAATCTCCAAACCGGTGTCGGTCGACATCGCTGACTGATTCTCAGATTTTTAGTTTTCAAACGGGTATGAATTTTCAGAAACAGTTTTCGCAGTACTTCTTAGAATTCCATTTTCTATCTAAATACATTTTTTGGGATTTTTTTAAATTTATTAAAATTTAACCGATTCTGGTGTCGGCCAGTATTGCCGGAAGATTTCAGAATTTTTAATTTGAAAACTACATCGAATTTCTCAAATCCGATTTCACCATATATCTTAGAATAATATTTGCTATTTTTGAGAATTTTTCGGTATGTTTCTAAAAAAGTCAAATTTTCGCCTTATTTAAATTAATAATATTTTTACCGGCGATTTCTTTTCTGGCTTTTCCCTCCTCTACTCTCCTACTTTATACTACCAGAAATTCTAACAAATAAAATAGATAATAATAAAAATTTTAAACATTTTATTTCCTTTTTCTTATTATTTTTAATTTTCTTTCTTTTTCTTTTCTTCACCTTGATTTCTCCCCCCATAATCAACGGCTTAACCCACGCTAAGCCGCCCGTTGCCGCCACCGACAGCCATAGGGCTGCTGCCACATCCCTACACCTCCCCCTAAATCATCAAATCTTCCTCCCTCATCATCTATTAAACCACAAACATCCCCATTCATTTCAAGAGAAATCCAAATCAAAAGAAAGAAACCAAGCTTCATCTCCTTCAAACTCAACCCACTCACGCTACTCTCTTGGCCGCCGCCTCCACCTTCACCACCACCGCCTCCGGCCACTCCTAGGCACCCAATCAACTCCCCAACACCTCCTCTTCACACCACCATCTCCTTCAACCTCCAACAACCTCCCACCACCACCAATTTCACCAAAACCCACCTCCATCACCATTCTTTCTTCTCCAAAATTCACCATCCCTTCCACCAAATTCTCCACTCCAACCAACCAACATCATCTCCTCCTCCTCCTCTAACTCCCCATCACCTAAAATCATCACGACAACCACCACAACCACCACCACCACCATCTTCCACCACCACCAAAACAACAACCACAACAACAAAAGAAACCCAACTCCACCTTCCACTCCTCCCCTTGGGATTGCGCGGCGGCCAGCTTCTCCCCGGCGGCGGCGCCGCCGCCGCCAGGCCGCCGCCGGCGGTGGCCGCCGGCCGACCACCCCCCTCCTTCTCTTTCTTTCTTTCTTCTTTTCTTTCTTTCTTTCTTTCATTTCAAACTTTCCTTCATTCCCTAAATAAACACATATTTCCCTCATTCCAAAAATACCCCTCCCCTCATCCCCTTATTACTTCCCTTTAATTACAACTCTACCCCCTTCCATTTTAATTTCTATTTTCCTTTTAAAAACACCATATTTTCTCTCTCTTTCTCTCTCTCTTCTTCCTCCTACAACTTTCTCTCTCCTCTCTCTCTCCTCTCTCTTTCCCTCTCTAATATTTATATAAATATTTTTAATTATATATTTTAATATGCAACTATGGGCTAGTGGATTTCTCGTGCGGATCGCCGATTTCCCAGATTTTTAACCAGTATTTCACCCCGGTTTCAGGCGAGTGCTTATTACTAATTTAAAAATAATTACCCTTGTATTTATAATATGATATTGACATGTGGATATTTTAATATGCCTAATACTTGCTATGGTAATTTTTAGTACATGACCCCATGCTATATTTAATACCGATAATTGTCATGCTATATTTAATACCGATAATTGCCATGCTATATTTAATACCGTTAATTGCCATGCTATATTTGACACCGATAATTGCCATGCTATATTTGACACTGATATTTGTCATGCTACACTTGACCCGTGACATCTTACACTGGTACTCGGTATTTACACCGGTACTCAGTATTTACACCGGCACTTGGCATATTACACTTGATACATGATATATGACACCGGTACTCGGTATTTACACCGGCACTCGGTACTTACACCAACCCTTGCCATGCTATATTTGACACCGGTACTTTCCATGCTATATTTGACATATGATACCTGACATCGATACTTGCCATTGCTATATTTGACACTTGATATGTGACACCGGTATTTGACGTGCTATATGTAAGTTCACCTAGAGGGGGGGTGAATAGATGATGGCTAATCTAATGGTCACTTAATGCCTAATAATGCGGAAGCTAAAAACAATTATGACCTAATTAAACTTTTACACTAAACACCACGTATAACCAAAGAGTGTTGCCGAATTTTCCGTGAAGAGCTCTGGACAAACTCCTCTAGATTCCCCTTGAATGGGTTGAGGTGTCGCGTTGGCTCTCTTGGTTGAATACAAGTGTTAGCAACAATCCCACGCAAGTATATAACAATTAATCACAAATGAATATATCAAGCATATAAAGATAGACAATAATTGAATGCAAGATATAAACAAGGAGAGAGAGAGAAATGGCAATCGCAAACACAAAGGTATGTTTCGAGGTTCGAGCACACTTGCTCTACATCCCCGCCTTCGACACACGAAGGATTTCCACTATGCAAGATCCCAATGGATCTCTCCTCGGTGCCGCAACACCTACAAGCCCTCGGACTCCCTAGTCCCGTACACACCGCAAGCTCACTAGCTCGCCGAGGCCGCACCTTGAACCAAAGAGTTCACAACCGAACTCCAAACCACCACGAGCACACTTGCCCGTCTCCTCAAAGAACAAGAATGGAATCTTGGTGATCTAAACACTTTGATCACCTAACAAAAGCTCTCACAACACAATCCTATGGATAGATTAGGCAATGGATAGCTCAAGTGATTGTGAGAAAGCAAGGAAAGAAACTTTGGTGAAAAACTCAAGAAATCTCTTTTATCACTCTTTATAAAAACTTCCCTTTAGATAGAAAATATTTGCTCTCTATTTTGTGGAGAAAACTCTTCTGAAAGTATGGGAAAAACTGGCTCTAAAGGTCTCTAAAATCTTGGCTCAAAACAATGACAAGACCCCCAATTTATAGGCTGCCAGAAAACTAGCCGTTGGGATCTGTCAGAACTGCCGGTCGACCGGCGCGGTCGACCGCCAACGGTCGGATTTCTGACCGTTGGAGCCACGGTCGACCGCCCGGGTCGACCGAGCACCTGGAGCAGAGAATCAATTCTCTGACGGTCGACCTTGCTCTCTGGAGCGGTCGACCCGCACGGTCGGCCGGCCTCCAGTGCACAAAGGCGTGCACGTCTGTGCACGTCGGTCGACCGGGTCGGTCGACCGACTTCAGGATTAGTCGACTATAAAAGGTTGTAAGTCGACTTATCCGAAGCCTGAAACAGTTTTCTGGGATTGAAAGGTTTGTCTTTTTGACTCTAATAAAATCCCATAAAATACTTAAAAATCTACAAAAATAGTTTTACCAATATACTTTGATATACAAACATGCTTGCACAAAATCAAGGCATGTTACAAAAGATTGGACTATTTTTGTAATATGGAAATATTTGGCTCATGATAAAAACTGTATTTTCCAAAAACATGTTTTCTAAACTTTGTTTTTCCAAAACATCTTCAAAATACAAAAACAAGATATTATAGTTCATTTTAAGGCATAGTGTGTATGGATATGATCCACTACACAATCAAGATGAAATATCTATGTTTTTGGTATTAAGCATAAAACTTGGTTTTGGTTAAAAGATAAGTATATGAGAAACATCAAAAACCAAACTTGTATTTTTCCAAAATGTAAAATCTTTTCTATACCAAAAAATCTTTTATAAAAACAAATCTATCAAGAGTGTGTGTGCATGGTATACTTGAGCAATCCACCAACTATCTATCCTTTACATTTTACTCTAAAACAAAAATAAAATCTTATACCTAGACACAAGTCTTCATCTTCTTGAAGTCTTCACTTGAAGGCTTCTCATCTTCTTGACTTGGTCCAAGCTTGATCCAAAAGCTCCTTGGATCACACCGTGCTAGCTCCAAATCTTAACATTTTATCCTTTGTTGAGCTATGCACCTACTAAGATCTTGATAATGAATCTGTCACTAATTAAACACAAGATCATTAGTAAACATAACTTCATGAGTTGATCATCATCAAAACTAGGGTGATAGGCCTTTGGGCCAACAATCTCCCCCTTTTTGATGATGACAAAACTCATGAAGTTATATATGCATGGATTAAAGTAAAGCTTCAAAGAAGCTCCCCCTTAACTCATGCATAACACAAAATAATAGATATTCAATGAAGCACATGAATATGTATGCAAATGATGGAGATAAACATGCATCAAATTATTTTTCTCCTATTTGCAAAACAAAAATATATGCATAACTAAAAAGGAAGACAAATACTTCTCCCCCTTAAGCAATGAAAACATGCATATATACTCAAAATCTTTCTCCCCCTTTTTGTCAATCATCAACAAAGGGGCAAAAAGAGAAAACAAATCAAACAAATTTTTCTCTATCAAAACAAAATTTTGAACTTTTCTCAAGAAACACATTTTGAGATATCAAATCAACATATTTTGTTTTGAAGTTTGATATCAATTTTGAAAATATATTGCATAAGCTTTAAGAACCATTGAAAGTTAAATTAAGCTTAGCATATACATTGTGCGAAAAGAGTGAGAATCAATTGTAAATCAAGCACAAATAGATCATATATGTATGAAAAGATAATACCAATAGAAATTTATATAATTTAAATTTGAAAGCATTCATACATACAATCAAAATACGAGTATATAAAAATCATATTGATACCAATTGAAAATATCCAATGATACCAATTGAAGAGTAAGCTTATCATATACTCTACCAAATGAAGAGATTGCACTAGTTAATATGAAAATGTTTTAAAAACTAGTACGAAATCCTTCAATCAAGGAATAAAGCAAAAATGTCAATTAGTCTCAATATTCCTTTAAATCATGAAAATCATCACACTTTTTTTTTATTAAAAACAAAATTATATTTCAAGATATATGTATGTTTTGACAACACAATAAGTATACATACATATCTCTTAAACACAATTGAGTCCATATAACTAGATTTGCATTAAAGGCAAATGACTCAAGAGATATACATGTATATCTTAAAGTTTGGCAAAAATATGCATATACATGAAATGAGAACACATGATCATAAATCAAATCTAAAAGTGGGAATACAAGTTTAAAGATGTATGGATCATCAAAACTAAGCAATACAAGCACATTTAAAGGGTTCAAATAAGCATTTAAGCACAAATATAAATAGATTTATTTGTGGCCCATGATTTGTACAAGTATAAATCCTAGTGTTGATAAAACGAACATATAAACTAATATTCAATACATGAAGCATCAAATTTTGAGAAAAATAGAATCATGTGTAAATCCCAAAAACTATTTGAAGAATAAATAACTAGTATAAATTTGTTTTCGAAAAACTAGTTAAAGATCCTTCAAATATATCAAATCATATGTTTTTCATAAAACATAACTAGATACACAAAAATTTAAGCACTCATGGTCTATAAAGCTCAAAATAATTTTTAACAAAAGTGTGAGTGTTAAATGATCATGTAAATAGCATTTTTATGAAAATAGTCAATGAAGCTCAAAAAGATCATAAGACACATATTAAAAAAATCATTTTTCATTAAAACACTAATCTTCATGGTATATGTATGATTAATCCAATCCTAACAATACACATACATATCCCAAATATAAAAGAGTCTATCAAATGTATTTGCATGAAGGCAAGAGACTCACGGGTATACATGTATATTTATTAGATTTGAATTAAAAATACATATACATGAAGTAAAGCACAAAAATAAGGCAAGACATGTATAAAAGAGAATCATCAAAACTAGCCTATACATATGCATAAAGTGGATACAAATGAGCATGAAGTTCAATCATATATGAATCAATTGTAATTCACTATTTGTATATGTATAAATGCAAGTTTGACACATTCTACATCTAAGCATGTAAATACCACATGAAACACATACAACACAAAACATGAACATGCTATGAATATTATGAATGAACAAGCATGTACATAAAAATAGGAGTTTAGAAATTGTTACCAACTCCAAAGCTCCTAACATGGTGGTTGTCCCACCAAAGCTCCTTGATAGTGATGCATCCAAATGTATGTCCATCAAGTCCATTGCATCCACTACCAAGGCACCAATCCTCTCACGTCTTGTGAGAGCCCTCACCTACATCAAAAGCAAAAGGTGGGGGTTTGGTACCCATATTTTCTTGGGTCCTTTGGGGTTAGACTTGTAAGGAACCCAAAATCTTTTATAATTAGCAAAATTTAGAGAATTAATATTATCATAACAAAACTTTGCTAAATGGCCTTTACGGCCACAATGTGTACATACGTACACCTTAGTATGCTTATGAGTGTGGGTGTTAGCATGGTGTGCATCATAAGCATGATGTGGATGTGCATGAACATGTGGAGTTTGTTTCTTAGAAAACATGGACTCCAATTTAGTATGATTGAATGCACATGTGCTCAAATTAGAGCTCAAACTATCTATTTTATTTTTCAACATATTTATCTCATTAGTTGTGGCATGTAAAGCATGGTGAGATATAGAATCATTTTTCTTCTTCTTTTTAGAAACAAATTCTTTTTCCTTTTCAACAAATTTTCTTTTCAAAGTAATGTTTTCTTGAAAAACAACTTCCTTTTGTTTTTCCACCAAATCAATTTTATTTTTCAAAGACATATTTCCTTCACATAAATCATTCAATTTTGACATGAGGGAAACATTTTCATTTTTCAAATCATCTTTTTCTTTTTCTAAATATGTAATTTTAGTTTTAAAAGAATCGTTCTCTTTTAGCATGCAATCAAAATCCTTTTTAATTTTCTTATTATCCTTTTCTAAGCATGCAATGTTATCTCTAAAAGAATCATGTTCATTATGCATGCAAGCAATATTCTTTCTCAAATTTTTATTTTCTTTCTTAAGCATGTCATATTTTTCAAGAATTGTTTGGCAAAATGAAGTGAGCTCATCATATGACATGTCCTCATCATCGGATTCGGAGTTTACCTCAAGGGGGTTATCCCCTTGGACCATATAGCATACGTTGGAGATGTCGCTTCCAACGTCCGAATCGCTCCCCGCATAGTATAGATCCTTTTCGCCAAGGGAGGTGAGGGTGTTCCATACTATAAAAGCTGAATCAATATTAGCAACTCTAGATAAATAAACATCATCTAGGGTAGACTTTAAAGCATTAAGGGCTTTTGAGTTAGCCTCAAAATTTTTACCATCTAAAGCATATGCATTATTAGTAGTGGCAAGATATACATGAATTCCTAAGGCCTTGAGGTACAATGACATCTTAACCTTCCAAATTTGGATGTTAAGAATGTCAAAGGTGGGTGGTGACATGAAGTCCATGGTGTGTGTACAAAATATTGTGATTAGCCTAAAATGAGGATCTTTAACTCTAGGTTGTTAGACCCAATATCAAGAGCACTAGCTCTGATACCAATTGTAAGTTCACCTAGAGGGGGGTGAATAGGTGATGGCTAATCTAATGGTCACTTAATGCCTAATAATGCGGAAGCTAAAAACATTTATGACCTAATTAAACTTTTACACTAAACACCACGTATAACCAAAGAGTGTTGCCGAATTCCCCGTGAAGGGCTCTGGACAAACTCCTCTAGATTCCCCTTGAATGGGTTGAGGTGCCGCGTTTGCTCTCTTGGTTGAAAACAAGTGTTAGCAACAATCCCACGCAAGTATATAACCATTAAGCACAAATGAATATATCAAGCATATAAAGATAGACAATAATTGAATGCAAGATATAAACAAGGGAGAGAGAGAGAGAAATGGCAATCGCAAACACAAAGGTATGTTTCGAGGTTCGAGCACACTTGCTCTACATCCCCGCCTTCGACACACGAAGGATTTCCACTATGCAAGATCCCAATGGATCTCTCCTCGGTGCCGCAACACCTACAAGCCCTCGGACTCCCTAGTTCCGTACACACCGCAAGCTCACTAGCTCGCCGAGGCCGCATCTCGAACCAAAGAGTTCACAACCGAACTCCAAACCACCACGAGCACACTTGCCCGTCTCCTCAAAGAACAAGAATGGAATCTTGGTGATCTAAACACTTTGATCACCTAACAAAAGCTCTCACAACACAATCCTATGGATAGATTAGGCAATGGATAGCTCAAGTGATTGTGAGAAAGCAAGGAAAGAAACTTTGGTGAAAAACTCAAGAAATCTCTTTTAACACTCTTTATAAAAACTTCCCTATAGATAGGAAATATTTGCTCTCTATTTTGTGGAGAAAACTCTTCTGAAAGTATGGGAAAAACTGGCTCTAAAGGTCTCCAAAATCTTGGCTCAAAACAATGACAAGACCCCCAATTTATAGGCTGCCAGAAAACTAGCCGTTGGGATCTGTCAGAACTGCCGGTCGACCGCCAACGATCGGATTTCTGACCGTTGGAGCCACGGTCGACCGCCCGGGTCGACCGAGCACCTGGAGCAAAGAATCAATTCTCTGACGGTCGACCGGTGCGGTCGGCTGGGATTTCCAGAGAGCAAGCTCTCTGGAGCGGTCGACCCGCACGGTCGGCCGGCCTCCAGTGCACAAAGGCGTGCACGTCTGTGCACGTCGGTCGACCGGGCCAGTCGACCGACTTCAGGATTAGTCGACTATAAAAGGTTCTAAGTCGACTTATCCGAAGCCTGAAACAGTTTTCTGGGATTGAAAGGTTTGTCTTTTTGGCTCTAATAAAATCCCATAAAATACTTAAAAATCTACAAAAATAGTTTTACCAATATACTTTGATATACAAACATGCTTGCACAAAATCAAGGCATGTTACAAAAGATTGGACTATTTTTGTAATATGGAAATATTTGGCTCATGATAAAAACTGTATTTTCCAAAAACATGTTTTCTAAACTTTGTTTTTCCAAAACATCTTCAAAATACAAAAATAAGATATTATAGTTCATTTTAAGGCATAGTGTGTATGGATATGATCCACTACACAATCAAGATGAAATATCTATGTTTTTGGTATTAAGCATAAAACTTGGTTTTGGTTAAAAGATAAGTATATGAGAAACACCAGAAACCAAACTTGTATTTTTCCAAAATATAAAATCTTTTCTATACCAAAAAATCTTTTATAAAAACAAATCTATCAAGAGTGTGTGTGCATGGTATACTTGAGCAATCCACCAACTATCTATCCTTTACATTTTACTCTAAAACAAAAATAAAATCTTATACCTAGACACAAGTCTTCATCTTCTTGAAGTCTTCACTTGAAGGCTTCTCATCTTCTTGACTTGGTCCAAGCTTGATCCAAAAGCTCCTTGAATCACACCGTGCTAGCTCCAAATCTTGACATTTTATCCATTGTTGAGCTATGCACCTACTAAGATCTTGATAATGAATCTGTCACTAATTAAACACAAGATCATTAGTAAACATAACTTCATGGGTTGATCATCATCAAAATTAGGATGATAGGCCTTTGGGCCAACACTATATTTACCACCTGATATATATAACACCTGATACCTGACACCTGACACCTGGCACCTGTATTACCTGGCATATTCATGATTATTATGTGACCAGACATCTGGCACTCCGTATCTCCGTACTCCTATACTCCTATATCTCCTGAACTCCTGTACTCCTAAACCCCTAAAAAAGGGTGACTCCTGATATTATACTCCTGGTATTATACTCCTGTTAATTCTCTTAGTTGGATAATCATGATTATACTATATACACTTGTGGACATTATCTTTGGGCAATATATATAATAAAAATACTCAACTTATACTGGGTGGGGGAAACTGATGGAAACCGGTATGATGTCATATTTATAATGGTGATGAATCTGAAGTGTCGTGTGGGGCGCGTAATGATAAGTCCCCGGAAGCAGTAGCCTGAATCTGAAGTGTCGTGTGGGGCGCGTAATGATAAGTCCACGGAAGCAGTAGCCTGTACTCCTGAGCTAGTCCCGAGCAGAGACGGGACCCACTATAAATATGAGCCATCAGATTTATCAGTTTCCAAATAATAACTCGTCTTATTCATAAGTGGATGTATGTGTGCCGGTAGCACATACAAAAGCATATGAATCAGATGAATAACATAAAACAACCAAACAGTAATAATATTAGGAACGTGTGATATTTGATCTCTCCTTTGTTCGGGTCCTGGTACTCACATATCAGACCCGGGTAAGTTCTACAGAGTGCTAACTCTAGTATGGACTATCGGTGATGTGAGGCGCTGGTAGGGAGGCGATTGAAATATCAAACGGTACTGACTATTATTATTGGATTAATTAAAATGCAACACCTTTATATTCTCCAGTTACAGTATTATGCTCTGAATTGACACCCTGTTTTATAACACATGACATCTGTGATACCATGGTTACTCCTGACACACTCTAGTTCTGTTACCCTGATGGCAACTCAAGTTGTATGAATTCAGATAATGGTGACATCGGATATGTGGTATATAGATGAGGGTTTCCTTGTTTGGATTATCCCCTCGACGTATCAACCCCATGAATCCAAAATCTGAGCTTATACAACTAGTTTTGTCCATACTTATATTTATCGCGTGTTTAGTGTATTTATCACATGTTGCCATATTTTGTCGCATGTTTATGTACCTATGCTCTCTATACCGTTTTCCATGCATGTTTTCTGATTCATACTTACTGATATACATGTATTTACTTGATCTCAGATTACTGTCATTTTCCTTATATTACTTGTCATTTCCTGTACCTGTATGCCTGGACCACATCACATGATCATGTACACGTATGCCTGTTATGCACGCCATTTGGCTTTATTATATGTACTCGCTGGGGTTGCTAACAACTCTGAATTTTCATGTCCAGATCCTGGAGTCTAGACCGTGTTGATCTTGTTGTAGCTGATCAGAGTGCGCAGTGGATCCTCCCGTGGTGATTGGAGTGCAGCAGAAGCTCGGACACCGCAGTAATTCTTCTTTCCAGATTTTCCCCTGTTTGGCTCCCGAGGTCCCTCTTGCCGTATCGTGAGCATCTCTCAGTTTTATTATGTATATCCCTTCATGTATTGTACTCTTGTATTTTCTAGTGATGTAATATTCCTGTAATATTGTATCACTTTCTGTGATAACCATGTACTTGTATTATTCTGTTGGAATGTATATTGCCATTGTGCTTCCGCCTCTAATTCTTGTCTGTACTGAAGCTTAGCGCATATACGTGAGGGTATTTCCGACCTGCGTATATACGTCGCAGTGGCGTCTCCGTACCCGCCTGATCGGGGCGTCACATTAACCTTATTTCAAGTCTTAATTAGGAAGCTTTATCAAAAGTTAAAATTTAAGCCCCGAGTGACTTGAATTAGGCCTTATAAGATCCGAATTGGGCCCAAACTTTGAGAAATATGCTTTTTAAGAGCCGAGAGCTTTACATTATTTATATGAACAAATAATATTAATAAACCTTATTTCTTTTATTAATTGAGAAGTTTGACACATAGTCAAACTTTTAGCCCCGTTTGGCCTGAGCTAGACCTTATAAGAGCCGAATTGGGCCCAATCGGTTAGAAAATATGCTTTTCAAGAGCCAAGAGTAGAATTATATTGTTTTTATATACAATTACAACTAATTAACCAAATTTCAAGACTTAATTGGGAAGTTTGACCAAAAATCTAATTTTTAGCCCTGATTAGCTTGAATTAGGTCTTATAAGAGCCGAATTGGGCCCCATCAGTAAGAAAATGTTATTTTCAAGTGCCGAGAGTAGTATTACATAGATTCTATGAACAAATAATACTAATAAACCATATTTTTTAGCTTAGTTGGAAAGTTTGATCAATAGTCAAACTTTCATCCTCGTTTGGCCTGAATTAGGCCTTATAAGAGCCTAATTAGTCCCAAAAAGGCAGAAAACGTGAGTTTCAGGAGAAGGGAGTAGTATTTACATAGTTTCTATATACATTTACTAGTAAATAGCCTTATTTGAAGTCTTAATTGGGAAGTTTAACTAAAAGTCTAACTTTCAGTCCCGATTGTGCTAAAGTAGGCTTTATAAGAGCCGAGTAGGGCCCAAACAGTGAGAAAAACTTTTTGTTTTCAAGAGCCGAGAGTAGTATTACATAGTTTCTATGTTTAGTACTGCCAATTAACCTTATTTCTAGCTATATTTGAAAAGTTTCAGCAAAAGTCAAACTTTCAGTCACGATTAGCCTGATGTAGGCCTTAAGAGAGCCGACTAGGGCCTCAAACAATAAGAAAACGTGGTTTTCAAGTGTCGGGAGTAGAATTACATTATTTTTATGTATAAATACCACTAATTAACCTTAATTCTTGTGTTAATTGGAAAGTCAAAATTTCATCCCTGTTTGGCCTGAATTAGGCCTTAAAAGAGCCGAATTGGGCCCAAATAGGGAGAAAACATGAGTTTCAAGAGCCTGAAGAAGTGTTACGTAGTTTTTTATGTACAAATATGACTAACTAACCTTAATTCTAGTCTTATTGAGAAGTTTCACCAGATGTCAAACTTTCAGCTACGATTGGCCTAAACTAGGCCTTATAAGAGCCGAATAGGGCCCAAACAGTAAGAAAATGTACTTTTTAGGAGCAGAGAGTGGAATTACATAGTTTTTATGTATAATCACTACTAATTACCTTATTTATAGTCTTAATTGGAAAGTTTGAAAAAAGTCTAACTTTCAGTCCTGATTGGCCTAAACTAGGCCTTATAAGAGATTAATAAGGACCAAACGGTTAGAAAATGTTATTTTCAAGAGCTGAGAGTAGTATTACATAGTTTCTAGTTAAATTTGGGAAGTTTAAGCAAAAATCAAACATTTAGCTTAAATTGGCATGATCTAGACCTTATAAGAGCGGAATATAGACCAAACGGTAAGAAAAAGTGGTTTTCAAGCACCGAGAGTAGAATTACAAGTTTTTCTGTACAAATACCACTAATTAACCTTAGTTCTTGGGTTAATTGGAAAGTTTAACAACAGTAAAAAATTCAGCCTCGTTTGGCCTGATTTAGGTCTTAAAAGAGTCGAATTAGACCCAAACAGGGAGAAAATGAGAGTTTCAAGTGCCGGGAGTAGTATTACATAGTTTTTGTGTACAAATACTACTAATTAACATTATTTCTATTCTTAATTGAGAAATTTGACTAGAAGTCAAACTTTCAGCCCCGATTGGTCTGAACTAGGCCTTTTAAGAGTCGAATTGAACCAGAAGAGGGAGAAAACGTGCTTTTCAAGAGCCCGGAACATAGTTTGTATGTACAATTTTAACTATTAACCTTATTTAAAGTCTTCATTGAATAGTTTGACCAAATGTCAAAATTTTAACCCATTTTCTGAACTAGGCCCTAAAAAAGCCGAATTGGGCCTAAACTGAGAGGAAATATGAGTTTCAAGAGTCATGAGTTGTATTACTTAGTTTTATATACAAATACTATTAATTAATCTTATTTCTATTCTTAATTAAGAAGTTTGACCAGAAGTCAAACTTTCAGCCCAGATTAGCCTGAACTGGCCTTATAAGGGCCTAATTGGGCCCAAACAGTGAGAAAAACATGCCTTTCAAGAGCTGGTAATAGGATTACATAGTTTTAATGTACAAATACAATTAATTAACATTATTCAAGCCTTAATTGAGAAGTTTGATCAAAAGTCAAACTTTTAGTCCCGATCGACCTCAATTATAAGAGCCTAATAAAGTCAAAACGGGGAGAGTTTACGGTTTTTTAAAAGCCGAGACTAGAATTACATAGTTTCTATGTTCAATTACAACTAATTAACCTTATTTCAAGTCTTAATTGGGAAGTTGATGAAAAGTTAAAGCTTCAGCCTTGATTGGCCTGAAGTAGGACTTATAAGAGTCGAACCAGGTCAAAACGGAGAGAAAACAGGGTTTTCAAGAGCCAGGAGTAGAATTACATAATTTCAATGTACAATCACAACAAATTTACATTATTTCTGGTCTTAATTGGATGTTTGACCAAAAGTCAAACTTTCATCCTCAATTGGCTGAACTAGGCTTTATAAGAGCCTAATTGGGCCCAACTGGAAAAAAAACATGGTTTTCAAGAGTAGGGCACAGTATTACATAGATTCCATGAACAAAGAATACTAATAAATCTTATTTCTTAGGTTAATTGTGAAGTTCAACCAATAGTCAAATTTTCAGCCCCGACTACCCTAAACTAGGTCTTATAAGAGCCAAATTTTGCCCAAAAAGGGAGAAAACGTGAGCTTCAAGAGCCGAGAGTAATATTACATAGTTTATGTGTACAATTATAACTAATTAACCTTATTCAAGTATTAATTAGGATTTTTGACTAAAAGTCAAATTTGCAGCCTCAATTGGCCTCTGCCCTGAACAAGTCCTTATAAGAGTCGAATTGGGCCCAAATAAGAAGAAAACGTGATTTCCAAGAGCCGGGAGTAGTATTGCATAGTTTTTATGTACAATTAACATTATTTCTTGTGTTAATTAGGAAGGCTGACCAATAGTCAAAGTTTCAGCCCTCGATAGCCCTGAACTGGGCCTTATAAGAGCCAAAATTGGGCCCAAACGAGGAGATAACATGGTTTTCAAGATCCTAGAGTAGTATTACATAGTTTTTATGTATAAATATAACTAATTAACCTTATTTCTTGTATTAATTGGAAATTTTGACCAATAACCAAATTGTCAGCCTCATTGGCATAAACGAGGCCTCATAAGAGCCGAGTTAGACAAAAAAGGACGAAAACGTGAGTTCCAAGAGACGAGAGTAGTATTACATAGTTTTTATATATAATTACTACTAATTAGCCTTATTTCTAGTATTAATTGAGAAGTTTGACCAGAGTCAAACTTTCAAGCCCGATTGGCCTGAGCGAGGCTTTATGAGAGCCTAACAGGGTCCAAATGGTTAGAAAACGTGGTTTTCAAGGGCTGGGAGTTATATTACAAAGTTTCTATATACAAATACTACTAATTAATCTTATTTCTTTTGTTAATTGGGAAGTCTGACCAATAATCAACTTTCAGGCCCGATTGGCTTGAATAAGGACTTATAAAAACCGAATAGGGCCAAAACGAAGAGAAAACATGGTTTTTAAGAGCCGCGAGTAGTAATACATAGTTTCTATGTACAATTACTACAATTTAACCTTATTTCTAGTCTTAATTGGGAAGTTTAACTAAAACTCAAATTTTTTAGGCCCGATTGGCCTAAACTGGGCCTTATGAGAGACAAATAGGGCCCAAACGGTGAGAAAACGTGATTTTCAAGAGCCAGGAGTAGTGTTACATAGTTTCTATGTATAAATACTACTATTTACTGTTAGTTCTTGTATTAATTGAATGTTAAGACCAATAGTCAGACTTTCAATCCCGATTGGCCTTCTAGGCCTTATATGAGCCGAATAGGGAAAAAATAAGGAGAAAACATGATTTTCAATAGCAAAGAGTAGCATTTTATAGTTTCTATGTACAAATAATACTAGTTAACCATATTTCTTGTGTTAATTATGAAGTTTGACTAATAGTCATAGCTTCAGTCATGATTGGTCCGAACTAGGCCTTATATAGAACATGATTTTTAAAAGCCGAGAGTAGTATTACATAGTTTTTATGTATCTTTATTACTAATTAACCTAATTTCTTGTGTTATGTGGGAAGTTCGACAATAGACAAATTAGGGAAGTTCGACAGTAGAGCCGAATAGGCCCAAACGATGGAAAAACGTGATTTTCAAAAGCTGAGAATAGTATTATATAGTTTTTATGTACAAATATTACCAATTAACCTAATTTATTATGTTATTGGGAAAGTTCGATAATAGACAAACTTTCAGCCCTGGTTTTGCCTTGAAGTAGGCCTTATAAGAGTCGAATTGGGCTCAAACAGGGTGAAAACTTGAGTTTCAAGAGCCAGCAGTAGTATATCGTAGTTTCCATGTACAATTCTACTAATTAACTGTATTTCTAGATTTAATTGGGAAGTTTAACTAAATGTCAAACTTTCATCCCGACTGGCGTAAACTGGTCTTGTAAGAGCTAAATAGGGTCCGGGAGTAGAATTACATAGTTTTGAGATACAAATACTACTAATTAGCATTATTTTTTAGTTTTAATTAGAAAGTTTAACCAAAACAAAACTTTCAGCCCCGATTGGGCTGAATTAGGCCTTATAAGAACTGAATTGGGCCCATACAGGGAGAAAACATGAGTTTTAAGTGTCGGGAGCAGTATTACATAGTTCCTATACATAATTACTACTAATTAATCTTATTTCTAGTCTTAATTAAGAAGTTTGACGAAAAGTCAAACTTTCAGCCCCAATTGGCCTGAACCACGACTTATAAGAGCTGAATAGAGTCAAAATGGGGTGAAACGGGATTTTCAAGAGCCGGGAGTAGAATTATATAGTTTCTATACAATTACAACTAATTAACATTATTTCTAATCTTAGTTGGTAAGTTTTATCAAAAACAAACTTTCCACTCTGATTGGCTTGAATTATGCCTTCTAACAGCCGAATTAGGCCCAAACGGTGAGAAAACATGGTTTTCAAGAGCCGACAGTAGTATTACATAGTTTCTATGAACAAATAATACTAGTTAACCTTATTATTTGTGTTAATTGGAAAGTCTAACCATAAATCAAACTTTCAGCCTCGATTAGCCTGAACTAGGCTTTATAAGAGCCGAATAGGGCCCAAACAGTGGGAAAATATGATTTTCAAGAGCCGAGAGTAGTATTACATAGTTTTTATGTATAAATATTACTAATTAACCTAATTTCTTGTGTTAATTGGGAGAGTTTAGCAATAGTCAAACTTTTAGCCACGGTCGCCCTAAACTAGGCCTTATAAGATCCGAATTAGGCTCAAACAGGGTGAAAACGTGAGTTTCAAGAGCTGAGAGTAGCATTACATAGTTTCTATGTACAATTGTACTAATTAATCTTATTTGCAGACTAGGTGGGAAGTTAGATAAAAGGTCAAACTTTCAAGTCTTAATTAGGATATTTGACCAAAAGTCAAATTTGCAGCCTCGATTGGCCTCTGCCCTGAACAAGTCCTTATAAGAGTCAAATTGGGCCCAAATAAGAAGAAAACGTGATTTCCAAGAGCCGGGAGTAGAATTGCATAGTTTTTATGTACAATTAACATTATTTCTTGTGTTAATTAGGAAGGCTGACCAATAGTCAAAGTTTCAGCCATCGATAGCCCTGAACTGGGCCTTATAAGAGCCGAAATTGGGCCCAAACGAGGAGATAACATGGTTTTCAAGATCTTAGAGTAGTATTACATAGTTTTTATGTACAAATATAACTAATTAACCTTATTTCTTGTGAGTTTGACCAATAATCAAATTGTCAGCCTCATTGGCATGAACTAAGCCTCATATGAGCCGAGTTGGACAAAAAAGGACGAAAATGTGAGTTTCAAGAAACGAGAGTAGTATTACATAGTTTCTACATACAATTACTGCTAATTAGCCTTATTTCTAGTATTAATTGAGAAGTTTGACCAGAAGTCAAACTTTCAAGCCTGATTGGCCTAAGCGAGGCCTTATGAGAGCCGAATAGGGTCCAAATGGTTAGAAAACGTGGATTTCAAGGGCCGGGAGTAGTATTACATAGTTTCTATATAAAAATACTACTAATTAATCTTATTTCTTTTGTTAATTGGAAAGTCTGACCAATAATCAACTTTCAGGCCCGATTGGCTTGAATAAGGACTTATAAAAATCGAATACGGCCAAAACAAAGAGAAAACAAGGTTTTTAAGAGCCGCGAGTAGTATTACATAGTTTCTATGAACAATTACTACAATTTAACCTTATTTCTAGTCTTAATTGGGAAGTTTAACTAAAACTCAAATTTTCAGGCCCGATTGGCCTAAACTGGGCCTTATGAGAGACAAATAGGGCCCAAACGGTGAGAAAACGTGGTTTTGAAAAATGAATTAAAGGATTTATGTTCTAATTTTGAATTGATTTTGCAAGAGAAAGAAGAGATCACTAGTGAACGTGACTCACTACAATCTCAACTTGAACTTGCACTTAAAGAGATTGAAGATTTGAAAAACAAAAATGATTTTGATGATGTTGTAGAACACAATTAGGTTTTGTCTTCTAGATTGGATCTTATTTTCAAAGAAAATCTTACTTTGAAAAATAAAATTGATTCAATTACAAAAGAATTGGATTTGGTTTTGATTAAAAATAAATCTTTGCAAAATGAAATTGATATGCATGTTTGCCATGATAGTGTAGCTTCTACTTCTTGCACTCCTATAGCATGTTCCACTTTGTCTTCTAGCATAGAAAATGATATAAATAATTTGAAGAAAAGTGTTGATTGTTTGGGCTCCACCTTGAGCCATTGTGCCATGAATCACACACGTTTGGAAACCTTGATTCGCAAGAAACAAGTTCCAACCTTGCATGCACACCCATCTAGGCATACACATGCTTCCCATGATCACCATCATCATATGTATGCTCACGTGTACACATGTACACATTGTGGTCGAAAAGGCCACCTTGCTAGATTTTGCTATGATAGATTACATTTTGAAAATTTAGCAACTAATCTTGTTTGGGTTAGGAAAGATACTAACCCCCGTGGACCCACAAGAAAATGGGTACCAAAGGCCACCTCTATGTTTTTTGATGTAGGTGGGAGCTCTCGCATCACGTGAGGGTTTTGGTGCCTTGAGGTGGATGCGTTCCGAGCTTGAATGAGAACCATTTGGATGCTTCACTCTCAAGGAGATTTGGTGGAAGGACCACCGTGTTTTGGAGAACTAGAGATGCACCTTCATTGGTTTTGGTATCATTCTCTAACTCCCATTTATTATTTACTTGCTTTTTAGATCATTCATTTATAGCATGTTGTGTTTTGATGTTCATTATGATTATGCCTTGTTCATTAGACTTGAGTTATACATGTTTAGTTACTTGAGCACCCATGTTTCATATGGATCTATATTTAGTGTTCACTTCTTGTTTAAGCTAACATGTATGCCCTAGATCTAATGCACATGCATATGCATAACGATCATATGATGTTCATGATTCCATGATTTTTGTTTAGATGATTATATGGATGTTTGTGATATATCTTGTGTGCATTTCATCATTGCACTTTATTCATTCTTTGTTCGATCTATTCTCATACAACAAGGTTGCATTGCGCACCTCTAACCCATTCAAGGGGAATCAGGAGGAAGGAGTTCAGAACCCTTCACGGGGTATACGGCTCTTAGTCTTGTTTTGAGAGATCGTTGCATCATACATCCATCTTAGTTTTAAAAGGTCATTAATACTTCATATTTTTGATTAATATGATCATATTGATTTTTGACCCGTTTTATGCCTCATGATTTGATTACTTGCTTGAATGTTAGTTTTCATTAAAGACTAGGATTTATGCTTGTACAACTAGTGAGCTACAAATAGACCTTTATATATTTGTGCTTGAACGCTCTTTTGTAGTCATTTGATGTACTAGTATAGTCTAGTTTTGATGATTCATGCATTTGACTTGTATTCCTCATTTTTAATGTGTTTCTATGATCTTGTGGTTGACTTCATGTATATGTCTATCTTGTCCAAATTATTGTTTATACATATACATCCTTGAGTCACGTGCCTTCATGCATATACTTTTGTGGACTCTTCATGTTTAGGATATGTATGTATACTTTAGTTTGTATATGACATACATATGCCTTGAAGTTTAAATCGTTTGGATGAATTTCATGTTTTTAATATTGAGCTTGATTGTCCATTTTCATGTTGATATGTTTCTCACAACACTTGTACACTCACTCTATCTATGTTTTCTCATGACTTAGTTTTCATGAGTACAAGTTATGCTATATGGATTTTGAGTGTTTTAGTGCCATGTGGTTTACATGTGTCTTCATGAAAAATTTTTTTGGATCTCATACTAGTTGATTCATATAACTAGTTATGATATTCTTCCTTGGTAGAGATTTTCAAACATACTACATTTTCAAACCTATTTTTGAAAACCCCTACCATCAATGGGCGGTTGGATGGGAGATCATGTTCTTGTATGCTTTATAATGAAAATCCTTTTTATCTTGAACCATGATTGGGTGGTAGGTTATATGAGATATACACTTGTATTTATTGTTGTTTCAATTGGTATCATTGAATTCTTTCAATTGGTATCAATATGACATCTTTTTGTATACTCATATATGTTTGTTTTATATATGTATGCTTGCACTTCATATAGTATCAATTTCAGTTGGTATCTATTTCTTACATACATATATAGATGATTTATTTGTGCTTCAAGATATCACAAATTTTGTTTATGCTTAGCTTGAACTTTTCAAATTAAAACTATGTTAAAGCAAATTTTCAATTGAGTTAATTTTCAATTGGTATCTTATTTCAAGCATATGCATATTTTCATTTGGTATTTCATAAAGGGGGAGAAAACTAGTATTTCATTTTTCAAATTGGTATTTTATCTTTCAATTGATATTTTTTTGGTATTCCACTCCCTTGCTTTATGATAGAAAATTAAGATTTCAATTGGCAAAGAAATAATTTCAATTGATATCAAGAGCTTGTTTGGTATATCTAAAGCTTTAGCTATGTTTGATTTGTTTTTGGTATCAAGAGATTTAGCAATTTTATGTTTTATCCCTTCGTTGATTTTAGGGGGAGAAATATTTGCTTTCATTATGTTTGTTTTACCCCTTTGTTGATGAGTGACAAAAAGGGGGAGAGGAATTTGTAGTTTATATGCATGGTTGATTTATGCATATGTTTTTGTTTTGTTTTAGTATTGTTTTATTGATATCAAAAGTATGTTTTATTATGTGTTTGAGAACATTCATTGCATATCTTACATGTATCTTACATGTTTATTTAAATAAAGCATGAGTTTTATTGTTTAATGCATGACTATGCATTCTCATGATTTAATGTTCATTGAATATGTTTATTGTTTATCCCTATGCATGAGTTAAGGGGGAGCTTCTTTGAAGCTTTACTTTAGTCCATGCATATATAACTCCATGAGTTTTATCATCATCAAAAAGGGGGAGATTGTTGGCCCAAAGGCTTTCCACTCTAGTTTTGATGATGACTAACTCATGTAGTTATGTGTACTAATAATCTTGTGTTTTAGTCTCAGATCATTAATCAAGATATTAGTAGGTGATTTGCTTCAACAAGATGATTTGGAAGCATTCACATGTTGATTCAATAGCTTAAGCATCAAAGATGACATCTAGCACTCATTGGAGTCGAGCTTGGCGAATCAAGTTTTTGGATCGAGTCAACTTGGAGATTGCGCTCTACAAGAAGACTTAGGTATCCATAGTTTTTAGTTTGGGTTTAGATCTTAATTGTAAAGATTAGTATAGTATGATAAGCTCAAGTTCACAACACACATGTTTCACGTTTTGAATATTGTTTTTCGGTTTTTGGTTTAACCGATCTTGGTTTTCATGAATAGATTTTATATCAAAACAAGTTTACATGGTTTAGTGTATATATGATTTGTTCTATATACATGCATGCTTCTATTGCTTAAACAAACTTAGTTTGATATTCTATTTCATGTGTTTTATGTTTTGGTATTTTTATCAAAACATTATTTTTGGACTTAATGACAAAAATCATGATATATATATGTTCCTTGTTTATTGAATTTCTATTCATATACAATATGCTTCAAAGTGTTTAAATATCATATTTTTGTATCATGGATGAGTTTTAGACAATGTGTATTTTCTATTCAAAATACAAGGTTTTAGAAAATACGGTTTTTGGTTTTTGGCAAAATTTCTATGACACAAAAATAGTCAAATATGTTTGAAATTTGTGTTAGGATTTTTAACACAAGTTTATATTTCAATATAAAATGATAAAACTATTTTTGTGAAATTTTAGAGATTTTGTGGGATTTATTGGAATATTTTTACCTCTGTTTTTCTGACCCATTTATAGGCTGACAGGCCTGGTCGGTCGACCGAAGCGGTCGACCGCACCAAGGGCCGGTCGACCGGTTCGGTCGACCGACGTGCACAGACCTGTGCACGTCTGCAGCCCAATGGGCCGGTCGACCGAAGCGGTCGACCGACGGAGAGCTGTTTGCTCTCAGGAATTTTCGGTCGACCGGACCGGTCGACCGGCAGCTGTAACGTTCGAAAATTCGAACGTTGGGCGGTCGACCGGGCCGGTCGACCGGCAGGGTAAAACTGGCAAATGTTCTGTTAAACGGCTATTTTCTGTTATTGCCTATAAATACCCCATTTGAGAGAGTTATTCTCTAAGAATTTTTGGGCTAAAATTTTCTATCTCTCTGGTGTTTTTGCTGCAATCAAAATAGGTTTTTGGATTCAAAGTGAACAATCTTTTGTGTTTTTGATTAGGGTTTGAAAAACCAAAGAAAAGGGATTTTGGGAAAAGCTTTTGAATTGAATCTCTATATCTTGATTTCTTTTATTTCCCAAAGATTTTCTTAGAGTTGCTGGTTTCAAATCCCTTGTTTTTCTCCACACTTGAGCTATAATCTACTATCTATATCTATAGGATATTTGTGTGGGAAGAAGAAGTTGTTTGTGGTTGTTGTTGTGACCACCAAGTTGTAACCCAATCTTTTCTTAGCTTTGTGCTTTGGGTTGTATCCCTCTAGTTGAGAGGTGATCCTTGTATTGGTTGGTGATTGGGAGTTTGTTGTATTGGTTTGGAATTAGCCTCAAGGAGGAGGTTGTGATTGTTGGAGTTTGCCTCAAGGAGGAGGTTGTGATTGTTGGCTTGGATTTGTGCCTCAAGGAGGAGGTTGTAAAGAGAGGAGTTGGGTACTCTTTGTAAAGGGTCCTAGGTGGACGAGCTAGTGGAAATCCTTCGTGTGTCGAAGGCGGGGATGTAGAGCTGGGTGCTCGAACCTCGATAACATATCTTTGTGTTTGCGCTTGATCCATTGGCTCTCTCTCTACTCTCTCTTTACTTTGTGCCTTGCATTTATTTACATTGCTCATTCATATTTGCTTGGCTTGGTTGTGTGCATCACTTGTTGATAGCACTTGAGTGTAAATTGCAATTAGTTTTTAAATTCCGCATTTAGTTCATAGATTAGCATTGTCACCTATTCACCCCCCCCCCCTCTAGGTGACTTTTCAATTGGTATCAGAGCTAGCGCTCCTGATATTTAGGTTTAACCACCTAGGAGTTAAGATCTTGGTTTGCTAATCTTCATTTGCATCTCATTTGCACTCATACTAGTTTGCACTCATGGCTAGCCCTCCTATGTTTGACCATTTTAGACTTGATGCTTGGAAGGTGGACATGACTAGGCATTTAAAAACTCTAGGTCATCTAGTTTATCAAGCCATCACTATAGAATCCCTCCCTAATAGTAGCAAGCATAAGAAGGCCAATGCATTAGCCCTTAGGACACTTCTAGCATCTCTAAATGAACATCTTTTACCTATTTTTGATCGCTATGATTCGGCTTTTGCAGTTTGGAGCATCTTGACTTCTCCCGAGCTTCCAAGGATTATCAACAACTTGAGGAGATCTAAAAGAGAAAAGTCCGGAGAGCAATGCCTCATGGTCCAAGGGAAGAACTCCCTTGAGGTACAATCGGATTCTCATATTGATGATAGCTCTAGTTCCTATTGCCATGGTTGTTTCGAAGTTCAAACTTTAAATATGGAACTTGTTCAAAAGCTTGAGAATTTGTTAGAAGAACATGATTTGTTGAAAGATGATAATCTTGTTTTGAAAAATGAATTAAAGGATTTATGTTCTAATTTTGAATTGATTTTGCAAGAGAAAGAAGAGATCACTAGTGAACGTGACTCACTACAATATCAACTTGAACTTGCACTTAAAGAGATTTAAGATTTGAAAAACAAAAATGATTTTGATGATGTTGTAGAACACAATGAGGTTTTGTCTTCTAGATTGGATCTTATTTTCAAAGAAAATCTTACTTTGAAAAATAAAATTGATTCAATTACAAAAGAATTGGATTTGGTTTTGATTAAAAATAAATCTTTGCAAAATGAAATTGATATGCATGTTTGCCATGATAGTGTAGCTTCTACTTCTTGCACTCCTATAGCATGTTCCACTTTGTCTTCTAGCATAGAAAATGATATAAATAATTTGAAGAAAAGTGTTGATTGTTTGGGCTCCACCTTGAGCCATTGTGCCATGAATCACACACGTTTGGAAACCTTGATTCGTAAGAAACAAGTTCCAACCTTGCATGCACACCCATCTAGGCATACACATGCTTCCCATGATCACCATCATCATATGTATGCTCACGTGTACACATGTACACATTGTGGTCGAAAAGGCCACCTTGCTAGATTTTGCTATGATAGATTACATTTTGAAAATTTAGCAACTAATCTTGTTTGGGTTAGGAAAGATACTAACCCCCGTGGACCCACAAGAAAATGGGTACCAAAGGCCACCTCTATGTTTTTTGATGTAGGTGGGAGCTCTCGCATCACGTGAGGGTTTTGGTGCCTTGAGGTGGATGCGTTCCGAGCTTGAATGAGAACCATTTGGATGCTTCACTCTCAAGGAGATTTGGTGGAAGGACCACCGTGTTTTGGAGAACTAGAGATGCACCTTCATTGGTTTTGGTATCATTCTCTAACTCCCATTTATTATTTACTTGCTTTTTAGATCATTCATTTATAGCATGTTGTGTTTTGATGTTCATTATGATTATGCCTTGTTCATTAGACTTGAGTTATACATGTTTAGTTACTTGAGCACCCATGTTTCATATGGATCTATATTTAGTGTTCACTTCTTGTTTAAGCTAACATGTATGCCCTAGATCTAATGCACATGCATATGCATAACGATCATATGATGTTCATGATTCCATGATTTTTGTTTAGATGATTATATGGATGTTTGTGATATATCTTGTGTGCATTTCATCATTGCACTTTATTCATTCTTTGTTCGATCTATTCTCATACAACAAGGTTGCATTGCGCACCTCTAACCCATTCAAGGGGAATCAGGAGGAAGGAGTTCAGAACCCTTCACGGGGTATACGGCTCTTAGTCTTGTTTTGAGAGATCGTTGCATCATACATCCATCTTAGTTTTAAAAGGTCATTAATACTTCATATTTTTGATTAATATGATCATATTGATTTTTGACCCGTTTTATGCCTCATGATTTGATTACTTGCTTGAATGTTAGTTTTCATTAAAGACTAGGATTTATGCTTGTACAACTAGTGAGCTACAAATAGACCTTTATATATTTGTGCTTGAACGCTCTTTTGTAGTCATTTGATGTACTAGTATAGTCTAGTTTTGATGATTCATGCATTTGACTTGTATTCCTCATTTTTAATGTGTTTCTATGATCTTGTGGTTGACTTCATGTATATGTCTATCTTGTCCAAATTATTGTTTATACATATACATCCTTGAGTCACGTGCCTTCATGCATATACTTTTGTGGACTCTTCATGTTTAGGATATGTATGTATACTTTAGTTTGTATATGACATACATATGCCTTGAAGTTTAAATCGTTTGGATGAATTTCATGTTTTTAATATTGAGCTTGATTGTCCATTTTCATGTTGATATGTTTCTCACAACACTTGTACACTCACTCTATCTATGTTTTCTCATGACTTAGTTTTCATGAGTACAAGTTATGCTATATGGATTTTGAGTGTTTTAGTGCCATGTGGTTTACATGTGTCTTCATGAAAATTTTTTTTGGATCTCATACTAGTTGATTCATATAACTAGTTATGATATTCTTCCTTGGTAGAGATTTTCAAACATACTACATTTTCAAACCTATTTTTGAAAACCCCTACCATCAATGGGCGGTTGGATGGGAGATCATGTTCTTGTATGCTTTATAATGAAAATCCTTTTTATCTTGAACCATGATTGGGTGGTAGGTTATATGAGATATACACTTGTATTTATTGTTGTTTCAATTGGTATCATTGAATTCTTTCAATTGGTATCAATATGACATCTTTTTGTATACTCATATATGTTTGTTTTATATATGTATGCTTGCACTTCATATAGTATCAATTTCAGTTGGTATCTATTTCTTACATACATATATAGATGATTTATTTGTGCTTCAAGATATCACAAATTTTGTTTATGCTTAGCTTGAACTTTTCAAATTAAAACTATGTTAAAGCAAATTTTCAATTGAGTTAATTTTCAATTGGTATCTTATTTCAAGCATATGCATATTTTCATTTGGTATTTCATAAAGGGGGAGAAAACTAGTATTTCATTTTTCAAATTGGTATTTTATCTTTCAATTGATATTTTTTTGGTATTCCACTCCCTTGCTTTATGATAGAAAATTAAGATTTCAATTGGCAAAGAAATAATTTCAATTGATATCAAGAGCTTGTTTGGTATATCTAAAGCTTTAGCTATGTTTGATTTGTTTTTGGTATCAAGAGATTTAGCAATTTTATGTTTTATCCCTTCGTTGATTTTAGGGGGAGAAATATTTGCTTTCATTATGTTTGTTTTACCCCTTTGTTGATGAGTGACAAAAAGGGGGAGAGGAATTTGTAGTTTATATGCATGGTTGATTTATGCATATGTTTTTGTTTTGTTTTAGTATTGTTTTATTGATATCAAAAGTATGTTTTATTATGTGTTTGAGAACATTCATTGCATATCTTACATGTATCTTACATGTTTATTTAAATAAAGCATGAGTTTTATTGTTTAATGCATGACTATGCATTCTCATGATTTAATGTTCATTGAATATGTTTATTGTTTATCCCTATGCATGAGTTAAGGGGGAGCTTCTTTGAAGCTTTACTTTAGTCCATGCATTTATAACTCCATGAGTTTTGTCATCATCAAAAAGGGGGAGATTGTTGGCCCAAAGGCTTTCCACTCTAGTTTTGATGATGACTAACTCATGTAGTTATGTGTACTAATAATCTTGTGTTTTAGTCTCAGATCATTAATCAAGATATTAGTAGGTGATTTTCTTCAACAAGATGATTTGGAAGCATTCACATGTTGATTCAATAGCTTAAGCATCAAAGATGACATCTAGCACTCATTGGAGTCGAGCTTGGCGAATCAAGTTTTTGGATCGAGTCAACTTGGAGATTGCGCTCTACAAGAAGACTTAGGTATCCATAGTTTTTAGTTTGGGTTTAGATCTTAATTGTAAAGATTAGTATAGTATGATAAGCTCAAGTTCACAACACACATGTTTCACGTTTTGAATATTGTTTTTCGGTTTTTGGTTTAACCGATCTTGGTTTTCATGAATAGATTTTATATCAAAACAAGTTTACATGGTTTAGTGTATATATGATTTGTTCTATATACATGCATGCTTCTATTGCTTAAACAAACTTAGTTTGATATTCTATTTCATGTGTTTTATGTTTTGGTATTTTTATCAAAACATTATTTTTGGACTTAATGACAAAAATCATGATATATATATGTTCCTTGTATATTGAATTTCTATTCATATACAATATGCTTCAAAGTGTTTAAATATCATATTTTTGTATCATGGATGAGTTTTAGACAATGTGTATTTTCTATTCAAAATACAAGGTTTTAGAAAATACGGTTTTTGGTTTTTGGCAAAATTTCTATGACACAAAAATAGTCAAATATGTTTGAAATTTGTGTTAGGATTTTTAACACAAGTTTATATTTCAATATAAAATGATAAAACTATTTTTGTGAAATTTTAGAGATTTTGTGGGATTTATTGGAATATTTTTACCTCTGTTTTTCTGACCCATTTATAGGCTGACAGGCCTGGTCGGTCGACCGAAGCGGTCGACCGCACCAAGGGCCGGTCGACCGGTTCGGTCGACCGACGTGCACAGACCTGTGCACGTCTGCAGCCCAATGGGCCGGTCGACCGAAGCGGTCGACCGACGGAGAGCTGTTTGCTCTCAGGAATTTTCGGTCGACCGGACCGGTCGACCGGCAGCTGTAACGTTCGAAAATTCGAACGTTGGGCGGTCGACCGGGCCGGTCGACCGGCAGGGTAAAACTGGCAAATGTTCTGTTAAACGGCTATTTTCTGTTATTGCCTATAAATACCCCATTTGAGAGAGTTATTCTCTAAGAATTTTTGGGCTAAAATTTTCTATCTCTCTGGTGTTTTTGCTGCAATCAAAATAGGTTTTTGGATTCAAAGTGAACAATCTTTTGTGTTTTTGATTAGGGTTTGAAAAACCAAAGAAAAGGATTTTGGGAAAAGCTTTTGAATTGAATCTCTATATCTTGATTTCTTTTATTTCCCAAAGATTTTCTTAGAGTTGCTGGTTTCAAATCCCTTGTTTTTCTCCACACTTGAGCTATAATCTACTATCTATATCTATAGGATATTTGTGTGGGAAGAAGAAGTTGTTTGTGGTTGTTTTTGTGACCACCAAGTTGTAACCCAATCTTTTCTTAGCTTTGTGCTTTGGGTTGTATCCCTCTAGTTGAGAGGTGATCCTTGTATTGGTTGGTGATTGGGAGTTTGTTGTATTGGTTTGGAATTAGCCTCAAGGAGGAGGTTGTGATTGTTGGAGTTTGCCTCAAGGAGGAGGTTGTGATTGTTGGCTTGGATTTGTGCCTCAAGGAGGAGGTTGTAAAGAGAGGAGTTGGGTACTCTTTGTAAAGGGTCCTAGGTGGACGAGCTAGTGGAAATCCTTCGTGTGTCGAAGGCGGGGATGTAGAGCTGGGTGCTCGAACCTCGATAACATATCTTTGTGTTTGCGCTTGATCCATTGGCTCTCTCTCTACTCTCTCTTTACTTTGTGCCTTGCATTTATTTACATTGCTCATTCATATTTGCTTGGCTTGGTTGTGTGCATCACTTGTTGATAGCACTTGAGTGTAAATTGCAATTAGTTTTTAAATTCCGCATTTAGTTCATAGATTAGCATTGTCACCTATTCACCCCCCCCCCTCTAGGTGACTTTTCAATTGGTATCAGAGCTAGCGCTCCTGATATTTAGGTTTAACCACCTAGGAGTTAAGATCTTGGTTTGCTAATCTTCATTTGCATCTCATTTGCACTCATACTAGTTTGCACTCATGGCTAGCCCTCCTATGTTTGACCATTTTAGACTTGATGCTTGGAAGGTGGACATGACTAGGCATTTAAAAACTCTAGGTCATCTAGTTTATCAAGCCATCACTATAGAATCCCTCCCTAATAGTAGCAAGCATAAGAAGGCCAATGCATTAGCCCTTAGGACACTTCTAGCATCTCTAAATGAACATCTTTTACCTATTTTTGATCGCTATGATTCGGCTTTTGCAGTTTGGAGCATCTTGACTTCTCCCGAGCTTCCAAGGATTATCAACAACTTGAGGAGATCTAAAAGAGAAAAGTCCGGAGAGCAATGCCTCATGGTCCAAGGGAAGAACTCCCTTGAGGTACAATCGGATTCTCATATTGATGATAGCTCTAGTTCCTATTGCCATGGTTGTTTCGAAGTTCAAACTTTAAATATGGAACTTGTTCAAAAGCTTGAGAATTTGTTAGAAGAACATGATTTGTTGAAAGATGATAATCTTGTTTTGAAAAATGAATTAAAGGATTTATGTTCTAATTTTGAATTGATTTTGCAAGAGAAAGAAGAGATCACTAGTGAACGTGACTCACTACAATATCAACTTGAACTTGCACTTAAAGAGATTTAAGATTTGAAAAACAAAAATGATTTTGATGATGTTGTAGAACACAATGAGGTTTTGTCTTCTAGATTGGATCTTATTTTCAAATAAAATCTTACTTTGAAAAATAAAATTGATTCAATTACAAAAGAATTGGATTTGGTTTTGATTAAAAATAAATCTTTGCAAAATGAAATTGATATGCATGTTTGCCATGATAGTGTAGCTTCTACTTCTTGCACTCCTATAGCATGTTCCACTTTGTCTTCTAGCATAGAAAATGATATAAATAATTTGAAGAAAAGTGTTGATTGTTTGGGCTCCACCTTGAGCCATTGTGCCATGAATCACACACGTTTGGAAACCTTGATTCGTAAGAAACAAGTTCCAACCTTGCATGCACACCCATCTAGGCATACACATGCTTCCCATGATCACCATCATCATATGTATGCTCACGTGTACACATGTACACATTGTGGTCGAAAAGGCCACCTTGCTAGATTTTGCTATGATAGATTACATTTTGAAAATTTAGCAACTAATCTTGTTTGGGTTAGGAAAGATACTAACCCCCGTGGACCCACAAGAAAATGGGTACCAAAGGCCACCTCTATGTTTTTTGATGTAGGTGGGAGCTCTCGCATCACGTGAGGGTTTTGGTGCCTTGAGGTGGATGCGTTCCGAGCTTGAATGAGAACCATTTGGATGCTTCACTCTCAAGGAGATTTGGTGGAAGGACCACCGTGTTTTGGAGAACTAGAGATGCACCTTCATTGGTTTTGGTATCATTCTCTAACTCCCATTTATTATTTACTTGCTTTTTAGATCATTCATTTATAGCATGTTGTGTTTTGATGTTCATTATGATTATGCCTTGTTCATTAGACTTGAGTTATACATGTTTAGTTACTTGAGCACCCATGTTTCATATGGATCTATATTTAGTGTTCACTTCTTGTTTAAGCTAACATGTATGCCCTAGATCTAATGCACATGCATATGCATAACGATCATATGATGTTCATGATTCCATGATTTTTGTTTAGATGATTATATGGATGTTTGTGATATATCTTGTGTGCATTTCATCATTGCACTTTATTCATTCTTTGTTCGATCTATTCTCATACAACAAGGTTGCATTGCGCACCTCTAACCCATTCAAGGGGAATCAGGAGGAAGGAGTTCAGAACCCTTCACGGGGTATACGGCTCTTAGTCTTGTTTTGAGAGATCGTTGCATCATACATCCATCTTAGTTTTAAAAGGTCATTAATACTTCATATTTTTGATTAATATGATCATATTGATTTTTGACCCGTTTTATGCCTCATGATTTGATTACTTGCTTGAATGTTAGTTTTCATTAAAGACTAGGATTTATGCTTGTACAACTAGTGAGCTACAAATAGACCTTTATATATTTGTGCTTGAACGCTCTTTTGTAGTCATTTGATGTACTAGTATAGTCTAGTTTTGATGATTCATGCATTTGACTTGTATTCCTCATTTTTAATGTGTTTCTATGATCTTGTGGTTGACTTCATGTATATGTCTATCTTGTCCAAATTATTGTTTATACATATACATCCTTGAGTCACGTGCCTTCATGCATATACTTTTGTGGACTCTTCATGTTTAGGATATGTATGTATACTTTAGTTTGTATATGACATACATATGCCTTGAAGTTTAAATCGTTTGGATGAATTTCATGTTTTTAATATTGAGCTTGATTGTCCATTTTCATGTTGATATGTTTCTCACAACACTTGTACACTCACTCTATCTATGTTTTCTCATGACTTAGTTTTCATGAGTACAAGTTATGCTATATGGATTTTGAGTGTTTTAGTGCCATGTGGTTTACATGTGTCTTCATGAAAATTTTTTTTGGATCTCATACTAGTTGATTCATATAACTAGTTATGATATTCTTCCTTGGTAGAGATTTTCAAACATACTACATTTTCAAACCTATTTTTGAAAACCCCTACCATCAATGGGCGGTTGGATGGGAGATCATGTTCTTGTATGCTTTATAATGAAAATCCTTTTTATCTTGAACCATGATTGGGTGGTAGGTTATATGAGATATACACTTGTATTTATTGTTGTTTCAATTGGTATCATTGAATTCTTTCAATTGGTATCAATATGACATCTTTTTGTATACTCATATATGTTTGTTTTATATATGTATGCTTGCACTTCATATAGTATCAATTTCAGTTGGTATCTATTTCTTACATACATATATAGATGATTTATTTGTGCTTCAAGATATCACAAATTTTGTTTATGCTTAGCTTGAACTTTTCAAATTAAAACTATGTTAAAGCAAATTTTCAATTGAGTTAATTTTCAATTGGTATCTTATTTCAAGCATATGCATATTTTCATTTGGTATTTCATAAAGGGGGAGAAAACTAGTATTTCATTTTTCAAATTGGTATTTTATCTTTCAATTGATATTTTTTTGGTATTCCACTCCCTTGCTTTATGATAGAAAATTAAGATTTCAATTGGCAAAGAAATAATTTCAATTGATATCAAGAGCTTGTTTGGTATATCTAAAGCTTTAGCTATGTTTGATTTGTTTTTGGTATCAAGAGATTTAGCAATTTTATGTTTTATCCCTTCGTTGATTTTAGGGGGAGAAATATTTGCTTTCATTATGTTTGTTTTACCCCTTTGTTGATGAGTGACAAAAAGGGGAGAGGAATTTGTAGTTTATATGCATGGTTGATTTATGCATATGTTTTTGTTTTGTTTTAGTATTGTTTTATTGATATCAAAAGTATGTTTTATTATGTGTTTGAGAACATTCATTGCATATCTTACATGTATCTTACATGTTTATTTAAATAAAGCATGAGTTTTATTGTTTAATGCATGACTATGCATTCTCATGATTTAATGTTCATTGAATATGTTTATTGTTTATCCCTATGCATGAGTTAAGGGGGAGCTTCTTTGAAGCTTTACTTTAGTCCATGCATTTATAACTCCATGAGTTTTGTCATCATCAAAAAGGGGAGATTGTTGGCCCAAAGGCTTTCCACTCTAGTTTTGATGATGACTAACTCATGTAGTTATGTGTACTAATAATCTTGTGTTTTAGTCTCAGATCATTAATCAAGATATTAGTAGGTGATTTTCTTCAACAAGATGATTTGGAAGCATTCACATGTTGATTCAATAGCTTAAGCATCAAAGATGACATCTAGCACTCATTGGAGTCGAGCTTGGCGAATCAAGTTTTTGGATCGAGTCAACTTGGAGATTGCGCTCTACAAGAAGACTTAGGTATCCATAGTTTTTAGTTTGGGTTTAGATCTTAATTGTAAAGATTAGTATAGTATGATAAGCTCAAGTTCACAACACACATGTTTCACGTTTTGAATATTGTTTTTCGGTTTTTGGTTTAACCGATCTTGGTTTTCATGAATAGATTTTATATCAAAACAAGTTTACATGGTTTAGTGTATATATGATTTGTTCTATATACATGCATGCTTCTATTGCTTAAACAAACTTAGTTTGATATTCTATTTCATGTGTTTTATGTTTTGGTATTTTTATCAAAACATTATTTTTGGACTTAATGACAAAAATCATGATATATATATGTTCCTTGTATATTGAATTTCTATTCATATACAATATGCTTCAAAGTGTTTAAATATCATATTTTTGTATCATGGATGAGTTTTAGACAATGTGTATTTTCTATTCAAAATACAAGGTTTTAGAAAATACGGTTTTTGGTTTTTGGCAAAATTTCTATGACACAAAAATAGTCAAATATGTTTGAAATTTGTGTTAGGATTTTTAACACAAGTTTATATTTCAATATAAAATGATAAAACTATTTTTGTGAAATTTTAGAGATTTTGTGGGATTTATTGGAATATTTTTACCTCTGTTTTTCTGACCCATTTATAGGCTGACAGGCCTGGTCGGTCGACCGAAGCGGTCGACCGCACCAAGGGCCGGTCGACCGGTTCGGTCGACCGACGTGCACAGACCTGTGCACGTCTGCAGCCCAATGGGCCGGTCGACCGAAGCGGTCGACCGACGGAGAGCTGTTTGCTCTCAGGAATTTTCGGTCGACCGGACCGGTCGACCGGCAGCTGTAACGTTCGAAAATTCGAACGTTGGGCGGTCGACCGGGCCGGTCGACCGGCAGGGTAAAACTGGCAAATGTTCTGTTAAACGGCTATTTTCTGTTATTGCCTATAAATACCCCATTTGAGAGAGTTATTCTCTAAGAATTTTTGGGCTAAAATTTTCTATCTCTCTGGTGTTTTTGCTGCAATCAAAATAGGTTTTTGGATTCAAAGTGAACAATCTTTTGTGTTTTTGATTAGGGTTTGAAAAACCAAAGAAAAGGGATTTTGGGAAAAGCTTTTGAATTGAATCTCTATATCTTGATTTCTTTTATTTCCCAAAGATTTTCTTAGAGTTGCTGGTTTCAAATCCCTTGTTTTTCTCCACACTTGAGCTATAATCTACTATCTATATCTATAGGATATTTGTGTGGGAAGAAGAAGTTGTTTGTGGTTGTTTTTGTGACCACCAAGTTGTAACCCAATCTTTTCTTAGCTTTGTGCTTTGGGTTGTATCCCTCTAGTTGAGAGGTGATCCTTGTATTGGTTGGTGATTGGGAGTTTGTTGTATTGGTTTGGAATTAGCCTCAAGGAGGAGGTTGTGATTGTTGGAGTTTGCCTCAAGGAGGAGGTTGTGATTGTTGGCTTGGATTTGTGCCTCAAGGAGGAGGTTGTAAAGAGAGGAGTTGGGTACTCTTTGTAAAGGGTCCTAGGTGGACGAGCTAGTGGAAATCCTTCGTGTGTCGAAGGCGGGGATGTAGAGCTGGGTGCTCGAACCTCGATAACATATCTTTGTGTTTGCGCTTGATCCATTGGCTCTCTCTCTACTCTCTCTTTACTTTGTGCCTTGCATTTATTTACATTGCTCATTCATATTTGCTTGGCTTGGTTGTGTGCATCACTTGTTGATAGCACTTGAGTGTAAATTGCAATTAGTTTTTAAATTCCGCATTTAGTTCATAGATTAGCATTGTCACCTATTCACCCCCCCCCCTCTAGGTGACTTTTCATTATGCTTTATAAGAGCAAAATATAGCCAAACAGAGAGAAAAATGTGATTTTCAATAGCCATGAGTAAAATTACATAGTTTCTATGTACAATTACAACAAATAAACCTTATTTCAAATTTTAATTAGAAAGTTTGACCAAAAGTCAAATTTTTAGCCCCGATTAGCCTGAATTAGGACTTACAACAGCCGAATAGGGCCATAAAGGGGTGAAAACATAGTTTTTCATAGCTGGTATTGCATAGTTTCTATAGACAAATACTATTTATTAACCTTATTTCTAATCTTAATTGAAAAGTTTGACCAAAAGTCAAACTTTCAGCCCGATTGGCCGGAACTAGGCCTCATAGAGCTAAATTGGGTTAAATAGGGAGAAAACCTGAGTCTCAAGAGTCAGGAGTAGTATTACATAGTTTTTATGAACAATTACTACTAATTAACCTTATTTATTTTGTTAATTAGGAAGTTTGACTAATAGTCAAACTATCAGCCCCTATTGGCATTAACTAGGCCTCACAGAGCCAAATTGGAGCCAAACAAGGAGAAAAGATGAGTTTCGAGAGACGGGAGTAGTATTACATAGTTTCTATGTAAAATTACTACTAATTAACCTTATTTCTAGTCTTAACTGAGAAATTTGACCAAAACCAAACTTTCAGGCCCGATTGGCCGCCAGGCCTTATGATAGCCCAATAGGGCCTAAACGGTTAGAAAACATGGTTTTCATGAGTCGGGAATAGTATTATATAGTTTCTTTGTACAAATACTACTAACTAACCTTATTTCTTGTGCTAAGTGGGAAGTTTGACTAATAATCAAACTTTCAGCCCCGATGAGCCTGAATAAGGACTTATAAGAGCCGAATAGGACAAAACGAGGAGAAAATGTGATTTTCAAGAGCCGGGAGCAGTGTTACATAGTTTCCATGTACAATTACTACAAATTAACCTTATTTCAAGTTTTAATTGGGAAGTTTAATAAAAAATAAAACTTTCAACCGTGATTGGCCTCAACTAGGACTTATAAAAGCCGAATTAGGGTCAAAACAGGGAGAAAACATGTTTTTCAAGAGTCAGAGTAGAATTACATAGTTTCTATGTACAATTAAACTAATTAACCATATTTTAAGTTTTAATTAGGAATTTTGACCAATAGTCAAACTTTCAGCCCCGATTAGCTTGAACTTGGTTTTATATAAGAGCCGAATTGGCCAAACAGGGAGAAAATATGGTTTTCAAGAACTGGGCATAGTATTACATAGATTTTATGAACAAATAATACTAATTAACCATATTTCTTTGATTAATTAAGAAGTTTGACCAAAATTCAAACTTTCAGCCCCGATTCGCCTGAATTAGGCCTTATAAGAGCCAAATGGGGCCCAAACAGTAAGAAAATGAGGTTTTCATGAGCCGAGAGTAGTATTACATAGTTTTTGTGTATGAATATTACTAATTAACTTTATTTCTTCTGTTAATTGGGAAGTTGAATAATAGTCAAACTATCAGCCTGGATTGTCTTGAACTAGGCCTTATAAGAGCCAAATTGGGCCCAAATAGGGAGAAAACTTGAGCTTCAAGAGCTGAGAGTAGTATTACATAGTTTTTATGTACAATTATACTAATTAACCTTATTATAATTTTAATTGAGAAGTTTAACTAAAAGTCAAACTTTCAGCCCCAGCTGGCCTGAACCAGGTCTTATAAGGCTGAATTGGGCCCAAAGGGCGAGAAAACGTGATTTTTAAGAGCCAGTAGTAGAATAATATAGTTTCTATGTATAATTATAAATAATTAATCATATTTAAAGTTTTAGTTAGGAAGTATAACCAAGATTCAAACGTCTAGCCCTGATTGGCTTGAATTAGGCCTATTACTTGCCGAATTGTGCCCAAACAGGGTGAAAATATGAGTTTCCAAGAGCCGAGAGTAGTATTATATAGTTTCTATATACAAGTAATACTAATTAACCTTATTTCTAGTAATATTTGGAAAGTTTAACCAAAAGTCAAAGTTTCAACTCCGATTGGCTTGAAGTAGGCCTATTAAGAGCCGCATTAGGCCTAAACAGTGAGAAACATGATTTTCAAGAGACCAGAGTATTATTACATAGTTTTTATGAATAAGTAATACTAATTAACCTTATTTCTTAGGTTAATTGGGAAGTTTGACCAATATACAAACTTTCAGCCCTGATTGGCCTAAATTAGACCTAATAAGAGCCGAATTGGGCCCAGACAGGGTAAAAATGTGAGTTTCAAGAGCCGAGAGTGTTGACACTTTAAAAAATACAAGATTCCTAACTGGTCTGAACAATGTCTAAACTTGTTGACATTTACAAAAGACAAGTGGCAGACAAGCTGACGACTTGTTCTGTACCCATCTCCGAGGGACAAATCAGCAACTTGGACTCTACTGATGCAGTGAAGCAGACAGTGAGCCCAGATTATCTTTAAAGAGACCTAAGCAGGTCTAAGATGCTAGGTTAGCTTAACACTTAGCATCACATGAGCCTGAGGGGATAGCCTCACCTGAGAGGCTAAGTTTGTCCAACTTCGCCTTGAAGCCGTTCAAAGCTCTATCAGGGAGCTAACTTACAGCTTCGCCTGAAGTGCTAAGTTAACTCCGCGGAGAGTTAGCTTCGCTCGAAGCCACACGCAACCGCGCAGAAGGATGGTCAGTAGCTTCGCCACAAATGTTTATCCAGCTCCGCTGAAGAGCTTTCTTCTGACTTCGCCAGATGCTCCTTCCAGCTCCGCTGTGAGCTCGACGCGGCAGCTCCGCGCGGGTCTTTCATGGTCACCTTTGACCAATCAAATCTCCAGATGAGATCAAATCTATTCAAGATCAAATCTAATCGAGATCAAATCTGAGATCAAATTTTGTAGTTGTTTACCATAATCTCTTGACTCTTCTAAAACAAGTAAGAAGATCAGGGGAGATCTTTCAGTTATTTGGAAAGAATCAAAACAGATCAGGAGATCGACACTACCTGCTATTTCTAGCTTCGCAGAAGCTGATTCTAGCCTCGCGGCAAGGTTACTTTCCAGATTTAAACAGATTGACTCTATCTGTTTCCAGATTTTCAAAGGGACAATTATACCCCTGCTCTCCCTATAAATAGCCCACCAGAGGTATACGAAGACACAGGCGCACAGGCAGAGACACGCGCACAGGTAGAGACACGCACAGAGAGAGAGGCTGAAAAACAGAGAGAGACGGCTAAACAGAGATATATTCTCTTGCTTTCAAGAATTCAAAGAACTACTTCTCTAATAGGGTGCTGATACCCTAAGATCTTCCTCTCTCTCAAGGAATCTCCGGAACCAGGCGAGAAGGAATTCCCAAGTGGAGGCAGTTTGAGAAGTAACAAAAGGGTTCTACCAACCTTCTGTTCTTCGATTCCCCGAACCAGGCGAGAAGGGAATCCCATCGATCGCATCGTCAAAGGGACAAAGTAGTCACGCGCTGACCAGACTCCTATCAGCACACTTCTCCAGAATCTCAGAGGAGATCTACTTGTAATCTTTTTATTGCAAAAGAATTACTTGTAATTTAGCTCCTCGACCCTTTTTTGTAAGTTTTCTCCTTTGCAAAATCAATGGAAAACAAGATGGCGACTCCGCTGGGGACCAAATTCTCCACTGTTGAGAATCAAGTGTCGCAATGTGATGAACAGACCTTCGGGTCTACTTCTAGATTCAAGGAAGCTGGTGTGGCCAGAGCCCATCTGGCTAAATCTTCGAAGCAAGTCTCTGTGGAGACAGATGAGGCTCCTTGCGAGCCTATCACGGTCTTCTGGCGCAACAAGGAAGCAGGCCCGTAATGCAAGGGTCAGAATCTTGAGCCTGTTACCTTCGAAAACGTAGTTGTTCATCTCGACCAAAGAAAATTCTAAGAACTCCTCTCTGGGGGTGGTTCAATGCTCCGTGCACGAAAGCACAGAAAGGTCTCGATGGCCAAGGTTTCGAAGCAGAAACTGGAAGCAGAATCCTTCCAACACCTCCCAACTTCGCGTGTAGCTAGTCAGGTTCCCTGCGAACCTAAGTCTCCTTTTTAAAGCAGATGTGGAGGCCAAAGAAGAAGGCTCTGTATGAAGCTTCAGGCGTAGCTACGCCACAAGTTCGTCTCTCTTGCGAAGAAAAAGACAAGATGCCTGCCTGCTTCGTCAAGACTGTCAGCCGCGAAGTTACGATGACGATCATGCCTTCGCCTAATTCAGGAGCAGTAACTCCTCGCGCCAGCCTCGTCCTTATGAGCGAAGCTACTGATACAGTACCTCAGGGTACGCGTGATGTTCACAGCCGTGAAGCTGGAACCAAAGCACCACAGTGTGCTTCGTTCCCCAGTTCTTCAAGTACTAAGTTCGATCTTCACAGCAAAGCTAAGGGATTGCCCCTAAGTACTGATAGCGATGCTTATTTAGCTTCAGCGCCCAAGGGCATTTCGAAAGCTTTTAGCCGCAAATTTAGAGCCAAAGCACTATCTAGGGCTAATCACCTTCGCAGCAATATAGCGGATAAAGCACCACAGCGTGCTTCGCTCCCCAGTTCATCAAGCGCTAAGCTCGCCCTTCGTAGCGGAGCTAAGGGATCGTCCCTAAGTGTTGACAGTGGTGCTTATGCAGCTTCAGCACCCAAGGACATTCCCAAGGTTCTTAGCCGCAAAGTTAGAGCTAAAGCACTATTTAGTGCTAATTACCTCTGCGGTGATGAAAAGGACAGGACATCATCCTATGTACAATCTAACAGAGCCTCTGCGCTGGATCGTTTAGGCCCAATTGGGTCTGATTTGAGGGAATTCTTGACAAGCAAACGGAAGTTAGAATCTTTCCAAACTTGTCCCTCCTATTATCAACAAGTGGGATGTCAGTTGGTGACAGTCCACTCAGTCCATTGCCGGCTAGGACCAGTCCCCGCCACTCCTCCAGGCCGACGATCAGTTTTTGATCGACTGTCGGTGCAAGCTCCGGTAAAACATCGCAAAAGGAGCATATCGCAAGATTTGCCCTCTGCATCCGTTAACATGATCGGAAGGGGACGAGAGCTGCGTAGGGGCAGACGAGCGTCGTACGACACTCCCTATAGTTCTCCAGATCCGGATTATAGCCCGGACCTTGGCGAAGTCTTGGTACATAAAGAAGGTGTCTTCCAGAACACCAGATCTAGGGTTGCAATACCCTACAGTTATGAACAGCCATCTTCCTCAACTGCAGTGACCTCACCAGAACCAATGAAAGGATTAGTCCAATGGTCTGATGAAGAAGAGAAGACAGTGGGTATGCCTCTTCGGTAACAGTCAGCTCGGTACGAACAGATAGAGTATCAGTGAATATGGCTGATAACGGTAATGATGACCTTCGTCGACGGTTGGAAGCTCAGGAGCAAACTTCCAAGACCCAGCAAGAAGCTTTGGACAACATTCAACAGATGCTCGCTCAACTCCTCAATAATTGGAATAACAATGATACCGGGAGTAACCATGATGAGGAAGAACATCTTAGCAATAAGCAACCAAAGACTGAGAAGTCAAAGGAGAGTTCTTCTTTAGACGCTGAAGTTCTTAAAGGCATCCAAGCTCAAATTGCATCCCTAGCTCAGAGGGATGAACTAAAGAAAGTAGGGGCAGTCCGTCCTTACCCGCTGGAATGGGATTCAGTACCATACCCACCAAAGTTCAAACCACCAACGTTACATACGTACGATGGTAAGAGCTCGCCAAACCAGCACATCTACTATTTTCGATCTCAGACCGGTAATGTTATAGACAATGATGTTATCATGGCCAGACTGTTCATTGGCACCTTAAAAGGGGTGGCATTTAACTGGTTCTGAAGTCTCCCTCCGGGCTCTGTCAATTCCTGGATCGACCTCGAAACCCGATTTCTTTCTCGTATCTATGAGGATGATACCGAGGTAACCATGGACAAACTCCTCTCTATCGTACAAAAGAAGGGCGAATCTGTTCGTGACTACATTGAGCGGTTCAGAAACTTGTCTTTGATGTGCCCAGCAGGGATGCCATTACCCATGCTCTTACAGACGTGCAGGCACAATTCTTAGACCAAGTAGAAATTCACATGGGGGCTGTCAAAGCCCATAACTGGAAAGAACTGGTCGAGCAAGCTGAGATAGCCGAAAAGTCGACTAAAAAGTTCGAACCATCCACCCCTAAAGGCAAATGGGGTACGAATAATAAAGGACGTGGCGACATGGCACAGTCTTCTCAAACCAAAGGGAAAGAGACTATGTCCATCGAATTATCAGGGGATGTTCAGTCGAAGACCAAGAAGAACGACGTCAATAGTCAGGAGTCCAAGTTTTCTCCAAAATAGTACTCCTTCAATGACGATCAGGTGGTTACAATATTCCACTTACTCCACAAAGGGAATAAATTGAAGCTGCCGGATGCTCGGCGTCCTAATGAAATAGGACGCACGAATGATCCCAAATATTGTCTCTTTCACAGGATGATTCATCATCCCACTGACAAGTGCTTGTCCTCAAGGACAAAATTCAAGCTTTAGTCGATGCCGGAGTCCTGACGCTGAAGTCAGAGCAAAAGAAAGTCACTGCAAATATGGTGACCCTCAAGTTCGGCAAAACCCCAAAGGTCACAGTTCCTGACAGAACTTACCCAATCCCTGTACCATGGCTGGAAGTCAAGCATCCTTCAGCTAAAACTCAAGAGAATAAAGGCTTGTTCCCTTGACACTAGAAACCGGGAAAATCACGTGGATACACCCAGACCTTGTCCAAGATGAACAATGGGATTCAAAGAAGTCCAAGTCGAAGGGCAAACCTTGCAATGTCGTCTCCATCCTGCCGGATGATGGCAACCTCACATCAACTTCTCTCAGCGATTCTGAAGGGGAAAAGCATGCTTGCATGACGCAAGCTGATGAACCTCAGCCAACAGGTACTCGATCTGGAAAATCATACTTAAAACAGTATGAGAAAGCTACTGACGAGACACAGCAGCAGACGACGTCAGCACAAATACCAGCACCCGCTTCAGTCCCAACCAAGGGAAAGGAGAAGCCAAAGGAAGTCCGGTTCGACCATGTCCTGAAGAAGCCTTCAGGCCCAGGGCTTGACATGACCTTTCGTTTTGACATATTGGCCCAGCTGGTTAATATCCCGGCTCGTATTACCATACACGAGCTCCTTCGTATCTCAAAAGAGACAAGAGAAGTACTCAGAGATGCACTGGCTAATTCAGAATCATTCCTGACGTATATGCCAGAAATCCCTAAAGATGACGCTCAGTCTTCTTGCCCTGAATGCCATCATGTACAATCAAAGGTACTTGCTATTACCTTCACAGCGGAAGATATGCTTCTCAAGGATAACAAGCACGATCGACCTTTGTACTACACCGGATACATCAGTTCAACATGCATTGAAAGGGTACAGGCTGATCTGGGGTCTGCACTCAGCATCATTCCCAAAAGGCTCCTCTACTTCCTCGGTATACCACTATATAGGTTATCCGCAGCCACTACAACAATATACGGTTTTAATGCCGGAAGTAATCATCCACTTGGGAAAATTCGACTCCGTTGCCGAACTGGGAGCCTGAAGTCAGAAGTGACATGCTATGTCATTGACGCTGACACGTCGTACAACTTGTTACTAGGACGACCGCGGATCCTCGCCAACTAGATCGTTCCCTCCACTCTACACCAGTGCTTCAAATATGTTAAAGATGATGCAACAGTACGAACTGTCTTTGCTGAGAAGCAACCATTCAAAGGGGTGGAAAATTACTTTACTGACGCTCTCCTATATCAAGAGACTGGTGAAACATCGAAAGAATCATTGTCGGACGATGATGATAGTGGCAATGAGGCAGATTTAGAATCTGAAGCAGACATGCCAGCCATTTTGATTGGTGAACCAATTATAGCATGTCTTAATAATCCCCAATGTAACACTCCTTCTGAAGATGAGGGCGAATGGGTAATTAATGATAATATTTTCTTTGATTATCCTGTGAGTGTTGGCTTATTTGAATCCATTACGGATAGCTCTCTGCACATGCCTTTACATAAACCAAGTGCATCCGGTACACCCATGGAGTCTGTAGAAGGGGTCGTTTTAGTGATCCCTCTATCCAAAGAAGGTTATTTACCAATAATATTTGGTAAAGCCCAACCACGAGGGTCTACAGCCGCAAATTCAAGTTCAGACTCAGACACCCCACAATTTTTCCATTATGTCCGACCAGCGCACCATATGATGAAGAAAATGGGGTACAACCTGAAGCATGAGAAGGGCTTGAATTTCAGAAAAGGAAGACGTAGTTTGCTGCGCAACTTTGTGCCAAGAGGGAAACCTGCAAATTACTATGATAACACACGCAGGGGGTTGGGATACGTTACACCCACACCACCAGCAACGGTTCAGTCCAAGGATGACAAATCGATCCCATCACATTCTGCCTCTTCTTCTGAGTGGGACTCAGATGTCAGCGTGGGAATGATGTTCGAGAATCTCATCGTTAATATGACTTCAAGCAGTCAATTGGAGCCAGCGGAAGCTACTGATGAGGAACCATGGGCTCAGCAATTAGATCTCCAATGGGAAAACCGATTCGAACAGCGTGAACCACCTACTGAAGACAAGGTGATCCAGGTCAACTTGGGTAGTCAAGATCACCCTAAACCCATCTTTATAAGTGAAAGCTTATCACTTATAGAAAAGAAGAATTAATAATACTCGTAAAGGAGTATATAGACGTCTTTGCATGGAACTACGAGGACATGCCCAGACTTGACCCACAAGTAGCCATGCATCGTCTAAATATTAAACCCGACGCCAAGCCAGTTAAGCAGCAACAACGCCAGTTTCGTCTGAACATTATGGAGGCTATTGAAGTCGAAATTCATAAGCTCATTGCATGTGGCTTCATACGGGAGGAATAGCATCCAGATTGGTTGCTAATATCGTTCCCGTCCTCAAGAAGAATGGGAAAATACGGATCTGCATCGACTACCGTGATCTCAATACAGCTTGTCCTAAAGAAGAATTCCCACTGCCCATCACCGATGTCATGATTGATAATTCCTGTGGATTCGAAAGAATGTCTTTCATGGACGACTTTTCAGGGTACAATCAGATTAAGATGTATCCCAAGGACGAGAAGCATACTTCGTTCCGAACACTATTGGGGGTATACTGCTACACTGTGATGTCCTTCGGACTAAAGAACGCCGGAGCAACTTATCAGCGGGCAATGAACACAATTTTTCGCGATCATCTCCGAAAAATGGTAGAATGCTACGTCGACGACATTGCTATCAAAAGCCGCAATAAGAATGACCATCTTCGTGACTTGAGAACGATGTTCGACATAATGCGGGATAATCAACTGAAGATGAATCCGACAAAATCTTTCTTGGGGGTTTCGAGTGGCAAGTTCCTTGAATTTATTGTTACATCAAAAGGGATTCATCTTGACCCAGACAAAGTCAAAGCCATTCAGAACATGCATCCACCTAGGAATCTCAAAGAGCTCAGAGGCTTGCAAGGTAGACTAGCTTATATTAGAAGATTCATCTCAAATCTCTCAGGCCGCTGTCAACCGTTCACCCGACTCATGAAAAAGGGTGTTTCCTTTGTATGGGATTAAGCTTGTCAGGAAGCTTTCGAGGATATCAAGAGATATCTCACAAAACCTCCAGTCTTAGTAGCTCCCACATCAGGGAAATCGTTCTTACTTTATGTGAAAGCTATGGACCATTCTCTTGTGCCCTGCTTGCTCAAAAAGACGACAATGGTCACGAACAGGCTATTTATTATCTGAGCAGGACTCTGATAGGGGCGGAATCTCGCTAAAATCCTATTAAGAAGGAGTGCTTAGCTCTTGTCTTTGCCGTTCAGAAGACACGACATTATTTGGTCGGCCAAACCATACATGTCATTTTCAGAGTGAATCCTTTGCGTCTTCTCATGACGAAGCCAGGATCATTGAGTTCAAGATTAGCTAAGTGGGCGCTTCTTTTGTCTCAATATGACATGCTCTTTATCCCTCAAAAGGCGGTTAAAGGCCAGGCACTTGCAGAGTTCTTGGCTGCTCATCCGATTCCGGAAAACTCAAAACTTCATGAAGATATTCCAGATGAAGTCTTCAATGAAGTCTTCAAATTCAATGTAACTTCAGAGGATGAAGTTTGGCAGGTGTTCTTCGATGGAGCATCACGAATAGACCCTAAAGGCAGGATCATTACCGGCGAGGGGTTGTGTTTATCTCTCCACAAAATCATGTCCTTCCTAGAGCATTTTCTCTGACAGAATCATGCTCCAACAATGTGGCAGAATACAATGCTCTACTTATTGGTCTTCAGCTCGCCCACAAAATGGGGGTACGCTACCTTGAAGCTTGCGGCGATTCAAAACTGATTATCAATCAGGTTAAAGGCAAATATGAGGTTCGTTACGAGGATTTGGTACTTTATTATCACGTAGTCATCGAAATGGCTAATCTGTTTGATGGCTTGTACATCGGGCACGTATCTCGATCTCAGAATACTAAGGCAGATGCTCTTGCTGCATTAGCAACAACTCTAGCCTTGCTAGTCGACACTGAGTATCACCTTACAGTGGCGACTCGACACCTTGTCTGCTCTAAACATATGTTAAGAACCAGAGAGGTCTATAATATCTCGACGGATCTTGAGCTGAGAGATTGGCGATTTCCTTTCATCGACTGTGCTCTACATGGTCTGCTGCCGGACAATCCTAAAGAAGCGGCATCTATCAGACGAAGGTCTCTCCGTTTTTACTATGATCCAACTCTGAAGACACTTTACCGTCGTTCATACGACGGTATCCTCCTCCGTTGCCTTTCTAGTTCAAAGGCACTAGAAGTGCTCAAAGAAGCACATGACGGCATATGCGGTGCTCATCAGCCAGGTCAAAAATTCAAGGACAGATTGCACAGGCTTGGATATTATTGGCCAACCATAATAGTCGACGCCATCAAGTATGCGCGAAGGTGTAAAGCATGCCAAATCCATGCAGACTTCATACATCAGCCCTCAGAGTTGCTCCATCCAACTGTTGCTTCATGGCTATTCGAAGCTTGGGGAATCGATGTCGTAGGGCCAATCAGCCCCTTTTCAACAAAAGGTCACCGGTTTATCTTAGCAATAACCGATTACTTTTCAAAGTGGGTAGAAGCTATACCACTGATTGAAGTCAAAACTTCTAACGTGGTTAATTTCATCAAACACCGTGTCATCCATCGATTTGGTGTCCCTAGGCGGATCATCCATGATAACGGTCCCCAATTTGCAAGCCAGGTGTTCTATCGGTTCTGTGATAAATACCGAATTCAAAATGTGGCTTCAACTGCTTATAATCTCGCCGCTAATGGCTTGGCAGAAGCATTCAACAAGACAATCATTAAGTTACACAAAAAGTTTGTCCCCTCGAATAAGTGAGATTGGAATGAGAAGCTTAGTGAATGTCTTTGGGCCTACCGAACCACGGTTCGGACCCCGACAGGCAATACGCCTTTTTTCCTGGTATACGAGTGTGAAGCAGTCATACCGTTAGAAATCCAGATGCCGTCATTACGAGTCGCTCTGATCACTAAGATCACATCAGAAGACAATGATCGGTTGCGTCTTCAAGAGCTCAAAGCGCTAGATGAGAAGCAGTTACAAGCTCAGCAGTACATTGAGTTGTATCAAGCGCGGATCTCAAAAGCCTTCAATAAGAAAGTCAAAAAAGAGTCTTTTAGAAAAGAGATTTGCTTTTAGCCATCAACGACTAATGATCATGACGCACAAAACCAAAGGCAAATTTCAGCCCAAATGGGAGGGACCGTTTGTAATAGAAACAGTCTATTCAAACGGAGCATATTGCCTTATGACTTCAGATGGTGATTTACTCATGATGCCGATCAACGGCAAGTTCTTAAAGAAGTATTATCCTTGATAAGGATCATTCTCATGATCAAGTTAACATTACACCTCTGATCAAGACCTTCAAATCTAAGATATGCAGAAGGAGCGCCCATCTCTTCCTACAGACGGGATCATACAACCATAAACCAGTAGGAAGCTGATCATACACTGGCTATCTCAAAGAAGAATCAAGGTTACGAATATAGTAACCAAATGATCCAACACCTTTAACGGTTAAGGATAGAGGAAAATGTTGGCCTTTAAGCCCAACATAAGTCCTCGACAACTCATCATGCTGAGGGGAATAGCATGGCTAGCCCGACTCAAACGGTTGTTGGTAAAGGCATATCAAATACGTTGATAGCTGAGGATTTGCTAAAAATCCTAAGGGACCTGTTCCCATTTAATTCCCTCTCCAAAATCACTTACCAATTCTCATCCATGGAATGGTAAGACCACATATAAAGAACTATAGATCCACTCGAGTTACTGCTATGTTCAAACACCTCTAGCATCCATTTTGCTGTTAAGTTAACATTAAACCTATGACAGTGATCTCCTCGATTTTCTCAGTGAAAACGAGGTCTTTCCATCCATTTCACTGTTAAGTTAACATTAAACCTACGACAGTGATATCCTCAATTTTCTCAGTGAAAACGAGATCTTTTCATGCTAAGTTTAACACTACACCTCTGGCATCCATTTCGCTGTTAAGTTAACATTAAATTTATGACAGTGATCTCCTCGATTTTCTCAGTGAAAACGAGACCTTTCCATGCTAAGTTTAACACTACACCTCTGGCATCCATATCGCTGTTAAGTTAACATTAAACCTATGACAGTGATCTCCTCGATCTTCTCAGTGAAAATGAGACCTTTCCATGCTAAGTTTAACACTACACCTCTGGCATCCATTTCGCTGTTAAGTTAACATTAAACCTATGACAGTGATCTCCTCGATTTTCTCAGTGAAAACGAGACCTTTCCATGCTAAGTTTAACACTACACCTCGGCATCCATTTCGTTGTTAAGTTAACATTAAACCTATGACAGTGATCTCCTCGATTTTCTCAGTGAAAACGAGACCTTTCCATGCCAAGTTAACACTACACCTCTGGCATCCATTTCGCTGTTAAGTTAACATTAAACCTATGACGGTGATCTCCTCGATTTTCTCAGTGAAAACGAGATCTTTCCATGCTATGTTTAACACTACACCTCTGGCATATCTTTTTGTCAAGTTAACATTACACCTCTGACAAATTGCTTTCCGAATTCCTACGAAGTTCTTTTTGTCACGTTAACATTACACCTCTGACATATGATCTTTTATGGGATTCATTCCCTAGCTCCCCAGCAAGTTTCTGAGTCCCACTCAGTCTTTAGTGGACTTCTCTGGTTGTCACGTTAACAATATACCTCTGACAATTTCTTCCAAGTCCCATCTAAATTTTGAGCTTGGTGGCTTCTCAATCGGTTATGTCATTGCGACCTCTGAACCGACATATACCCAAGTCTCATCTTTCAGTCTGACAAGGACTATTTCTTTGTTATTATATGACAAATTTTGAGCTTGGTGGCTTCTCAATCGGTTACGTCATTGCGACCTCTGAATCGGCAGATAGCTAAGGCTCATCATTCAGTCCGGTAAGGACTATTTCTTTGTCATTATATGACTAATTTTGAGCTTGGCGGCTTCTCAATCGGTTATGTCATTGCGACCTCTGAACCGGCAGATAGCCAAGTCTCATCTTTCAGTCCGGCAAGGACTATTTCTTTGCCATCATATGACAAAATTTTGAGCTTTGTGGCTTCTCAATCGGTTACGTCATTGCGACCTCTGAACCGGCAGATAGCCAAGTCTCATCTTTCAGTCCGGCAAGGACTATTTCTTTGTCATCATATGACAAATTTTGAGCTTGGTGGCTTCTCAATCGGTTACGTCATTGCGACCTCTGAACCGGCAGATAGCCAAGTCTCATCTTTCAGTCCGGCAAGGACTATTTCTTTGTCATCATATGACAAATTTTGAGCTTGGTGGCTTCTCAATCGGTTACGTCATTGCGACCTCTGAACCGGCAGATAGCCAAGTCTCATCTTTCAGTCCGGCAAGAACTATTTCTTTGTTATTATATGACAAATTTTGAGCTTGATGGCTTCTCAATCGGTTACGTCATTGCGACCTCTGAACCGGCAGATAGCCAAGTCTCATATTTCAGTCCGGCAAGGACTATTTCTTTGTCATTATATGACAAATTTTGAGCTTGGTGGCTTTTCAATCGGTTACGTCATTGCGACCTCTGAACCGGCAGATAGCCAAGTCTCATATTTCAGTCCGGCAAGGACTATTTCTTTATCATTATATGACAAATTTTGAGCTTGGTGGCCTCTCAATCGGTTACGTCATTGCGACCTCTGAACCGGCAGATAGCCAAGTCTCATCTTGCAGTCCCGCAAGGACTTTTCTTTGTCATTATATGACAAATTTTGAGCTTGGTGGCCTCTCAATCGGTTACGTCATTGCGACCTCTGAACCTGCAGATAGCCAAGTCTCATCTTTCAGTCCGGCAAGGACTATTTCTTTGTCATCATATGACAAATTTTGAGCTTGGTGGCTTCTCAATCGGTTACGTCATTGCGACCTCTGAACCGGCAGATAGCCAAGTCTCATCTTTCAGTCCGGCAAGGACATTTCTTTATCATCATATGATAAAATTTTGAGCTTGGTGGCTTCTCAATCGGTTACGTCATTGCGACCTCTGAACCGGCAGATAGCCAAGTCTCATCTTTCAGTCCGGCAAGGACTATTTCTTTGTCATCATATGATAAAATTTTGAGCTTGGTGGCTTCTCAATCGGTTACGTCATTGCGACCTCTGAACCGACAGATCGCCAAGTCTCATTTTTCAGTCCGGCAAGGACTATTTCTTTGTCATTATATGACAAATTTTGAGCTTGGTGGCTTCTCAATCGGTTACGTCATTGCGACCTCTGAACTAGCAGATAGCCAAGTCTCATCTTTCAGTCCAACAAGGACTATTTCTTTGTTATTATATGACAAATTTTGAGCTTGGTGGCTTCTCAATCGGTTACGTCATTGCGACCTCTGAACCGGCAGATAACCAAGTCTCATCTTTCAGTCCGGCAAGGACTATTTCTTTGTCATTATATGACAAATTTTGAGCTTGGAGGCTTCTCAATTAGTTACGTCATTGTGACCTCTGAACCGACAGATAGTCAAGTCTCATCTTTCAGTCCGGCAAGGACTATTTCTTTGTCATCATATGACAAAATTTGAGCTTGGTGGCTTCTCAATCGGTTATGTCATTGCGAGCTCTGAACCGGCAGATAGCCAAGTCTCATCTTTTAGTCCAGTAAGGACTATTTTCTCAAATGTGTGATTAATTCTCTCAGCTTATCACTGCTGATTAAAGGGCTGCAATACAACTTGAAAGTAAGAATTCAGAAGATAAAAAAAGTTGGAAATGTAACAAGGGGAGTCAAATAAATCAGTTTTTATTGATTCCAAAAGAGGGATACATGAATGCACAGACTACAAGCTACGACGGCGCTTCATAGGACTTGATCCGTTCTTCAAGAGTGGCCAGCCTAATCTTCCTCTCTTCAGCAGCCCTGATAAGCGCATGCGACCTCAACTCGGCCTCATTAAAGCTCGCTGTCTGGGCCAAGCGAGCTTTAATTTCAACCAAGGTTGCCCTCTGTGCTAGTTCCTGCCGCAAGACTTCGTCCTTCTGGGCCTTAAGCTGCTCAAGCCGAGCAGTCTCTTCAAGACGCACTGGTTCAGTTTTGGATAAAAGGAGATTAGCCTTCCTGATCATTTCCTTGGCCTTTTCAATTTTATCCTCAGCGTCAAGAAGAGCACTGCTAGAAGCGTCCATGGCATCCCCGAGCTCTACTTTCCTTATCTCTAAAGATTTCAAATCAGAAGAAATTGCTTTAGCAGCCTCTTGAGCGACGATATGAGCTTCATGCATATGAGCAATAAGATGCGCAAGCTGTTTATTAACTGAAGACTCCAGATCTGAATGTCTAAGACGGCGCCATTCGTCCACATCCCTCTCGAGTCTGTCCACCAGAAGCTCCAATGTGGCGGCCTGGTCATCCCCTCCAAAGTCTCGGATACTGTCAATGCTTCGGGAGAGAAACACCCTTAGAGCAGAGAATGAGGTAGTCGAGCCCTTCAAGACCAAAGCAATGGATCGCTTCAAGCCCTTATAAAAGCTGTCGACTAACTCAGCCACGAATTCATTCTCGGCCTCAACTACTCCCAGTAAACGAGCAGCCCCTGAAGACAAAGTTTCCACCGGTTTCACTAGCGTAACTATGGAGGAAATAATAGAAGCACTGGCTGCAGCAACATGAGGGGTCGTCGGTGATCTCGGAGGAGTCCTCATTGAAACCAGTACACCAGCCACAGCTGAAGTAGGACTAGTGACTATCTCTGGGAGAGCTGGCTCAACCACCAATGTTGGAGAAGTAGGACTGGTAATCACCTTCAGCTCCGCGCTTGACAAAATAGGCGGTACCGGCAAAACCAATGGCACCTCACTTACCGATATAGTTGGAAGCAATGATGGTTCCGTAACTACTGTTTTCTCAATCCCCCTTCCACTTTTCGGTTCAGGTTGATAGGAGGGCAGACCGTGATACAAGGCCTCCAGCTCAGCAGCATCTGCCGCGGTCGAAGTACTTGCTTCACCTCCGGTCCCCTCAGGAAGATTGGTTGGCTCCTTCGAAGTCGATGCACCAAGAGGTGGAACACCTGTAGCAAGATTTTGTTTAAGCAAGGCGTAATGAATATCAGAAGAAAATCACTCACGAAAGAGCAAAATGCTACCAAAAGATTGTATCATCTCGACTGCCTTGGCCGTAGTCTCTCCCTGAAGTCCTTCAACAACGACTTCAGTCCTCTCAGGATCTATAGGAAAGTCTTTGGCAGAGTCAACACGGACGGCCGGCCCACCTTCACTTGCTGAACCCTTTATGGTCCACCCAAAAGAGCTAGAAGCTACGGGACTTCCTTTTGAAGTCCCAGCACCCGAAGGACCTACATCGGCCGCATCACCTCCAGACTCTTCCGAGACGGTGAAATAGCCAGCCTCATCGCCTTCTCTATAAGTGAACAGGGGATCATAATGCTCCCCTTGTTCTCCGGCAGCCTCAGCTCTCGGGTCTTTCACCACCTCAGTTTCTGAATCATAAAGTAAACAATGAGCTGCCTGGAATACATAAGAGTGTACTATAAGAACGGAGTTGATCATACGTAGGTCCGGAGCAGCTTTACCAGCGGTCTGCCTACGGGCCGACAGCTTAAGGACTAATGGAGCAGGAGGAGCAGGCACTGCAGATGATTCGCCCTCTGCAATAACCGTGAGAGCGTAGCGACGAGGCTTCTTCGCTACCCACTTCCTACGAGATCCGCCTTCCCGCTTTCGCTTGAAGTGGACGTCAGGATCTTCTTCCTCCACTTCTTCCACATCAACATGTTCCATGGGGGCTGTACCTACCCCACCAGAAGCAGCTGCTGGAGCCTCAGCACCTGTATCCGCTTCAAAGTGAGGACTTTCTGCATCCGAGGCTTCGCTATCATCAACAGTAATGAATTCCCCGAGGCCTGGAACGCGGACCCTCTTTCGCTCTTCTCAGTGACCTTCCGCTTTAGCCGCTGAGAAATTAACTTCACACCAAAGGAATTAATAGAAAATCCAGTTGGTGTGGAGTTCGAGGTTCTATACCACTGGCAGAATCTCAGGGTCGTCAGAAGGTTAGGAGTCTTTAGCGGCATGCACAGTCGCGCCTCAGTACAGCCAGCAATGAAGAACCGCCAGGCACGAGCTCCATCGATGAGGCTCCCCATAAAGGCCAGACTGCTGTTTGGATTGCCTACATACAGTTGGTCATATCCAAACTGACGGGCAAACTGACTCGGAACATAGGGCTCCAGGTAACAGTGTCCCCGCTTTTATACAACAAGTGGGATGGCCGGATGCTAACCAGCCATTCGAAGACTCCCCGACTCAATGACGTCTGCCCTTCCCCTACATCCTTGAATTCTTCACCATAGCCTGCATCGTGAATGTAGGGAAAGCATCAGAAAAGCTATAGACATCATGACGGCACAGCAGTTTACGGACCACAGCCACATAAGTCCGTGACCACGAACACCCCTCGAATCGACGAAGAAGTGCCATGCGAACACCTTCTGGGGGCTCCTCTCCGGCTTGGATAATGGAGGGGCAGTGAAGGGCGAACCATGCCATCAAATAAGTATATGGCAAACCAATTCTGGGGTTTGGTCCGTCGCGAGGCAAGATAGTCCCCTTTCCCTGCTTCATTGTTGGTGGCCTACAGAAAGCCTCCGTCAATGCACGAAGGCCTCTTTGAATACAGCACACCATGGCTGGAAGAAGTCCAAGAGAACGACCATGGACCAGACGAACAACATGCAATAAGACAGTCGGATGAATGACATCGCCAAACGAAGATGGCACCACACATCTCTTCAACCAAACCGTTAAAAAGCCAGCTAGAAGCGCCTTCCGGGACGTCAGTCGACGAGCCTGGTGATGGAAACTCCGAAGAATATCACCTTTCTCATAGGGCCCGTCATCTTCTTCCAAAATCAAATCCCCTTGGGAGTGCTCTTGCATCCTATGAAAGATGTCTTCATCTGCGACTCCACAGTGAGCTGCTTCGGGAGTACCTTCCAAGTCAGGGAACAAATAATTTCCCCAGCTCTTCAAACTGCATGAAGCTCCCTTATGGCTCCCATGCATGCTTGAGCAAATGTAAAGGTGGTACATCAACTCCCGGTAAGTCTCAAACAAGGCGGGCTCCTGCTTCTCCAGAAGTGCCAATTCCGCCTCGTACGGGAAATATTCTTCATATGGGAGAGACCCCAAAGGCAGAGCAGAGACTTCCCACATCTCATGCAGAACCATGCCCAATTCGCCGACAGGGGTGAAGAAGGTCCCTGTAGCCGGGCAGTACAACTCAAAAATGGCATAGAAGTTCGCTACGCTCATCTGAATGCCATAACAGGTCGCCCTAACGGCCTCGTAGAGTCCCAGCCTCTCCAGATCTTCCTCAAAATGGGCAAGGACATATAGAGTCAAGTCCCTCCACCATGCTTTGGGGGGATGAATCCACCCTGGGGTCCTGAAATGAGTGGCTGGATAATTGCCATAAACCTTAAAAAAGTGATTCCCAAAAGTCTGAGCCACCGCGGGATTTTCTCCCACTAGGATGTCCGAAAGTACGTTCCCAGGATGGAGACCGAATATACAGCGAGGAGGACCCGCCCTCGTATAACCAGGGGACGGAGCTATCAACTTCCCCACGTGAACGGAGTCAGTAATCTGAGTCACTTGCCACTGCATCTTCCGAGCCCTCATCACACATTGAAAGAAGGACAAGGGAAAATGCCGCTTGCTAGATGGGAGATAGTACTTCTCACCATCTAATTTGAAAATTCACTGCCCCTCTCCGGCTAGCAGCTGGTGATTGTTGTCTGGCGATGCATCTCTAAATATGAAGCCGGGCTTCCAATAGATTCTTCGGTCGGAATCTTCAAGGGGAGCAGTATTTAAGATGCTCCTCATGGTACGCTGATCCCAGCATGAATAAGTGCATCCCGACCAGGAGCGCTCCGCTCGCTGAATAATGAAGCCTGCCCTTGGAACTGCAGGCTGACATTGCCGTCCAGCCCCCTGGCTGTTCCAAAGAGACTGTTCAGAGGACCAGGAGTATAGTGCACTTCAAAAACAAGGAGAAATTATGATTAGTTCATCGGCTGAAGGAGAGCTAAAACAAGAATGTAATTTTGTTAAGGCATGGCTTCACTCTCCGAGCGAAGCTGGCCTAACAATAGCTTCACCCCGAAGCTCAGCTTCGCAGTTGCAGTTTAACTCCGTACTCCACATGAAGGCAGGATGCAGAAAAAATATCTAAGTAGTAGCTTCGCTCTGGAAGCTTGACCTCGGATAATAGAACGCGACAAAGCCCCAAGAGCTAACTTCGCCAGAAGAATACTGCTGCTTAAAAAACTATTTCAAGGGCATTAAGGTCCTTTTCCAACCGCGCTTCTAAGGCTAACTTTGCATCCTATCATCCAACATGATGTGAACCGCCTAAGGGATAGCTTCGCATAGAAGCTTGGAGAAGAAACCCCTTCGGGTCTTAGATTCCCAATCAAGAAATCAAGAAAAATTAAGGGACTTGAACTCCCTAAGATCACTGGATCACAATGGATCATTCTAGATTCATTATGAGATAGCCGAAAGATTGGCTTCAAGAAGAGATGAAAATCTCTGAACAAAAGGGAAAGATCCCTACCCGCGAAGGGTCGTTCGATGACCGGAGGAGGAGGAGAGGGTCCCTCCGTCGTAGAGGTTGCTACCTCTTTTCCTGCTCGTCTTTTGGGAGCCATTGGAGAACTGAAGAAGTTCTTGAAATTCCAAACGTAGTAGAGAGAAGAAGAAGAGATTTGCAGTTCTCTGAAAATTCAAAGAGAAGTGGTGCCTTCTCTTTCAGCCCGATCAGGCTTTTATAAGCTGATGATTACCTAAATGTCGCCTCCTCGAAAGGAGCGCAGGCAGTCGTTTCAAATTAATTTGAAACTGCGCCTAAAGTGCCTTCCCAAGAAGCGTTACTTCAGTCCTGCTAAGGGCTAACTCCGTCGTGAGTTCAGTGTTGACTTAGCGCGACGCTTGAATAACTTTGCTGAGAAATATGTCTTAGCTCCGCTAAAAGCACATCTCTAACTTCGCGGAAATTTCGTGCTAGCTTCGTTAGAAACTGGCTCCTGACTTATTTGAAAATCTATCTTCAGCTTCGCTAGATGCTTAGCTCGGCTAAGAGTTTTCATTTCGTCCTAAGGAAAAGGCTTACCGAAGCTAGTCCACTCCAGGTGTTCTCGGATCAAAAAAGAGGGAAACAAAGCAGATAAATAGCAGAAAATAAACATTTTATTTGATTCAAAAGGGAAGATACATTGACGCTACATCAAAGTGGTCTTTCGTACAACCGAATCATTGCTCCAAAGGCATACAAGTGGTCCTATCTACTTCTAAGGTAAACTAACTGGACACGAAAGGCCTTCCTCCTGCACAAGGCCGTAATCCTTCGCATAATGGCAAATTTTGTCATCAAGAAGCCGGATCTTCTTTGATGATAATTGGTAAAGGACCGGTTGCTACCAGAAAGCCGGATCTTCTTTGATGAAAATTGGCAAAGGAAGGATCCGAGACCTTACAAGTGACGTCCGCTTACCCGAAGTGGATCATCTCGGATAAGCGACTACCTGCCCCTTCTCGAAGTGGATCATCTCGGATAAGCGACTGCCAACCTCTTCTGGGAACACGCATAAGCTGCTCCAGTTTGTTCCTCCTGCTTAGGATTAAAGTTTCAACTTGAAAATCAAGAGGCAAGTTTCTGGTCTCTTTCATCAAGATGAAAGACAGGAGAGCATAGTTTACTGCAATACAAACTGGAAACAAGTTAGCAGTAAATCAAAGAAAAATGCAAGCATGATACGCTAAGTCAAATTCTTTGGGCGAAGTAATTTATATCCGATCCAGTTCGCTTTAAGGATGGATTTCAGTTAAGCAGAGGATAGCCTCGCTTGCGCAGTGATGATGGGCTAGCTCAGCATAAGCCAAGTCTTAGCGCCGCCTAAGGCAGTTATACTGAAGGAGCGTCAAAAAGAGCTAAGTCCTAGCCCCACCTATATGGCTAAGCCAGACTGATCCAGAGGGACGCAGTCTTGACCCCACCTATATGGCAAGACTGACTCAACCTTGAAGAGACTAAGTCCCAATTCTTGCCTATGTGGCGAACTTAACAGGCAAGCATGGAATGATCTTTCTTTGATCAAGTGAAAATGATAGCTTCGCCAAAGAAGCTGGGAAATAGGGCTGAAACCCTTCTCTGCAAATCAGTCAGATACAAAATGAAGAATAAGGGAAATCAATCCCTGAGGCAGCTGATAAAGCTAAATTAAGGGAAATAAACTCCCTAAAATCACTAATCCATTGGTGAAGTCTCTGGATGACCGAGACTCACCAGTTCTCGGCCGGTTAATGACCAGAGTGGGTAACCCCACTATTTCAGAGATCTTAGTATCCTTCTCTGAACAACCAGGAGATGTCATGAATGGACTGTTTCATTGAAGAGGACTTCAAGTGTCCTATTTATAGGCCTCATGGCCTGATCGCACCACCGCTGCTTCAAGCTTGGAAGCGCGAGCGAATTTAAGGCATCAAGTACTGAGCCTTGAGAAAGGGAATAGTCTCCCTCAGAAATGCGCGCAGAAGCAATGATCTTCCTCATTAATGTAAGAGAGGTTATTCTAACCTCGAAAAAGGAGCAATCCTTCTCGAAACTAGCCAAAAGGCAGTTGGCCTCGGGAAAGGAACGACGTTCCAAGACCAATTTGAAACGAATCTACTCCAGGAGGCTCAAACGCGAAGCTACCCAGATGCGAAGCTACCCAGAATCGCGAATCTACACGATTCCTCGGCGAACTTATTCCAATCCGGAAGCAGGATTGAAAGCGAAGCTGGACTCAACCACTATGGCGACGTTCGTACTTCACATGCCATCAATCAAGAAATTCAAAGTATTTCGAAGTCTGAATCATTCCATTGCAGTCTTGTTGACACTTTAAAAAAGACAAGATTCCTAACTGGCCTGAACAATGTCTAAACTTGTTGACATTTACAAAAGACAAGTGGCAGACAAGCTGATGACCAGTTCTGTACCATCTCCGAGGGACAAATCAGCAACTTGGACTCTACTGATCCAGTGAAGCAGACAGTGAGCCCAGATTGTCTTTGAAGAGACCTAAGTAGGTCTAAGATGCTAGGTTAGCTTAATACTTAGCATCACATGTGCCCGAGGGGATAGCCTCATCTGAGAGGCTAAGTTTGTCCAACTTCGCCTTGAAGCCGTTCAAAGCTCTATCAGGGAGCTAACTTACAGCTTCGCCTGAAGTGCTCAGTTAACTCCGCGGAGAGTTAGCTTCGCTCGAAGCCACACGCAACCGCGCAGAAGGATGAACGGTAGCTTCGCCACAGATGTTTATCCAGCTCCACTGAAGAGCTTTCTTCTGACTTTGCCAGATGCTCCTTCCAGTTCCGCTGTGAGATCGACGCGGCAGCTCCGCTGCGAGTCTTTCACGGTCACCTTTGACCAATCAAATCTTCAGATGAGATCAAATCTATTCAAGATCAAATCTAATCGAGATCAAATCTGAGATCAAATTTGTAGTTGTTTACCATAATCTCTTGACTCTCCTAAAATAAGTAAGAAGATCAGGGGAGATCTTTCAGTTATTTGGAAAGAATCAAAACAGATCAGGAGATCGACACTACCTAATATTCCTAGCTTTGCAGAAGCTGATTCTAGCCTCGCGGCAAGGCTACTTTCCAGATTTAAACAGATTGACTCAATCTGTTTTCAGATTTTCAAAGGGACAATTATACCCCTGCTTCCCTATAAATAGCCCACCAGAGGCATACGAAGACACAGGCGCACAGGCAGGACACGCGCACAGGCAGAGACAGGCGCACAGGCAGAGACACGCACAAAGAGAGAGGCTGAAAAACAGAGAGAGACGGCTAAATAGAGATCTATTCTCTTGCTTCCAAGAATTCAGAGAACTATTTCTCTAATCAGAGTGCTGATACCCTAAGATCTTCCTCCCTCTCAAGGAATCTCCGGAACCAGGCGAGAAGGAATTCCCAAGTGGAGGCAGTTTGAGAAGTAACAAGAGGGTTCTACCAACCTTCTGTTCTCCGATTCCCCGAACCAGGCGAGAAGGGAATCCCATCGATCGCATCGTCAAAGGGACAAAGTGGTCGCGCGCTGACCAGACTCCTATCGGCACACTTCTCCAGAATCTCAGAGGAGATCTACTTGTAATCTTTTTATTGCAAAAGAATTACTTGTAATTTAGCTCCTCGACCCTTTTTGTAAGTTTTTCCCTTTGCAAAATCAATGAAAAACAGAGAGTTGTATTACATAGTTTCTAAATGCAGTTACTACTAATTAATCTATTTATAGTCTTAATTAGGAAATTTAACGAAAAGTCCAACTTCAGCCCCAATTGGCCTAAACTAGGCCTTATAAGAGCGAATAGGGCCCCAAATGGTGAGAAAATGTGATTTTCAAGAGTTGGGAGCAGTATTTTATAGTTTCTATGTACAAATACCACTAGTTAACCTTATTTCTTTTGTTAATTGTGAAGTTTGACTAATAGTCATAGCTTCAGTCATGATTGGTCCGAACTAGGCCTTATATAGAACATGATTTTCAAAAGCCAAAAGTAGTATTACATAATTTTTATGTACCACTACTATTATTTAACCTAATTTCTTGTGTTATTGGGAAGTTCGACAATAAACAAATTAGAAAAGTTCGACAGTAGAGCCGAATAGGCCCAAACGATGGGAAAACGTGATTTTCAAAAGCTGAGAGTAGTATTATATAGTTTTTATGTACAAATATTACCAATTAACCTAATTTATTATGTTATTAGGAAAGTTCGATAATAGACAAACTTTCAGCCCCAATTTTGCCCTGAAGTAGGCCTTATAAGAGTTGAACTGGGCTCAAACAGGGTGAAAACTTGAGTTTCAAGAGCCGGCAGTAGTATGTTATAGTTTCCATGTACAATTCTACTAATTAACTATATTTCTAGATTTAATTGGGAAGTTTAATTAAAAGTCAAACTTTCATTCCCGACTGGCGTAAACTGGTCTTATAAGAGCCAAATAGGGTCAAAATGGGGTGAAAACGGGATTTTCAAGATCCCAAAGTAGAATTACATAGTTTTGAGATACGAATACTACTAATTAGCATTATTTTTTAGTCTTTATTGGAAAGTTTGACCAAAATCAAACTTTCAGTCCCGATTGGGCTGAAGTAGGCCTTATAAGAACTGAATTGGGCCCATACAGAGAGAAAACGTGAGTTTTAAGTGTCGGGATCAGTATTACATAGTTCCTATGTACAATTACTACTAATTAATCTTACTTCTAGTCTTAATTATGAAGTTTTACCAAAAATCAAACTTTCAGCCCAGATTGGCCTGAACCACGACTGATAAGAGCTGAATAGGGTCAAAATGGGGTGAAAACGGGATTTCAAGAGCCGGGAGTAGAATTATATAGTTTCTATATACAATTACAACTAATTAACATTATTTTTAATCTTAGTTGGTAAGTTTTATCAAAAGTCAAACTTTCTACTCCGATTGGCTTGAATTATGCCTTATCCGAATTAGGCCCAAACGGTAAGAAAACATGATTTTCAAGAGCCGACAGTAGTATTACATAGTTTCTATGAACAAATAATACTAGTTAACCCTATTTTTTGTGTTAATTGAAAAGTTTGACCATAAATCAAACTTTCAGCCTCGATTGGCCTGAACTAGGCTTTATAAGAGCCGAATAGGGCCCAAACGGTGGGAAAATATGGTTTTCAAGAGCCGAGAGTAGTATTACATAGTTTTTATTTATAAATATTACTAATTACCTAATTTCTTGTGTTAATTGGGAGAGTTTAGCAATAGTTAAACTTTCAGCCACGGTCGCCCTGAACTAGCCTTATAAGATCCGAATTAGGCCCAAACAGGGTGAAAACGTGAGTTTCAAGAGCTGGGAGTAGTATTACATAGTTTCTATATACAATTGTACTAATTAATCTTATTTGCAGACTAGGTGGGAAGTTTGATAAAAAGTCAAACTTTCAGCCCCGATTGGCATGAATTAGGCCTTATAAGAGCCGAATTGGGCCGAAATGGTGAGAAAATAAGGTTTTCAAGAGTCGGGGTAGTATCACATAGTTTCTATATGCAAATAGTACTAATAAACCATATTTTTTAGGTTAATTATGAAGTTTGATAAATAGTCAAACTTTCAACCCCGATTGTACTAAAGTAGGCCTTATAAAAGTCAAATTGGGCCCAAACGGGGAGAAACGTGAGTTTCAAGCACTGAGAGTAGTATATACAGTTTCTATGTACAATTATAAATAATTAATCTTATTTTAAGACTTAATTGGAAAGTTTAACGAAAAGTCAAACTTTCAATCCAATTGGCCTGAACTAGAACTTATAAGAGCCGAATATGGCCACAACGAGGAGAAAACGTGATTTTCAAGAGCCGAGAGTAGTATTACATAGTTTCTATATACAAGTACTACTAATTAATCTTATTTCTAGTGATATGTGAGAAGTTTGACCAAAAGTAAAACTTTCAACCCCAATTGGCCTGCATTATGCCTTAAAAGAGCCGAATTGGGCCCAAAACAGAGAGAACATGCCATTCAAGAGCTGGGATTAGAATTACAAAGTTTCGATATACAATTATACAACTAATTAACCTTATTTAAAGTCATAATTGAGAAGTTTGACCATAAGTCAAACTTTCAGCCCTGATTGGCTTGAATTAGGGCTCATAAGTGTCGAATTAGCTCAAACCGGGGAGAAAATAGGGTTTTCAAGAGCCTGGAGTAGAACTACATAGTTTTTATGTATAATTACAACTAACTAACCTTATTTCTATTTTTATTTGGGAAGTTTGACCAAATTCAAACTTTCAGCCCTGATTGGCTTGAACTGGGCCTTATAAGAGCCAAATTAGGCTAAACTGTTAGCAAATATGGTTTTCAAGAGTTGGGAGTAGTATTATATAGTTTCTAAATAAATATACTAATTTACTTTATTTCTTAGGTTAATTAGGAAGTTTGACCAATACACAAACTTTCAGCACCGATTGGCCTGAAGTAGGCCTTATAAGAATTGAATTGGGCCCAAACAGGAAGAAAACGTAAGTTTCAAGAGTTGGGAGTAGTATTACATAGTTTCTATGTATAATTACTACTAATTAATCCTATTTATTGTTTTAATTTGAAAGTTTGACCGAAGCAAAACTTTAGCCCCGGTTGGCCAAAACTAGGCCTTTATAAGAGCTGAATAGGGCCAAACGGTGAGAAAACGTGGTTTTCAAGGGCCGGGAGTAGTATTATATAGTTTATATGTAAAATATTACTAATTAACCTTATTTTTTGTGTCAATTAGAATGTTTAACTAATAATCAAGCTTTCAACCCCGATTGGGCTGAACAAGAACTAAGTAAAGCCGAATAGGGAAAATCGAGGAGAAAACGTGATTTTCAAGAGTCGGGAGCAGTATTATATGGTTTATATATACAATTACTACAAATTAACCTTATTTCTAGTCTTAATTAGGAAGTTTGAATAAAACTTAAACTTTCAAAGCCAGATTGGCCTGAATTAGGCCTTATACGAGACGAATAGGGCCTAAACGGTGAGAAAACATAGTTTTTAAGAGATAGGAGTAGTATTACATAGTTTCTGTAGGATCTAAAAATTTGACAACAGAAACACTAGGGGGTGAATAATGTTTTTAAAATCTAGACAAGAACTTGGTCTTATTAGAGCCGAGTTGGTCTCTGACAGTGAGAAAACGGGCTTTTCAAGAGCTGGTAGTAGGAATATATGGTTTCTAAGTACAATTACAACTAATTAACCTTATTTCAAGTCTTAATTAAGAGTTTGATCAAAAGTCAAACATTCAACCCCGAATGGCCTCAACTTGGACTTATAAGAGCCGAATAGGGTCAAAACGAGGAGAAAACAGGTTTTTCAAAAGCCGGGAGTAGAATTACATAGTTTCTATGTACAATTAAAACTAATTAATCTTATTTCAAGTATTAATTGAAAATTTGATGAAAAGTCGAACCTTTAGCCTCGATTGGGCTGAACTAGGACTTATTAGAGCCGAATAGGGTCAAAACGGGGTTTTCAAGATCCAGGAGTAAAATTACATAGCTTCTATGTACAATTATAGCAAATTTCCTTATTTCTTGTCTTAATTGGGAAACTTGCCAAAAATTCAACTTTCAGCCTCGATTGGCTTGAACTAGGCTTTATAAGAGCCGAATTAGGTCCAAACTGTTAGAAAACGTTATTTTCAAGGGCCGGGTCAGCATTACATAAATTTTATGAACAAATAATACTAATAAATCTTATTTTTTTGGTTAATTAGAAAGTTTGACCAGAATCAAACTTTCAGCCCCTACTGCCCTAAACTAGGCCTTATTTGAACCGAATTGGGCCCAAAAAATGAGAATACAAAGGTTTCAAGAGTCGGGAGTAGTATTACATAATTAGTTTCTATGTATAATTATAACTAATTAACCTTATTTCAAGTCTTAATTGGAAATTTGTCTAAAAGTCAAACGTTCAACCCTAATTGACCTGAACTAGGACTTATAAAAGCCAAGTAGGGCCATAGCAAGGAGAAAACATAGCTTTCAAGAGTCGGAGTAGTATTACATAGTTTCTATGTACAACTACTACTTAATTAACCTTATTTCTTGCCTTATTAGGAAGTTTGACCAAAAGTTAAATTTTAGCCCTGATTGATCTGAAATGGGCCTTATGAGAGTCGAATAGGGCCCAAACTATGAGAAGACGTGGTTTTCAAGTACTGGGTGTAGAATTACATAGTTTTTTGTACACATGCTACTATTTAATCTTAATTCTTGTGTTAATTGGGAACTTTGACTAATAGTTAAACTTTCAGCCCCTTTAGCCTGATTTAGCCTTAAGGAGTCGACTTGGACCCAAAGAGGGAGAAAATGTGAGTTTCAAAATCTGAGAGTTGTATTACATAGTTTTATTTACAAATATTACTAATTAACCTTATTTTTAATCTTAATTGGGAAGTTTTACAGGAAGTCATACTTTCAGCCCTGATTAGCCAGATCTAGGCTTTATAAGAGCTGAGTAGGGCCTAAACAGTGAGAAAACGTGTTTTTCAAGAGCCAAGAATAGAATTATATAGTTCTATGCACAATTTCAGCTAATTAGCATAATTTCAAGTCTTAATGGGGTTTGACCAAAAGTCAAACTTTAAGCCCGAGTGGCTTGAATTAGGCCTTATAAGAGCCGAATAGGGCCCAAACAGTGAGAAAATGACCTTTTTAAGAGTCAAGAGTAGAATTACATAGTTTCTATGAAAAATAATACTAATAAACCTTATTTCTTAGGTTAATTAGAAATTTTAAGTAATAGTCAAATTTTCAGCCCCGTTTGGCCTGAACTAGGCCTTATAAGAGCCGAATTGGGCCCAAACGGTGAGAAAATATGGTTTTCAAGAACTCGGCGTAGTATTACATAGATTATATGAACAAATAATACTAATAAATCTTATTTCTTATGTTATTTGGGAAGTTTGACAAATAGTCAAACTTTTATCCCAGACTGCCCTGAACTAGGGCTTATAAGAGACGAATTAGGCCCAAAAAGGGAGAAATCGTGAGTTTCAAGAGTCGAAAGTAGTATTACATAATTTCTATATACAATTAAAATTAATTAACCTTATTTCAAGTATTAATTGAAAAGTTTGACCAAAAGTCAAACTTCAGCCTCAATTGGCCTGAATTAGGAGTAATAAAAGCAGAATACATAACGAGGAGAAAACGTGATTTTCAATAACCGAGAGTAGTATTACATTATTTTTATGTACAAATACTAATAATTAACCTTATTTCTAGTCATATTTGGGAAGTTTGACTGAAAACCAAACTTTCATCCCCGATTAGCCTGAATTAAGCCTTATGAGAGTCGAATAGGGCCAAACAGCGAGAAAACGTGGTTTTCAAGTACCGGGAGTAGAATTACGTAGTTTTTATTTACAAATACTACTAATTAACCTTAATCATGGGTTAATTGGGAGGTTTGACCAAAAGTCAAACTTTCAGCCCCGCTTGGCCAGATAATGCCTTAAAAGAACTGAATTGAGCCCAAACAACATGAATCCATGAGTTTCAAGATCCGAGAGTAGTATTACAAGTTTTTATAAATAAATACTACTAATTAACCTTATTCTAGCCTTAATTGGTAAGTTTGACCAGAAGATAAACTTTCAGCCCCGATTAGCCTGAACAAGGCCTTATACGAGCGAATAAGGGCCAAACAGGGAGAAAATGTGCTTTTCAAGAGCTGAAAGTAGATACAAAGTTTCTATGCACAATTGTTTCTAGAAAATATTTTTCAAGAGCCGGAAGTAGAATTGCATAGTTCTATGCACAATTAAAATTAATTAACCTTATTTCAAGTTTTAATTAGGAAGCTTGATCAAAAGTCAAACTTTAAGCCCCGAGTGGCTTGAATTAGGCCATATAAGATCCGAATTGGGCCCAAACTTTGAGAAATATGCTTTTTAAGAGCCAGAGCTTTACATTATTTATATGAACAAATAATATTAATAACCTTATTTCTTATATTAATTGAGAAGTTTGACACATAATCAAACTTTTAGCCCCGTTTGGCCTGAGCTAGACCATATAAGAGCCGAATTGGGCCAAATCGGTTAGAAAATATGCTTTTCAAGAGCTAGGAGTAGAATTACATTGTTTTTATATACAATTACAACTAATTAACCAAATTTCAGACTTAATTGGGAAGTTTGACCAAAAGTCTAATTTTTAGGCCTGATTAGCTTGAATTAGGTCTTATAAGAGCCGAATTGGGCCCCATCAGTAAGAAAATGTTATTTTCAAGTGCTGAGAGTAATATTACATAGATTCTATGAACAAATATACTAATAAATCATATTTTTTAGCTTAGTTGGGAAGTTTGATCAATAGTCAAACTTTCATCCTCGTTTGGCCTGAATTAGGCCTTATAAGAGCCTAATTGGTCCCAAAAAGGCAGAAAATGCGAGTTTCAGGAGAAGGAAGTAGTATTTACATAGTTTCTATATACAATTACTACTAAATAACCTTATTTGAAGTCTTATTGGGAAGTTTAACCAAAAGTCTAACTTTCAGCCCCGATTGGGCTAAACTAGGCTTTATAAGAGACGAGTAGGGCCCAAACGGCGAGAAAAACTTTTTGTTTTCAAGAGCCGAGAGTAGTATTACATAGTTTCTATGTATAAGTACTGTCAATTAACCTTATTTCTAGCTATATTTAGGAAGTTTCAGTAAAAGTCAAACTTTCAGCCACGATTAGCCTGATGTAGGCCTTAAGAGAGCCGACTAGGGCCTCAAACGATAAGAAAACGTGGTTTTCAAGTGCTGGGAGTAGAATTACATTGTTTTTATGTATAAATACTTCTAATTAACCTTAATTCTTGTGTTAATTGGAAAGTCAAAATTTCATCCATGTTTGGCCTGAATTAGGCCTTAAAAGAGCCGAATTGGGCCCAAACAAGAGAAAACATGAGTTTCAAGAGCCTGGAGAAGTGTTACGTAGTTTTTTATGTACAAATATGACTAATTAACCTTAATTCTTATCTTATTGAGAAGTTTCACCAGATGTCAAATTTCAGCTACAATTGGCCTAAACTAGGCCTTATAAGAGCCGAATAGGACCCAAACAGTAAGAAAATGTGCTTTTCAGGAGCAGAGAGTCGAATTACATAGTTTTTATGCATAATCACTAACTAATTAACCTTATTTCAAGTCTTAATTAGGATATTTGTTCAAAAGTCAAATTTGCAGCCTCGATTGGCCTCTGCCCTGAACAAGTCCTTATTAGAGTCGAATTGGGCCCAAATAAGAAGAAAACGTGGTTTCCAAGAGCCGGGAGTAGTATTGCATAGTTTTTATGTACAATTAACATTATTTCTTGTGTTAATTAGGAAGGCTGACCAATAGTCAAAGTTTCAGCCCTCGATAGCCCTGAACTGGGCCTTATAAGAGCCGAAATTGGGCCCAAACGAGGAGATAACATGGTTTTCAAGATCCTAGAGTAGTATTACATAGTTTTTATGTTCAAATACAACTAATTAACCCTATTTCTTGTGTTAATTGGGAAGTTCGACCAATAATCAAATTGTTAGACTCATTGGCATGAACCAGGCCTCATAAGAGCCGAGTTGGACAAAAAAAGGACAAAAACGTGAGTTCCAATAGACGAGAGTAGTATTACATAGTTTCTATATATAATTACTACTAATTAGCCTTATTTCTAGTATTAATTGAGAAGTTTGACTAGAAATCAAACTTTCGAGCCCGATTGGCCTGAGCGAGGCCTTATGAGAGCCGAATAGGGTCCAAATAGTTAGAAAACGTGATTTTCAACGGCCGGGAGTAGTATTACATAGTTTCTATATACAAATACTACTAATTAATCTTATTTCTTTTGTTAATTGGGAAGTCTGACTAATAATCAACTTTCAGGCCCGATTGGCTTGAATAAGGACTTATAAAAACTGAATAAGGCCAAAACGTAGAGCAAACAAGGTTTTTAAAAGCCGCGAGTAGTATTACATAGTTTATATATGCAATTACTACAATTTAACCTTATTTCTAGTCGTAATTGGGAAGTTTAACTAAAATTCAAATTTTCAGGCCCGATTGGCCTAAACTAGGCCTTATGAGAGACAAATAGGGCCCAAACAGTGAGAAAACGTGGTTTTCAAGAGCCGGGAGTAGTGTTACATAGTTTCTATGTATAAATACTACTATTTACCCTTAGTTCTTGTGTTAATTGAATGTTATGACCAATAGTCATACTTTCAGCCCCGATTGGCCTTCTAGGCCTTATATGAGCCGAATAGGGCAAAAATAAGGAGAAAAACAAGGTTTTCAATAGCAAAGAGTAGTATTACATAGTTTCTATATACAATTATTACTCATTAACTTTACTTCGAGTCATAATTGTGAAGTTTGACCAAAGTGAAACTTTCAACCCCGATTAATGTGAATTATGCTTTATAAAAGTAAAATATAGCCCAAACAGAGAGAAAATGTGAATTTCAAGAGCCACGAGTAAAATTACATAGTTTCTATGTACAATTACAACAAATTAACCTTATTTCAAATCTTAATTAGGAAGTTTGACCAAAAGTCAAATTTTTAGCCCCGATTAGCCTGAATTAGGACTTGCAACAACCGAATAGGGCCATAAAGGGGTGAAAACATAGGTTTTCATAGCTGGGAGTCGTATTGCATAGTTTCTATAGACAAATCCTATTTATTAACCTTATTTCTAGTCTTAATTAGAAAGTTTGACTAAAAGTCAAACTTTCAGCCCGATTGGCCGGAACTAGGCCTCATAAGAGCTAAATTGGGCTAAATAGGAAGAAAACCTGAGTCTCAAGAGTCAGGAGTTGTATTGCATAGTTTTTATAAACAATTACTACTAATTAACCTTATTTATTTTGTTAATTCGAAAGTTTGACCAATAGTCAAACTATCAACCCCTATCGGCATTAACTAGGCCTCACAGAGCCGAATTGAGCCCAAACAGGGAGAAAACTTGAGTTTCGAGAGACGGGAGTAGTATTACATAGTTTATATGTAAAATTACTACTAACTAATCTTATTTCTAGTCTTAACTGAGAAATTTAACCAAAACCCAAACTTTCAGGCCCGATTGGCCGCCAGGCCTTATGGGAGCCCAATAGGGCCTAAACGGTTAGAAAACATGATTTCATGAGTCGGGAGTAGTATTACATAGTTTCTATGCACAAATACTACTAACTAACCTTATTTCTTGTGCTAAGTGGGAAGTTTGACTAATAATCAAACTTTCAGCCCCGATGAGCCTGAACAAGGACTTATGAGAGCCAAATAGGACAAAATAAAGAGAAAACGTAGTTTTCAAGTGCCGAGAGCAGTGTTACATAGTTTTCATGTATAATTACTAAAAATTAACCTTATTTCAAGTTTTAATTGGGAAGTTTAACAAAAAGTAAAGCTTTCAACCGCGATTGGCCTCACTAGGACTTATAAAATCTGAATTAAAGTTAAAACAGGGAGAAAACATGTATTTCAGGAGTCAGAGTAGAATTACATAGTTTCTATATACAATTAAACTAATTAACCATATTTTAAGTTTTAATTAGGAATTTTGACCAATAGTCAAACTTTCAGCCCCGATTAGCTTGAACTTGGTTTTATATAAGAGCCGAATTGGCCAAACGGGGAGAAAACATGAGTTTCAAGAACTAGGCATAGTATTATATAGATTCTATGGACAAGTAATACTAATTAACCATATTTCTTTGATTAATTAAGAAGTTTGACCAAAATTCAAACTTTCAGCCGCGATTTGTCTGAATTAGGCCTTATAAGAGCCAAATAGGGCCCAAACAGTAAGAAAATGAGGTTTTTAAGAGCCGGGAGTAGTATTACATAGTTTTTGCGTATGAATATTACTAATTAACTTTATTTCTTTTGCTAATTAGGAAGTTGAATAATAGTCAAACTATCAGCCCCGATTGCCTTGAATTAGGCTTTATGAGAGCCAAATTGGGCCCAAATAGGGAGAAAACTTTAGCTTCAGGAGCCGAGAGTAGCATTACATAGTTTTTATGTACAATTATACTAATTAACCTTATTTATAATCTTAATTGAGAAGTTTAACTAAAAGTCAAACTTTCAGCCCTAACTGGCCTGAACCAGGTCTTATAAGGCTGAATTGGGCCCAAAGGGCGAGAAAACGTGATTTTTAAGAGCCAGTAGTAGAATAACATAGTTTCTATTTCTAATTATAAATAAGTAATCATATTTAAAGTTTTAGTTAGGAAGTATAATCAAGATTCAAACGTCCAGCCCTGATTGGCTTGAATTAGGCCTATTACTTACCGATTGTGCCCAAACAGGGTGAAAATACGAGTTTCAACAGCCGAGAGTAGTATTACATAGTTTCTATGTACAAGTACTACTAATTAACCTTATTTCAAGTAATAGTTTAACCAAAAGTCAAAGTTTCAACTCCGATTGGCTTGAACCAGGCATATTAAGAGCTGCATTAGGCCTAAACAGTGAGAAACATGATTTTCAAGATGCTAGAGTATTAATTACATAGTTTTTATGAATAAGTAATACTAATTAACCTTATTTCTTATGTTAATTGGGAAGTTTGACCAATACGCAAACTTTCAGCCCTGATTGGCCTAAATTAGGCCTAATAAGAGCTGAATTGGGCCCAGACAGGGTGAAAATGTGATTTTCAAGAGCCGAGAGCAGTATTACATAGTTTCTAAATACAGTTACTACTAATAATCTTATTTATAGTCTTAATTAGAAAATTTGACGAAAAGTCCAACTTCAGCCCCGATTGGCCTAAACTAGGCCTTATAAGAGCGAATAGGGCCCAAATTGTGAGAAAATGTGATCTTTAAGAGCTGGGAGCAGCATTTTATAGTTTCTATGTACAAATACCACTAGTTAACCTTATTTCTTGTGTTAATTGTGAAGTTTGACTAATAGTCATAACTTCAGTCTGATTGGTCCGAACTAGGCCTTATATAGAACATGATTTTCAAAAGCCGAAAGTAGTATTACATAGTTTTTATGTACCACTATTACTAATTAACCTAATTTCGTTTGTTATTTGAGAAGTTCGATAATAGATAAATTATGGAAGTTCGACAGTAGAGCCGAATAGGCCCAAACGATGGGAAAACGTGATTTTCAAAAGCTGAGAGTAGTATTATATAGTTTTTTATGTACAAATATTACCAACTAACCTAATTTATTATGTTATTAGGAAAGTTCGATAATAGACAAACTTTCAGCCCCGATTTTGCCCTGAAGTAGGCCTTATAAGAGTCGAACTGGGCTCAAACAGGGTGAAAACTTGAGTTTCAAGAGCCGGCAGTAGTATGTCATAGTTTCCATGTACAATTCTACTAATTAACTATATTTCTAGATTTAATTAGGAAGTTTAACAAAATATCAAACTTTCATCCCCGACTGGCGTAAACTGGACTTATAAGAGCCAAATAGGGTCCGGGAGTAGAATTACATAGTTTTGAGATACAAATACTACTAATTAGCATTATTTTTTAGTTTTAATTAGAAAGTTTAACCAAAACAAAACTTTCAGCCCCGATTGGGCTGAACTAGGCCTTATAAGAACAGAATTGGGCCCATACAGGGAGAAAACATGAGTTTTAAGTGTCGGGAGCAGTATTACATAGTTCCTATACACAATTACTACTAATTAATCTTATTTCTAGTCTTAATTAAGAAGTTTGACGAAAAGTCAAACTTTCAGCCCCGATTGGCCTGAACCACGACTTATAAGAGCTGAATAGAGTCAAAATGGGGTGAAACGAGATTTTCAAGAGCCGGGAGTAGAATTATATAGTTTCTATACAATTACAACTAATTAACATTATTTCTAATCTTAGTTGGTAAGTTTTATCAAAAATCAAACTTTCCACTCTGATTGGCTTGAATTATGCCTTATAACAGCCGAATTAGGCCCAAACGGTGAGAAAACATGGTTTTCAAGAGCCGACGTAGTATTACATAGTTTCTATGAACAAATAATACTAGTTAACCTTATTTTTTGTGTTAATTGGAAAGTCTCACCATAAATCAAACTTTCAGCCTCAATTAGCTGAACTAGGCTTTATAAGAGCCCAATAGGGCCCAAACAGTGGGAAAATATGGTTTTCAAGAGCCGAGAGTAGTATTACATAGTTTTTATGTATAAATATTACTAATTAACCTAATTTCTTGTGTTAATTGGGAGAGTTTAGCAATAGTCAAACTTTTAGCCACGGTCGCCCTAAACTAGGCCATATAAGATCCGAATTAGGCCCAAACAGGGTGAAAACGTGAGTTTCAAGAGCTGAGAGTAGTATTACATAGTTTCTATGTACAATTGTACTAATTAATCTTATTTGCAGACTTGGTGGGAAGTAAGATAAAAGGTCAAACTTTTAAGTCTTAATTAGGATATTTGACCAAAAGTCAAATTTACAGCCTCGATTGGCCTCTGCCCTGAACAAGTCCTTGTAAGAGTCGAATTGGGCCCAAATAAGAAGAAAACGTGGTTTCCAAGAGCCGGGAGTAGAATTGCATAGTTTTTATGTACAATTAACATTATTTCTTGTATTAATTAGGAAGGCTGACCAATAGTCAAAGTTTCAGCCATCGATAGCCCTGAACTGGGCCTTATAAGAGCCGAAATTGGGCCCAAACGAGGAGATAACATGGTTTTCAAGATCTTAGAGTAGTATTACATAGTTTTTATGTACAAATACAACTAATTAACCTTATTTCTTGTGAGTTTGACTAATAATCAAATTGTCAGCCTCATTGGCATGAACTAGGCCTCATATGAGCCGAGTTGGACAAAAAAGGACGAAAATGTGAGTTTCAAGAGACGAGAGTAGTATTACATAGTTTCTACATACAATTACTACTAATTAGCCTTAATTCTAGTATTAATTGAGAAGTTTGACCAGATGTCAAACTTTCAAGCCTGATTGGCCTGAGCGAGGCCTTATGAGAGCCGATAGGGTCCAAATGGTTAGAAAACGTGGATTTCAAGGGCCGGGAGTAGTATTACATAGTTTCTATATAAAAATACTACTAATTAATTTTATTTCTTTTGTTAATTGGGAAGTCTGACCAATAATCAACTTTCAGGCCCGATTGGCTTGAATAAGGACTTATAAAAACCGAATACGGCCAAAACAAAGAGAAAACAAGGTTTTTAAGAGCCGTGAGTAGTATTACATAGTTTCTATGAACAATTACTACAATTTAACCTTATTTCTAGTCTTAATTGGGAAGTTTAACTAAAACTCAAATTTTCAGGCCCGATTGGCCTAAACTGGGCCTTATGAGAGACAAATAGGGCCCAAACGGTGAGAAAACGTGGTTTTCAAGAGCCGAGAGTAGTGTTACATAGTTTCTATGTATAAATACTACTATTTACCCTTAGTTCTTGTGTTAATTGAATGTTATGACCAATAGTCATACTTTCAGCCCCGATTGGCCTTCTAGGCCTTATATGAGCCGAATAGGGCAAAAATAAGGAGAAAACATGGTTTTCAATAGCAAAGAGTAGTATTACATAGTTTCTATATACTATTATTACTCATTATCTTTACTTCGAGTCTTAATTGTGAAGTTTGACCTAAAGTCAAATTTTCAGCCCCGATTAGTGTGAATTATGCTTTATAAGAGCAAAATATAGCCAAACAGAGAGAAAAATGTGATTTTCAATAGCCACGAGTAAAATTACATAGTTTCTATGCACAATTATAACAAATAAACCTTATTTCAAATTTTAATTAGAAAGTTTGACCAAAAGTCAAATTTTTAGCCCCGATTAGCCTGAATTAGGACTTACAACAGCCGAATAGGGCCATAAACGGGTGAAAACATAGTTTTTCATAGCTGGTATTGCATAGTTTCTATAGACAAATACTATTTATTAACCTTATTTCTAGTCTTAATTGGGAAGTTTGACCAAAAGTCAAACTTTCAGCCCGATTGGGCGGAACTAGGCCTCATAAGAGCTAAATTGGGTTAAATAGGGAGAAAACCTGAGTCTCAAGAGTCAGGAGTAGTATTACATAGTTTTTATGAACAATTACTACAATTAACCTTATTTATTTTGTTAATTAGGAAGTTTGACTAATAGTCAAACTATCAGCCCCTATTGGCATTAACTAGGCCTCACGGAGCCGAATTGGAGCCAAATAGGGAGAAAAGATGAGTTTCGAGAGACGGGAGTAGTATTACATAGTTTCTATGTAAAATTACTACTAATTAACCTTATTTCTAGTCTTAACTGAGAAATTTGACCAAAACCCAAACTTTCAGGCCCGATTGGCCGCCAGGCCTTATGATAGCCCGATAGGGCGTAAACGGTTAGAAAACATGATTTTCATGAGTCGGGAGTAGTATTATATAGTTTCTTTGTACAAATACTACTATCTAACCTTATTTCTTGTGCTAAGTGGAAAGTTTGACTAATAATCAAACTTTCAGCCCCGATGAGCCTGAATAAGGACTTATGAGAGCCGAATAGGACAAAACGAGGAGAAAATGTGATTTTCAAGAGCCGGGAGCAGTGTTACATAGTTTCCATGTACAATTACTACAAATTAACCTTATTTCAAGTTTTAATTTGGAAGTTTAATAAAAAGTAAAACTTTCAACCGTGATTGGCCTCAACTAGGACTTATAAAAGCCGAATTAGGGTCAAAACAGGGAGAAAACATGTTTTTCAAGAGTCAGAGTAGAATTACATAGTTTCTATGTACAATTTAACTAATTAACCATATTTTAAGTTTTAATTAGGAATTTTGACCAATAGTCAAACTTTCAGCCCCGATTAGCTTGAACTTGGTTTTATATAAGAGCCGAATTGGCCAAACGGGGAGAAAATGTGATTTTCAAGAACTGGGCATAGTATTACATAGATTCTATGAACAAATAATACTAATTAACCATATTTCTTTGATTAATTAAGAAGTTTGACCAAAATTCAAACTTTCAGCCCCGATTCGTCTGAATTAGGCCTTATAAGAGCCAAATAGGGCCCAAACAGTAAGAAAATGAGGTTTTCAAGAGCCGAGAGTAGTATTACATAGTTTTTGTGTATGAATATTACTAATTAACTTTATTTCTTATGTTAATTGGGAAGTTGAATAATAGTCAAATTATCAGCCCGGATTGTCTTGAACTAGGCCTTATAAGAGCCAAATTGGGCCCAAATAGGGAGAAAATTTGAGCTTCAAGAGCCGAGAGTAGTATTACATAGTTTTTATGTACAATTATACTAATTAACCTTATTATAATTTTAATTGAGAAGTTTAACTAAAAGTAAAACTTTCAGCCCCAGCTGGCCTGAACCAGGTCTTATAAGGCTGAATTGGGCCCAAAGGGCGAGAAAACGTGATTTTTAAGAGCCAGTAGTAGAATAACATAGTTTCTATGTATAATTATAAATAATTAATCATATTTAAAGTTTTAGTTAGGAAGTATAACCAAGATTCAAACGTCTAGCCCTGATTGGCTTGAATTAGGCCTATTACTTGCCGAATTGTGCCCAAACAGGGTGAAAATATGAGTTTCAAGAACCGAGAGTAGTATTACATAGTTTCTATTACAAGTAATACTAATTAACCTTATTTCTAGTAATATTTGAAAAGTTTAACCAAAAGTCAAAGTTTCAACTCCGATTGGCTTGAAGTAGGCCTATTAAGAGCCGCATTAGGCCTAAACAGTGAGAAACATGATTTTCAAGAGACGAGAGTATTATTACATAGTTTTTATGAATAAGTAATACTAATTAACCTTATTTCTTAGGTTAATTGGGAAGTTTGACAAATATACAAACTTTCAGCCCTGATTGGCCTAAATTAGACCTAATAAGAGCCGAATTGGGCCAAGACAGGGTAAAAATGTGAGTTTCAAGAGCCGAGAGTGTTGACACTTTAAAAAAGACAAGATTCCTAACTGGCCTGAACAATGTCTAAACTTGTTGACATTTACAAAAGACAAGTGGCAGACAAGCTGACGACCAGTTCTGTACCCATCTCCAAGGGACAAATCAGCAACTTGGACTCTACTGATGCAGTGAAGCAAACAGTGAGCCCAGATTGTCTTTAAAGAGACCTAAGCAGGTCTAAGATGCTAGGTTAGCTTAACACTTAGCATCACATGAGCCTGAGGGGATAGCCTCACCTGAGAGGCTAAGTTTGTCCAACTTCGCCTTGAAGCCGTTCAAAGCTCTATCAGGGAGCTAACTTACAGTTTCGCCTGAAGTGCTCAGTTAATTCTGCGGAGAGTTAGCTTCGCTCGAAGCCACACGCAACCGCGCAGAAGGATGGTTGGTAGCTTCGCCACAAATGTTTATCCAGCTCCGCTGAAGAGCTTTCTTCTAACTTCGCCAGATGCTCCTTCCAGCTCCGTTATGAGCTCGACGCGGCAGCTCCACGCGGGTCTTTCATGGTCACCTTAGACCAATTAAATCTCCAGATGAGATCAAATCTATTCAAGATCAAATCTAATCGAGATCAAATCTGAGATCAAATTTGGAAGTTGTTTACCATAATCTCTTGGCTCTCTAAAAACAAGTAAGAAGATCAGGGGAGATCTTTCAGTTATTTGGAAAGAATCAAAACAGATCAGGAGATCGACACTACCTGCTATTTCTAGCTTCGCAGAAGCTGATTCTAGCCTCGCGGTAAGGTTACTTTCTAGATTTAAACAGATTGACTCTATCTGTTTCCAGATTTTCAAAGGGACAATTATACCCCTGCTCTCCCTATAAATAGCCCACCAGAGGCATACGAAGACACAGGCGCACAGGCAGACACAGGCAGAGACACGCAGAGACTGAAAAATAGAGAGAGACGGCTATATATTCTCTTGCTTCCAAGAATTCAAAGAACTACTTCTCTAATAGGGTGCTGATACCCTAAGATCTTCCTTCCTCTCAAGGAATCTCCGGAACCAGGCGAGAAGGAATTCCCAAGTGGAGGCAGTTTGAGAAGTAACAAGAGGGTTCTACCAACCTTCTATTCTTCGATTCCCCGAACCAGGCGAGAAGGGAATCCCATCGATCGCATCGTCAAAGGGACAAAGTGGTCGCGCGCTGACCAGACTCCTATCGGCACACTTCTCCAGAATCTCAGAGGAGATCTACTTGTAATCTTTTTATTGCAAAAGAATTACTTGTAATTTAGCTCCTCGACCCTTTTTTGTAAGTTTTCTCCTTTGCAAAATCAATGGAAAACAAGATGACGACTCCGCTGGGGACCAAATTCTCCACTGTTGAGAATCAAGTGTCGCAATGCGATGAACAGACCTTCGGGTCTACTTCTAGATTCAAGGAAGCTGGTGTGGCCAGAGCCCCTCTGGCAAAATCTTCGAAGCAAGTCTCTGTGGAGACAGATGAGGCTCCTTGCGAGCCTATCACGGTCTTCTGGCGCAACAAGGAAGCAGGCCCGCAATGCAAGGGTCAGAATCTTGAACCTGTTACCTTCGAAAACGTAGTCGTTCATCTCGACCAAGGAAAATTCGAAGAACTCCTCTCTGGGGGTGGTTCAATGCTCCATGCACGAAAGCACAGAAAGGTCTCGATGGCCAAGGTTTCAGAGCAAAAACTGGAAGCAGAATCCTTCCAACACCTCCCAGCTTCGCGTGTGGCTAGTCAGGTTCCCTGTGAACCTAAGTCTCCTTTTTTAAAGCAGATGTGGAGGCCAAAGCAGAAGGCTTTGTATGAAGCTTCAGGCATAGCTACGCCACAAGTTCTTCTCTCTTGCGAAGAAAAAGGCAAGATGCCTGCCTGCTTCGTCGAGACTGTCAGCCGCGAAGTTACGACGACGATCATGCCTTCGCCTAATTCAGGAGCAGTAACTCCTCGCGCCAGCCTCGTCCTTATGAGCGAAGCTACTGATACAGTACCTCAGGGTACGCGTGATGTTCACAGCCGTGAAGCTGGAACCAAAGCACCACAGTGTGCTTCGTTCCCCAGTTCTTCAAGTACTAAGTTCGCTCTTCGCAGCAAAGCTAAGGGATTGCCCCTAAGTGCTGATAGCGATGCTTATGCAGCTTCAGCGCCCAAGGGCATTTCGAAAGCTTTTAGCCACAAATTTAGAGCTAAAGCACTATCTAGGGCTAATCACCTTCGCAGCAACATAGCGGATAAAGCACCACAGCGTGCTTCGCTCCCCAGTTCATCAAGCGCTAAGCTTGCCCTTCGTAGCGGAGCTAAGGGATCGTCCCTAAGTGTTGACAGCGGTGCTTATGCAGCTTCAGCACCCAAGGACATTCCCAAGGTTCTTAGCCGCAAAGTTAGAGCTAAAGCACTATTTAGTGCTAATTACCTCTGCGGTGGTGAAAAGGAAAGGACATATTCCTATGTACAATCTAACAGAGCCTCTGCGCTGGATCGTTTAGGCCCAATTCGGTCTGACTTGCGGGAATTCTTGACAAGCAAACGGAAGTCAGAATCTTTCCAAACTTCTCCATCCTATTATCAACAAGTGGGATGTCAGTTGGTGACAGTCCACTCAGTCCATTGCCGGCTAGGACCAGTCCCCGCCACACCTCCAGGCCGACGATCAATTTTTAATCGACTGTCGGTGCAAGCTCCGGTAAAACATCGCAAAAGGAGCATATCGCAAGATTTGCCCTCTGCATCCGTTAACATGATCGGAAGGGGACGAGAGCTGCGTAGGGGCAGACGAGCATCGTACGACACTCCCTATAGTTCCCTAGATCCGGATTATAGCCCGGGCCTTGGCGAAGTCTTGGTACATAAAGAAGGTGTCTTTCAGAACACCAGATCTAGGGTTGCAATACCCTACAGTTATGAACAGCCATCTTCCTCAACTACAGTGACCTCACCAGAACCAATGAAAGGATTAGTCCAATGGTCTGATGAAGAGGACGAAGACAGTGGGTATGCCTCTTCGGCAACAGTCAGCTCGGTACGAACAGATAGGAGTATCAGTGAATATGGCTGATAACGGTAATGATGACCTTCATCGACGGTTGGAAGCTCAGGAGCAAACTTCTAAGACCCAGCAAGAAGCTTTGGACAACATTCAACAGATGCTCGCTCAACTCCTCAATAACTAGAATAACAATGATACCGGGAGTAACCATGATGAAGAAGAACATCTTAGCAATAAGCAACCAAAGACTGAGAAGTCAAAGGAGAGTTCTTCTTTAGACGCTGAAGTTCTTAAAGGCATCCAAGCTCAAATTGCATCCCTAACTCAGAGGGATGAACTAAAGAAAGTAGGGGCAGTCCGTCCTTACCCGCTGGAATGGGATTAGTACCATACCCACCAAAGTTTAAACCACCAACGTTACATACGTACGATGGTAAGAGCTCGCCAAACCAGCACATCTACTATTTTCAATCTCAGATCGGTAATGTTATAGACAATGATGTTATCATGGCCAGACTGTTCATTGGCACCTTAAAAGGGGTGGCATTTGACTGGTTCCGAAGTCTCCCTCCAGGCTCTGTCAATTCCTGGATCGACCTGGAAAACCCGATTTCTTTCTCGTATCTATGAGGATGATACCGAGGTAACCATGGACAAACTCCTCTCTACCGTACAAAAGAAGGGCGAATCTGTTCGTGACTACATTGAGCGGTTCAGAAACTTGTCTTTGTTGTACCCAGCAGGGATGCCATTACCCATGCTCTTACAGACGTGCAGGCACAACTTCTTAGACCAAGTAGAAATTCGCATGGGGGCTGTCAAAGCCCATAACTGGAAAGAACTGGTCGACAAGCTGAGATAGCCGAAAAGTCGGCTAAAAAGTTCGAACCATCCACCCCTAAAGGCAAATGGGGTACGAATAATAAAGGACGTGGCGACATGGCACAGTCTTCTCAAACCAAAGGGAAAGAGACTATGTCCGTCGAATTATCAGGGGATGTTCAGTCGAAGGCCAAGAAGAGCGGCTTCAATATTCAGGAGTCCAAGTTTTCTCCAAAACAGTACTCCTTCAAAGATGATCAGGTGGTTACAATATTCCACTTACTCCACAAAGGGAATAAATTGAAGCTGCCGGATGCTCGGCGTCCTAATGAAATAAGACGCACGAATGATCCCAAATATTGTCTCTTTCACAGGATGATTCATCATCCCACTGACAAGTGCTTTGTCCTCAAGGACAGAATTCAAGCTTTAGTCGATGCCGGAGTCCTGACGCTGAAGTCAGAGCAAAAGAAAGTCACTGCAAATATGGTGACCCTCGAGTTCGGCAAAACCCCAAAGGTCACAGTTCCTGACGGAACTTACCCAATCCCTGTACCACGGCTGGAAGTCAAGCACCCTTCAGCTAAAACTCAAGAGAATAAAGGTCTTGTTCTCTTGACACTAGAAACAGGGGAAATCATGTGGATACACCCAGACCTTGTCCAAGAAGAACAATGGGATTCAAAGAAGTCCAAGTCGAAGGGTAAACCTTGCAATGTCGTCTCCATCCTGCCGGATGATGGCAACCTCACATCAACTTCTCTCAGCGATTCCGAAGGGGAAAAGCATGCTTGCACGACGCAAGCTGATGTACCTCAGCAACAGGTACTCGATCCGGAAAATCATACTTAAAACAGTATGAGAAAGCTACTGACGAGACACAGCAGCAGACGACGTCAGCACAAATACCAGCACCCGCTTCAGTCCCAACCAAGGGAAAGGAGAAGCCAAAGGAAGTCCGGTTCGACCATGTCCTGAAGAAGCCTTCAGGCCCAGGGCTTGACATGACCTTTCGTTTTGACATATTGGCCCAGCTGGTTAATATCCCGGCTCATATTACCATACACGAGCTCCTTCGTATCTCAAAAGAGACAAGAGAAGCACTCAGAGATGCACTGGCTAATTCAGAATCATTCCTGACGTATATGCCAGAAATCCCTAAAGATGACGCTCAGTCTTCTTGCCCTGAATGCCATCATGTACAATCAAAGGTACTTGCTATTACCTTCACAGCGGAAGATATGCTTCTCAAGGATAACAAGCACGATCGACCTTTGTACTACACCGAATACATCGGTTCAACATGCATTGAAAGGGTACAGGCTGATCTGGGGTCTGCACTCAGCATCATCCCCAAAAGGCTCCTCTACTTCCTCGGTATACCACTATATAGGTTGTCCGCAACCACTACAATAATATACGGTTTTAATGTCGGAAGTAGTCATCCACTTGGGAAAATTCGACTCTGTTGCCGAACTGGGAGCCTGAAGTCAGAAGTGACATGCTATGTTATTGACGCTGACACGTCGTACAACTTGTTACTAGGACGACCGTGGATCCACGCCAACTAGATCGTTCCCTCCACTCTACACCAGTGCTTCAAATATGTTGAAGATGATGCAACAGTACGAACTGTCTTCGCTGAGAAGCAACCATTCAAAGGGGTAAAAAATTACTTTACTGACGCTCTTCTGTATCAAGAGACCGGTGAAACATAGAAAGAATCATTGCCGGACGATGATGATAGTGGCAATGAGGCAGAGTCAGAATCTGAAGCAGACATGCCAGCCATTTTGATTGGTGAACCAATTATAGCATGTCTTAATAATCCCCAATGTAACACTCCTTCTGAAGATGAGGGCGAATGGGTAATTAATGATAATATTTCCTTTGATTATCCTGTGAGTATTGGCTTGTTTGAATCCATTACGGATAGCTCTCTGCACATGCCTTTACATAAACCAAGTGCATCCGGTACACCCATGGAGTCTGTAGAAGAGGTCGTTTTAGTGATCCCTCCATCCAAAGAAGGTCAGTTACCAATAATATTCGGTAAAGTCCAACCACGAGGGTCTACAGCCACAAATTCAAGTTCAGACTCAAACACCCCACAATTTTTCCATTATGTGCGACCAGCGCACCATATGACGAAGAAAATGGGGTACAACCTAAAGCATGAGAAGGGCTTAAATTTCAGAAAAGGAAGACGTAGTTTGCTGCGCAACTTTGTGCCAAGAGGGAAACCTGTAAATTACTATGATAACACACGCAGGGGGTTGGGATACGTTACACCCACACCACCAGCAACGGTTCAGTTCAAGGATGACAAACCGATCCCATCACATTCTGCCTCTTCTTCCGAGTGGGACTCAGATGTCAGCGTGGGAATGATGTTCGAGAATCTCATCGTTAATATTACTTCAAGCAGTCAATTGGAGCCAGCGGAAGCTACTGATGAGGAACCATGGGCTCAGCAATTAGATCTCCAATGGGAAAAGCGATTCGAACAGCGTGAACCACCTACTGAAGACAAGGTGATCCAGGTCAACTTGGGTAGTCAAGATCACCCTAAACCCATCTTTATAAGTGAAAGCTTATCACTTATAGAAAAAGAAGAATTAATAATATTCGTAAAGGAGTATATAGACATCTTTGCATGAAACTACGAGGACATGCCCGGACTTGACCCACAAGTAGCCATGCATCGTCTAAATATCAAACCTGACGCCAAGCCAGTTAAGCAGCAACAACGCCAGTTTCGTCCGAACATTATGGAGGCTATTGAAGTCGAAATTCAGAAGCTCATTGCATGTGGCTTCATACGGGAGGAACATCATCTAGATTGGGTTGCTAATATCGTTCCCGTCCTCAAGAAGAATGGGAAAATACGGATCTGCATCGACTACCGTGATCTCAAAACAGCTTGTCCTAAAGACGAATTCCCACTGCCCATCACCGATGTCATGATTGGCAATACCTGTGGATTCGACATAATGTCTTTCATGGACGGCTTTTCAGGGTACAATCAGATTAAGATGTATCCTGAGGACGAGAAGCATACTTCGTTCCGAACACCATTGGGGTATACTGCTACACAGTAATGTCCTTCGGACTAAAGAACGCCGGAGCAACCTATCAGCGGGTAATGAATATAATTTTCGCGATCATCTCCGAAAAATGGTAGAATGCTATGTCGACGACATTGCTATCAAAAGCCGCAATAAGAATGACCATCTTCGTGACTTGAGAACGATGTTCGACATAATGCAGGCTCATCAACTGAAGATGAATCCGACAAAATCTTTCTTGGGGGTTTCGAGTGGCAAGTTCCTTGGATTTATTGTTACATCAAAAGGGATTCATCTTGGCCTGGACAAAGTCAAAGCCATTCAGAACATGCATCCACCTAGGAATCTCAAAGAGCTTATAGGCTTGCAAGGTAGACTAGCTTATATTAGAAGATTCATCGCAAATCTCTCAGGCCGCTGTCAACCGTTCACCCGACTCATGAAAAAGGGTGTTTCCTTTGTATGGGATTAAGCTTGTCAGGAAGCTTACGAGGATATCAAGAGATATCTCACAAAACCTCCAGTCTTAGTAGCTCCCACATCAGGAAAATCGTTCTTACTTTATGTGAAAGCTATAGACCATTCTCTTGGTGCCCTGCTTGCTCAAAAAGGCGACAATGGTCACAAACAGGCTATTTATTATCTGAGCAAGACTCTGATAGGGGCGGAATCTCGCTATAATCCTATTGAGAAGGAGTGCTTAGCTCTTGTCTTTGTCGTTCAGAAGACACGACATTATTTGGTCGGCCAAACCATACATGTCATTTTCAGAGTGAATCCTTTGCGTCTTCTCATGACGAAGCCAGGATCATTGAGTTCAAGATTAGCTAAGTGGGCGCTTCTTTTGTCTCAATACGACATGCTCTTTATCCCTCAAAAGGCGGTTAAAGGCCAGGCACTTGCAGAGTTCTTGGCTGCTCATCCGATTCCGAAAAACTCAAAACTCATGAAGATATTTCAGATGAAGTCTTCAAATTCAATGTAACTTCAGAGGATGAAGTTTGGCAGGTATTCTTCGATGGAGCATCACGAATAGGCCCTAAAGGCAGGATCATTACCGGCGAGGGGTTGTGTTTTTCTCTCCACAAAATCATGTCCTTCCTAGAGCATTTTCTCTGACGGAATCATGCTCCAACAATGTGGCAGAATATAATGCTCTACTTATTGTTCTTCAGCTCGTCCACAAAATGGGGGTACGCTACCTTGAAGCTTACGGCGATTCAAAACTGATTATCAATCAGGTTAAAGGCAAATATGAGGTTCGTCACGAGGATTTGGTACCTTATTATCACGTAGTCATCGAAATGGCTAATCTGTTTGATGGCTTGTACATCGGGCACGTATCTCGATCTCAGAATACTAAGGCAGATGCTCTTGCTGTATTAGCAACAACTCTAGCCTTGCCAGTCGACACCGAGTATCACCTTACAGTGGCGACTCGACACCTTGTCTGCTCTAAACATATGTTAAGAACCAGAGAGGTCTATAATATCTCGACGGATCTTGAGCTGAGAGATTGGCAATTTCCTTTCATCGACTATGCTCTACATGCTATGCTGCCGGACAATCCTAAAGAAGCGGCATCATCAGACGAAGGTCTCTCCGTTTTTACTATGATCCAACTCTGAGACACTTTACCGTCGTTCATACGATGGTATCCTCCTCCGTTGCCTTTCTAGTTCAGAGGCACTAGAAGTGCTCAAAGAAGCACACGACGACATATGCAGAGCTCATCAGCCAGGTCAAAAACTCAAGGACAGATTGCACAGGCTTGGATATTATTGGCCAACCATAATAGTCGACGCCATCAAGTATGCGCGAAGGTGTAAAGCATGCCAAATCCATGCAGACTTCATACATCAGCCCTCAGAGTTGCTCCATCCAACTGTTGCTTCATGGCCATTCGAAGCATGGGGAATCGATGTCGTAGGGCCAATCAGCCCCTTTTCAACAAAAGGTCACTGGTTTATCTTAGCAATAACCGATTACTTTTCAAAGTGGGCAGAAGCTATACCACTGATTGAAGTCAAAACTTCTAACATGGTTAATTTCATCAAACACCATGTCATCCATCGATTTGGTATCCCTAGGCGGATCATCCATGATAACGGTCCCCAATTTGCAAGCCAGGTGTTCTATCGGTTCTGTGATAAATACCGAATTTAAAATGTGGCTTCAACTGCTTATAATCTCGCCGCTAATGGCTTGGCGGAAGCATTCAACAAGATAATCATTAAGTTACTCAAAAAGTTTGTCCCCTCGAATAAGTGAGATTGGAATGAGAAGCTTAGTGAATGTCTTTGGGCCTACCAAACCACGGTTCGGACCCCGACTGGCAATACGCCTTTTTCCCTGGTATACGGGTGTGAAGCAGTCATACCGTTAGAAATTCAGATGCCGTCATTACGAGTCGCTCTGATCATTAAGATCACATCAGAAGACAATGATCGGTTGCATCTTCAAGAGCTCGAAGCGCTAGATGAGAAGCAGTTACAAGCTCAGCAGTACATTGAGTTGTATCAAGCTCGGATCTCAAAAGCTTTCAATAAGAAAGTCAAACAAAGAGTCTTTCAGAAAAGAGATTTGCTTTTAGCCGTCAGACGACCAATGATCATGACGCACAAAATCAAAGGCAAATTTCAGCCCAAATGGGAGGGACCGTTTGTAATAGAAACAGTCTATTCAAACAGAGCATATTGCCTTATGACTTCAGATGGTGATTTACTCTTGATGCCGATCAACGGCAAGTTCTTAAAGAAGTATTATCCTTGATAAGGATCCTTCTCATGATCAAGTTAACATTACACCTCTGATCAAGACCTTCAAATCCAAGATATGCAGAAGGAGCGCCCCTCTCTTCCTACAGACGGGATCATAAACCATAAACCAGTAGGAAGCTGATCATACACCGGCTATCTCAAAGAAGAATCAAGGTTACGAATACAGTAACCAAATGATCCAACACCTTTAACGGTTAAGGATAGAGGAAAATGTTGGCCTTTAAGCCCAACATAAGTCCTCGATAACTCATCATGCTGAGGGGAATAGCATGGCTAGCCCGATTCAAACAGTTGTTGGTAAAGGCATATCAAACACGTTGACAGCTGAGAATTTGCTAAAAATCCTAATGGACCTGTTCCCATTTGATTCCCTCTCCAAAATCACTTACCAATTCTCATTCATGGAATGGTAAGACCACATATAAAGAACTACAGATCCACTCAAGTTACTGCTATGTTCAAACACCTCTAGCATCCATTTCGCTGTTAAGTTAACATTAAACCTATGACAGTGATCTCCTCGATTTTCTCAGTGAAAACGAGATCTTTCCATCCATTTCACTGTTAAGTTAACAATAAACCTACGACAGTGATATCCTCGATTTTCTCAGTGAAAACGAGATCTTTTCATGCTAAGTTTAACACTACACCTCTGGCATCCATTTCGTTGTTAAGTTAACATTAAATTTATGACAGTGATCTCCTCGATTTTCTTAGTGAAAACGAGACCTTTCCATGCCAAGTTTAACACTACACCTCTGGCATCCATTTCGCTGTTAAGTTAACATTAAACCTATGACAGTGATCTCCTCGATCTTCTCAGTGAAAATGAGACCTTTCCATGCTAAGTTTAACACTACACCTCTGGCATCCATTTCGCTGTTAAGTTAACATTAAACCTATGACAGTGATCTCCTCGATTTTCTCAGTGAAAATGAGACCTTTCTATGCTAAGTTTAACACTACACCTCGGCATCCATTTCGCTGTTAAGTTAACATTAAACCTATGACAGTGATCTCCTCGATTTTCTCAGTGAAAACGAGACCTTTCCATGCCAAGTTAACACTACACCTCTGGCATCCATTTCGCTGTTAAGTTAACATTAAACCTATGACAGTGATCTCCTCGATTTTCTCAGTGAAAACGAGATCTTTCCATGCTATATTTAACACTACACCTCTGGCATATCTTTTTGTCAAGTTAACATTACACCTCTGACAAATTGCTTTCCGAATTCCTACGAAGTTCTTTTTGTCACGTTAACATTACACCTCTGACATATGATCTTTTATGGGATTCATTTCCTAGCTCCCCAGCAAGTTTCTGAGTCCCACTCAGTCTTTAGTGGACTTCTCTGGTTGTCACGTTAACAATATACCTCTGACAATTTCTTCCAAGTCCCATCCAAATTTTGAGCTTGGTGGCTTCTCAATCGGTTACGTCATTGCGACCTCTGAACCGGCAGATAGCCAAGTCTCATCTTTCAGTCCGGCAAGGACTATTTCTTTGTCATTATATGACAAATTTTGAGCTTGGTGGCTTCTCAATCGGTTACGTCATTGCGACCTCTGAACCGACAGATAGCCAAGTCTCATCTTTTAGTCCGGCAAGGACTATTTCTTTGTCATCATATGACAAAATTTTGAGCTTGGTGGCTTCTCAATCGGTATGTCATTGCGACCTCTGAACCGGCAGATAGCCAAGTCTCATCTTTTAGTCCAGTAAGGACTATTTTCTCAAATGTGTGATTAATTCTCTCAGCTTATCACTGCTGATTAAAGGGCTGCAATACAACTTGAAAGCAAGAATTCAGAAGATAAAACAAGTTGGAAATGCAACAAGGGGAGTCAAATAAAATCACTTTTTGTTGATTCCAAAAGAGGGATACATGAATGCACAGACTACAAGCTACGACGACGCTTCATAGGACTTGATCCGTTCTTCAAGAGTGGCCAGCCTAGTCTTCCTCTCTTCAGCAGCCCTGATAAGCGCATGCGACCTCAACTCGGCCTCATTAAAGCTCGCTGTCTGGGCCAAGCGAGCTTTAATTTCAACCAAGGTTGCCCTCTGTGCTAGCTCTTGCCGCAAGACTTCGTCATTCTGGGCCTTAAGCTGCTCAAGCCGAGCAGTCTCTTCAAGACGCACTGGTTTAGCTTTGGACAAAAGGATATTAGCCTTCCTGATCATTTCCTTGGCCTTTTTCAATTTTATCCTCAGCATCAAGAAGAACATGCTAGAAGCGTCCATGGCATCCCCGAGCTCTACTTTCCTTATCTCTAAAGATTTCAAATCAGAAGAAATTGCCTTAGCAGCTTCTTGAGCGACGAGATGAGCTTCATGCATCTGAGCAACAAGATGCGCAAGCTTTTTATTAACTGAAGACTTCAGATCTGAATGCTAAGATGGCGCCATTCGTCCACATCCCTCTCGAGTCTGTCCACCAGAAGCTCCAATGTGGCGGCCTGGTCTTCCCCTCCAAAGTCTCGGATACTGTCAATGCTTCGGGAGAGAACCACCCTTAAAGCAGAGATGAGGTAGTCGAGCCCTTCAAGACCAAAGCAATGGATCGCTTCAAGCCCTTATAAAAGCTGTCAACTAACTCAGCCACGAATTCATTCCGGCCTCAACTACTCCCGGCAAATGAGCAGCCCCTGAAAATAAAGTTTCCACCAGTTTCACTAGCGTAACTATGGAGGAAATAATAGAAGCACTGGCTACAGCAACATGAGGGGTCGTCGGTGATCTCGGAGGAGTCCTCGTTGAAACCAGTACACCAGCCACAACTGAAGTAGGACTAGTGACTATCTCTGGGAGAGCTGGCTCAACCACCAATGTTGGAGAAGTAGGACTGGTAATCATCTTCAGCTCCGCGCTTGACAAAATAGGCGGCACCGGCAAAACCAATGGCACCTCACTTACCGATATAGTTGGAAGCAAGGATGGTTCTGTAACTACTGTTTTCTCAATCCCCCTTCCACTTGTCGGTTCAGGTTGATAGGAGGGCAGACCGTGATACAAGGCCTCCAGCTCAGCAGCATCCGCCGCGGTCGAAGTACTTGCTTCACCTCCGGTCCCCTCACGAAGAATGGTTGGCTCCTTCGAAGTCGATGCACCAAGAGGTGGAATACCTGTAGCAAGATTTTGTTTAAGCAAGTCGGTCAGAAGAAAATCACTCACGAAAGAGCAAAATGCTACCAAAAGATGGTATCATCTCGACTGCCTTGGCCGCAGTCTCTCCCTGAAGTCCTTCAACAACGACTTCAGTCCTCTCAGGATCCATAGGAAAGTCTTTGGCAGAGTCAACACGGACGGCCGGCCCACCTTCACTTGCCGAACCCTCTGTGGTCCACCTAAAAGAGCTAGAAGCTACGAGACTTCCTTTTGAAGTCCCAGCACCTGAAGGACCTACATCGGCCGCATCACCTCCAGACTCTTCCGAGACGGCGAAATAGCCAGCCTCATCGCCTTCTCTATAAGTGAACAGGGGATCACAATGCTCCCCTTGTTCTCCGGCAGCCTCAGCTCTCGGGTCTTTCACCACCTCAGTTTTTGAATCATAAAGTAAACAATGAGCTGTTTGGAATACATAAGAGTGTACTATAAGAACGGAGTTGATCATACCTGGGTCCGGAGCAGCTTTACCAGCGGTCTGCCTACGGGCCGACAGCTTAAGGACTAATGGAGCAGGAGGAGCATGCACTGCAGATGATTCGCCCTCTGCAATAACCGTGAGAGCGTATCGACGAGGCTTCTTCACTACCCTCTTCCTACGAGATCCGCCTTCCCGCTTTCGCTTAAAGTGGACGTCGGGATCTTCTTCCTCCACTTCTTCCACATCAACATGTTCCATGGGGGCTGTACCTACCCCACCAGAAGCAGCTGTTGAAGCCTCAGCACCTGTATCCGCTTCAAAGCGAGGACTTCCTGCATCCGAGGCTTCGCTATCATCAACAGCAATGAATTCCCCGAGGCCTGGAACGCGGACCCTCTTACCCTCGTTCTTCTCAGTGACCTTCCGCTTCAGCAGCTGAGAAATCAACTTCACACTAAAGGAATTAATAGAAAATCCAGTTGGTGTGGAGTTCGAGGTTCTATACCACTGGCAGAATCCTAGGGTCGTCAGAAGGTTAGGAGTCCTTAGCGGCATGCGCAGTCGCGCCTCAGTACAGCCAGCAATGAAGAACCGCCAGGCACGAGCTCCATCGATGAGGCTTCCCATAAAGGCCAGACTGCTGTTTGGATTGCCTACATACAGTTGGTCATATCCAAACTGACGGGCAAACCGACTCGGAACATAGGGCTCCAGGTAACAGGTGTCCCCGCTTCTATACAACAAGTGGGATGGCCGGATGCTAACCAGCCATTCGAAGACTCCCTGACTCAATGACGTCTGTCCTTCCCCTATATCCTTGAATTCTTCACCATTGCCTGCATCGTGAATGAAGGGAAAGCATCAGAAAAGTCTATAGACGTCATGACGGCACAGCAGTTTAGGACCACAGCCACATAAGTCCGTGACCACAAACACCCCTCGAATCGACGAAGAAGCGCCATGCGAACACCTTCTGGGGGCTCCTCTCCGGCTTGGATAATGGAGGGGCAGTGAAGGGCGAACCATGCCATCAAATAAGTATATGGCAAACCAATTCTAGGGTTTGGTCCATCGCGAGGCAAGATAGTCCCCTTTCCCCGCTTCATTGTTGGTGGCCTACAGAAAGCCTCCGTCAATGCACGAAGGCCTCTTTGAATACAGCACACCATGGCTGGAAGAAGTCCAAGAGAACGACCATGGACTAGACGAACAACAGGCAATAAGACAGTCGGATGAATGACATCGCCAGACGAAGATGGCACCACACATCTCTTCAACCAAACCGTTAAAAAGCCAGCTAGAAGCGCCTTCCGGAACGTCAGTCGACGAGCCTGGTGATGGAAACTCCGAAGAATATCACCTTTCTCATAGGGACCGTCATCTTCTTCCAAAATCAAATCCCCTTGGGAGTGCTCTTGCATCCTATGAAAGATGTCTTCATCTGCGACTCTACAGTGAGCTGCTTCGGGAGTACCTTCCAAGTCAGGGAACAAATAATTTCCCCAGCTCTTCAAACTGCATGAAGCTCCCTTATGGCTCCCATGCATGCTTGAGCAAATGTAAAGGTAGTACATCAACTCCCGGTAAGTCTCAAACAAGGCGGGCTCCTGCTTCTCCAGAAGTGCCAATTCCGCCTCGCACGGGAAATATTCTTTATATGGGAGAGACCCCAAAGGCAGAGTAGAGACTTCCCACATCTCATGCAGAGCCATGCCCAATTCGCCGACAGGGGTGAAGAAGGTCCCTGTAGCCGGGCAGTACAACTCAAAAATGGCATAGAAGTTCGTTACGCTCATCTGAATGCCATAACAGGTCGCCCTAACGGCCTCGTAGAGTCCCAGCCTCTCCAGATCTTCCTCAAAATGGGCAAGGACATATAGAGTCAAGTCCCTCCACCATGCTTTGGGGGGATGAATCCACCCTGGGGTCCTGAAATCAGTGGCTGGATAATTGCCATAAACCTTAAAAAAGTGATTCCCAAAAGTCTGAGCCACCGCGGGATTTTCTCCCACTAGGATGTCCGGAAGTACGTTCCCAGGATGGAGACCCAATATACAGCGAGGAGGACCTGCCCTCGTATAACCAGGGGACGGAGCTATCAACTTCCCCACGTGAACGGAGTCAGTAGTCTGAGTCACTTGCCACTACATCTTCCGAGCCCTCGTCACACATTGGAAGAAGGACAAGGGAAAATGCCGCTTGCTAGATGGGAGATAGTACTTCTCACCATCCAATTTGAAAATTCACTGCCCCTCTCCGGCTAGCAGCTGGGGATTGTTGTCTGGCGCTGCATCTCCAAACATGTAGCCGGGCTTCTAATAGATTCTTTGGTCGGAATCTTCAAGGGGAGCAGTAGTTAAGATGCTCCTCATGGTACGCTGATCCCCAGCATGAATAAGTGCATCCCGACCAGGAGCGCTCCGCTCGCTGAATAATGAAGCCTGCCCTTGGAACTGCAGGCTGACATTGCCGTCCAGCCCCCTGGCTGTTCCAAAGAGACTGTTCAGAGGATCAGGAGTATAGTGCACTGCAAAAATAAGGAGAAACTATGATTAGTTCATCGGCTGAAGGAGAGCTAAAACAAGAATGTAATTTTAGTTAAGGCATAGCTTCGCTCTCCGAGCGAAGCTGGCCTAATAATAGCTTCACCCCGAAGTTCAGCTTCGCAGTTGCAGTTTAACTCCGTACTCCACATGAAGGCAGGATGCAGAAAAAATATCTTAGTAGTAGCTTCGCTCTGGAAGCTTGACCTCGGATAACAGAACGCGACAAAGCCCCAAGAGCTAACTTCGCCAGAATAATACTGCTGCTTAAAAAACTATTTCAATGGCATTAAGGTCCTTTTTCAACCGCGCTTTTAAGGCTAACTTTGCAACCTATCATCCAACATGATGTGAACCGCCTAAGGGATAGCTTCGCATAGAAGCTTGGAGAAGAAACCCTTCGGGTCTTAGATTCCCAATCAAGAAATCAAGGAAAATTAAGGGACTTGAACTCCCTAAGATCACTGGATCACAATGGATCGTTCTAGATTCATTATGAGATAGCCGAAAGATTGGCTTCAAGAAGAGATGAAAATCTCTGAAAAAAAGGGAAAGATCCCTACCCGCGATGAGTCGTTCGATGACCGGAGGAGGAGGAGAGGGTCCCTCCGTCGTAGAGGTTGCTACCTCTTTTCCTGCTCGTCTTTTGGGAGCCATTGGAGAACTGAAGAAGTTCTTGAAATTCCAAACATAGGAGAGAGAAGAAGAAGAGATTTGCAGTTCTCTGAAAATTCAAAGAGAAGTGGTGCCTTCTCTTTCAGCCCGATCAGGCTTTTATAAGCTGATGATTGCCTAAATGTCGCCTCCTCGAAAGGAGCGCAAGCAGTCATTTCAAATTAATTTGAAACGGCGCCTAAAGTGCCTTCCCAAGAAGCGTTACTTCAGCCCTGCTAAGGGCTAACTCTGTCGTGAGTTCAGTGTTGACTTAGCGCGATGCTTGAATAACTTCGCTGAGAAATATGCCTTAGCTCCGCTAAAAGCACATCTCTAGCTTTGCGGAAATTTCGTGCTGGCTTCGCCAGAAACTGGCTCCTGACTTATTTGGAAATCTATCTTCAGCTTCGCTAGATGCTTAGCTCGGCTAAGAGTTTTCATTTCGTCCTAAGGAAAAGGCTTACCGAAGCTAGTCCACTCCAGGTGTTCTCGGATCAAAAAAGAGGGAAACAAAGCAGATAAATAGCAGAAAATAAACATTTTATTTGATTCAAAAGGGAAGATACATTGACGCTACATCAAAGTGGTCTTTCGTACAACCGAATCATTGCTCTAAAGGCATACAAGTGGTCCTATCTACTTCCAAGGTAAACTAACTGGACACGAAAGGTCTTCCTCCTGCACAAGGCCGTAATCCTTCGCATAATGGCAAATTTTGTCATCAAGAAGCCGGATCTTCTTTGATGATAATTGGTAAAGGACCGGTTGCTACCAGAAAGCCAGATCTTCTTTGATGAAAATTGGTAAAGGAAGGATCCGAGACCTTACAAGTGACGTCCGCTTGCCCGAAGTGGATCATCTCGGATAAGCGACTACCTGCCCCTTCTCGAAGTGGATCATCTCGGATAAGCGACTGCCAACCTCTTCTGGGAACACGCATCAGCTGTTCCAGTTTGTTCCTCCTGCTTAAGATTAAAGTTTCAACTTGAAAATCAAGAGGCAAGTTTCTGGTCTCTTTCATCAAGATGAAAGACGGGAGAGCATAGTTTACTGCAATACAAACTGGAAACAAGTTAGCAGTAAATCAAAGAAAAATGAAAGCATGATACGCTAAGTCAAATTCTTTAGGCGAAGTAATTTATATCCGATCCAGTTCGCTTTAAGGATGGATTTCAGTTAAGCAGAGGATAGCCTCGCTTGCGCAGTGATGATGGGCTAGCTCAGCATAAGCCAAGTCTTAGCGCCGCCTAAGGCAGTTATACTGAAGGAGCGTCAAAAAGAGCTAAGTCCTAGCCCCACCTATATGGCTAAGCCAGACTGATCCAGAGGGACGCAGTCTTGACCCCACCTATATTGCAAGACTGACTCAACCTTGAAGAGACTAAGTCCCAATTCTTGCCTATGTGGCGAACTTAACAGGAAAGCATGGAATGATCTTTCTTTGATCAAGTGAAAATGATAGCTTCGCCAAAGAAGCTGGGAAATAGGACTGAAACCCTTCTCTGCAAATCAGTCAGATACAAAATGAAGAACAAGGAAAATCAATCCCTGAGGCAGCTGATAAAGCTAAATTAAGGGAAATAAACTCCCTAAAGTCACTAATCCATTGGTGAAGTCTCTGGATGACCGAGACTCACCAGTTCTCGGCCGGTTAATGACCAGAGTGGGTACCCCCACTATTTCAGAGATCTGAGTATCCTTCTCTGAACAACCAGTAGACGTCATGAATGGACTGTTTCATTGAAGAGGACTTCAAGTGTCCTATTTATAGGCCTCATGGCCTGATCGCACCACCGCTGCTTCAAGCTTGAAGCGCGAGCGAATTTAAGGCATCAAGTACTGAGCCTTGAGAAAGGGAATAGTCTCCCTCGGAAATGCACGCAGAAGCAATGATCTTCCTCATTAATGCAAGAGAGGTTATTCTAACCTCGAAAAAGGAGCAATCCTTCTCGAAACTAGCCAAAAGGCAGTTGGCCTCGGGAAAGGAACGACGTTCCAAGACCAATTTGAAGCGAATCTACTCCAGGAGGCTCGAACGCGAAGCTACCCAGATGCAAAGCTACCCAGAATCGCGAATCTACACGATTCCTCGGCGAACTTATTCCAATCCGGAAGCAGGATTGAAAGCGAAGCTGAACTCAACCACTATGGCGACGTTCGTACTTCACATGCCATCAATCAAAGAAATTCAAATTATTTCGAAGTCTGAATCATTCCATTGCAGACTTACGAAAATTTTAAAGGGGGTCTTGTTTACACTTTAAAAAAGACAAGATTCCTAACTAGCCTGAATAATGTCTAAACTTGTTGATATTTACAAAAGACAAGTGGCAGACAAGCTGACGACCAGTTCTGTACCCATCTCCGAGGGACAAATCAGCAACTTGGACTCTACTGATCCAGTGAAGCAGACAGTGAGCCCAGATTGTCTTTGAAGAGACCTAAGTAGGTCTAAGATGCTAGGTTAGCATAACACTTAGCATCACATGTGCCCGAGGGGATAGCCTCACCTGAGAGGCTAAGTTTGTCCAACTTCGCCTTGAAGCCGTTCAAAGCTCTATCAGGGAGCTAACTTACAGCTTCGCCTGAAGTGCTCAGTTAACTCCGTGGAGAGTTAGCTTCGCTCGAAGCCACACGCAACGCGCAGAAGGATGAACGGTAGCTTCGCCACAGATGTTTATCCAGCTCCACTGAAGAGCTTTCTTCTGATTTCGCCAGATGCTCCTTCCAGTTCCGCTGTGAGATCGACGCGGCAGCTCCGCTGCGGGTCTTTCATGGTCACCTTTGACCAATCAAATCTTCAGATGAGATCAAATCTATTCAAGATCAAATCTAATCGAGATCAACTCTGAGATCAAATTTGATAGTTGTTTACCATAATCTCTTGACTCTCCTAAAACAAGTAAGAAGACCAGGGGAGATCTTTCAGTTATTTGGAAAGAATCAAAACAGATCAGGAGATCGACACTACCTGCTATTCCTAGCTTTGCAGAAGCTAATTCTAGCCTCGCGGCAAGGCTACTTTCCAGATTTAAACAGATTGACTCAATCTGTTTTCAGATTTTCAAAGGGACAATTATACCCCTGCTCTCCCTATAAATAGCCCACCGAGGCATACGAAGACACAGGCACACAGGCAGAGACACGCGCACAGGCAGAGACAGGCGCACAGGCAGAGACACGCACAGAGAGAGGCTGAAAAACAGAGAGAGACGGCTAAATAGAGATCTATTCTCTTGCTTCCAAGAATTCAGAGAACTATTTCTCTAATCTCAGGGTGCTGATACCCTAAGATCTTCCTCCCTCTCAAGGAATCTCCGAAACCAAGCGAGAAGGAATTCCCAAGTGGAGACAGTTTGAGAAGTAACAAGAGGGTTCTACCAACCTTCTGTTCTCCGATTCCCCGAGCCAGGCGAGAAGGGAATCCCATCGATCGCATCGTCAAAGGGACAAAGTGGTCGCGCGCTGACCAGACTCCTATCGGCACACTTCTCCAGAATCTCAGAGGAGATCTACTTGTAATTTTTTTATTGCAAAAGAATTACTTGTAATTTAGCTCCTCGACCCTTTTTTGTAAGTTTTCCCCTTTGCAAAATCAATGGAAAATAGAGAGTTGTATTACATAGTTTCTAAATGCAGTTACTACTAATTAATCTTATTTATAGTCTTAATGAGGAAATTTGACGAAAAGTCCAACTTCAGCCCCGATTGGCCTAAACTAGGCCTTATAAGAGCGAATAAGGCCCCAAATGGTGAGAAAATGTGATTTTCAAGAGCTGGGAGCAGTATTTTATAGTTTCTATGTACAAATACCACTAGTTAACCTTATTTCTTATGTTAATTGTGAAGTTTGACTAATAGTCATAGCTTCAGTCATGATTGGTCCGAACTAGGCCTTATATAGAACATGATTTTCAAAATCTAAAAGTAGTATTACATAGTTTTTATGTACCACTACTATTATTTAACCTAATTTCTTTTGTTATTGGGAAGTTCGACAATAAACAAATTAGCAAAAGTTCGACAGTAGAGCCGAATAGGCCCAAACGATGGGAAAACGTGATTTTCAAAAGCTGAGAGTAGTATTATATAGTTTTTATGTACAAATATTACCAATTAACCTAATTTATTATGTTATTAGCAAAGTTCGATAATAGACAAACTTTCAGCCCCGATTTTGCCCTGAAGTAGGCCTTATAAGAGTCGAACTGGGCTCAAACAGGGTGAAAACTTGAGTTTCAAGAGCCGGTAGTAGTATGTCATAGTTTCCATGTACAATTCTACTAATTAACTATATTTCTAGATTTAATTGGGAAGTTTAATTAAAAGTCAAACTTTCATTCCCGACTGGCGTAAACTGGTCTTATAAGAGCCAAATAGGTCAAAATGGGGTGTAAACGGGATTTTCAAGATCCCAAAGTAGAATTACATAGTTTTGAGATACGAATACTACTAATTAGCATTATTTTTTAGTCTTTATTGGAAAGTTTGACCAAAATCAAACTTTCAGTCCCGATTGGGCTGAACTAGGCCTTATAAGAACTGAATTGGGCCCATACAGAGAGAAAACGTGAGTTTTAAGTGTCGGGAGCAGTATTACATAGTTCCTATGTACAATTACTACTAATTAATCTTATTTCTAGTCTTAATTACGAAGTTTGACTAAAAATCAAACTTTCAGCCCCGATTGGCCTGAACCACGACTGATAAGAGCTGAATAGGGTCAAAATGGGGTGAAAACGGGATTTCAAGAGCCGGGAGTAGAATTATATAGTTTCTATATACAATTACAACTAATTAACATTATTTCTAATCTTAGTTGGTAAGTTTTATCAAAAGTTAAACTTTCCACTCCGATTGGCTTAATTATGCCTTATCCGAATTAGGCCCAAACGGTGAGAAAACATGGTTTTCAAGAGTCGACAGTAGTATTACATAGTTTCTATAAACAAATAATACTACTTAACCTTATTTTTTGTGTTAATTGAAAAGTTTGACCATAAATCAAACTTTCAGCCTCGATTGGCCTTAACTAGGCTTTATAAGAGCCGAATAGGGCCCAAACGGTGGGAAAATATGGTTTTCAAGAGCCGAGAGTAGTATTACATAGTTTTTATGTATAAATATTACTAATTAACCTAATTTCTTGTGTTAATTGGGAGAGTTTAGCAATAGTCAAACTTTCAGCCACGGTCGCCCTGAACTAGCCTTATAAGATCCGAATTAGGCCCAAACAGGGTGAAAACGTGAGTTTCAAGAGCTGGGAGTAGTATTATATAGTTTCTATGTACAATTGTACTAATTAATCTTATTTGCAGACTAGGTGGGAAGTTTGATAAAAAGTCAAACTTTCAGCCCCGATTGACTTGAATTAGGCCTTATAAGAGCCGAATTGGGCCGAAATGGTGAGAAAACAAGGTTTTCAAGAGTCGGGGTAGTATCACATAGTTTTTATAAGCAAATAGTACTAATAAACCTTATTTATTAGGTTAATTATGAAGTTTGACAAATAGTCAAACTTTCAACCCGATTGTACTAAAGTAGGCCTTATAAAAGTCATATTGGGCCCAAACGGGGAGAAAACGTGAGTTTCAAGCGCTGAGAGTAGTATTATACAGTTTCTATGTACAATTATAAATAATTAATCTTATTTTAAGACTTAATTGGAAAGTTTAATGAAAAGTCAAACTTTCAATCCAATTGGCCTGAACTAGAACTTATAAGAGCCGAATATGGCTACAACGAGGAGAAAACGTGATTTTCAAGAGCCGAGAGTAGTATTACATAGTTTCTATATACAAGTACTACTAATTAATCTTATTTCTAGTGATATGTGAGAAGTTTGACCAAAAGTAAAACTTTCAACCCCAATTGGCCTGCATTATGCCTTAAAAGAGCCGAATTGGGCCCAAAATAGAGAGAACATGCCATTCAAGAGCTGGGATTAGAATTACAAAGTTTCGAAATACAATTATACAACTAATTAACCTTATTTAAAGTCATAATTGAGAAGTTTGACCATAAGTCAAACTTTCAGCCCTGATTGGCCTGAATTAGGGCTCATAAGTGTCGAATTGGCTCAAACCGGGGAGAAAATAGGGTTTTCAAGAGCCTGGAGTAGAACTACATAGTTTTTATGTATAATTACAACTAACTAACCTTATTTCTATTTTTATTTGGGAAGTTTGACCAAATTCAAACTTTCAGCCCTGATTGGCTTGAACTGGGCCTTATAAGAGCCAAATTAGGCTAAACTGTTAGAAAATATGGTTTTCAAGAGTTGGGAGTAGTATTATATAGTTTCTATAAATAAATAATACTAATTTACTTTATTTCTTAGGTTAATTAGGAAGTTTGACCAATACACAAACTTTCAGCACCGATTGGCCTGAAGTAGGCCTTATAAGAATTGAATTGGGCCCAAACAGGGAGAAAACGTGAGTTTCAAGAGTTGGGAGTAGTATTACATAGTTTCTAATGTATAATTACTACTAATTAATCCTATTTATAGTTTTAATTTGAAAGTTTGACCGAAGCAAAACTTTAGCCCCGGTTGGCCAAAACTAGGCCTTTATAAGAGCTGAATAGGACCAAACGGTGAGAAAACGTGGTTTTCAAGGGCCGGGAGTAGTATTATATAGTTTATTTATAAAATATTACTAATTAACCTTATTTTTTGTGTCAATTAGAATGTTTAACTAATAATCAAGCTTTCAGCCCCGATTGGGCTGAACAAGAACTAAGTAGAGCCGAATAGGGAAAAATCGAGGAGAAAACGTGATTTTCAAGAGTCGGGAGCAGTACTATATGGTTTATATATACAATTACTACAAATTAACCTTATTTCTAGTCTTAATTAGGAAGTTTGAATAAAACTTAAACTTTCAAAGCCAGATTGGCCTGAATTAGGCCTTATACGAGACGAATAGGGCCTAAACGGTGAGAAAACATAGTTTTTAAGAGATAGAGTAGTATTACATAGTTTCTGTAGGATCTAAAAATTTGACAACAGAAACACTAGGGGGTGAATACTGTTTTTAGAAATCTAGACAAGAACTTGGTCTTATTAGAGCCGAGTTGGTCTCTAACAGTGAGAAAACGTGCTTTTCAAGAGCTGGTAGTAGGAATATATGGTTTCTAAGTACAATTACAACTAATTAACCTTATTTCAAGTCTTAATTAAGAGTTTGATCAAAAGTCAAACATTCAACCCCGAATGGCCTCAACTTGGACTTATAAGAGCCGAATAGGGTCAAAACGAGGAGAAAACAGGTTTTTCAAAAGCGGGAGTAGAATTACATAGTTTCTATATACAATTAAAACTAATTAATCTTATTTCAAGTCTTAATTGGAAAATTTGATGAAAAGTCGGACCTTTAGCCTCGATTGGGCTGAACTAGGACTTATTAGAGCCGAATAGGGTCAAAACGGGGTTTTCAAGATCTAGGAGTAAAATTACATAGCTTCTATGTACAATTACAGCAAATTTCCTTATTTCTTGTCTTAATTGGGAAACTTGCCAAAAATCCAACTTTCAGCCTCGATTGGCTTGAACTAGGCTTTATAAGAGCCGAATTAGGTCCAAACTGTTAGAAAACGTTGTTTTCAAGGGCCGGGTCAGTATTACATAAATTTTATGAACAAATAATACTAATAAATCTTATTTTTTTGGTTAAATAGGAAGTTTGACCAGTAATCAAACTTTCAGCCCCTACTGCCCTGAACTAGGCCTTATTTGAACCGAATTGGGCCCAAAAAATGAGAATACAAAGGTTTCAAGAGTCGGGAGTAGTATTACATAGTTAGTTTCTATGTATAATTACAACTAATTAACCTTATTTCAAGTCTTAATTGGAAATTTGTCTAAAAGTCAAACGTTCAACCCCAATTGACCTGAACTAGGACTTATAAGAGCCAAGTAGGGCCATAGCAAGGAGAAAACATAGCTTTCAAGAGCCGGGAGTAGTATTACATAGTTTCTATGTACAACTACTACTTAATTAACCTTATTTCTTGCCATATTTAGGAAGTTTGACCAAAAGTTAAAATTTTAGCCCTGATTGACCTGAAATGGGCCTTATGAGAGTCGAATAGGGCCCAAACTATGAGAAGACGTGGTTTTCAAGTACTGGGTGTAGAATTACATAGTTTTTTGTACACATGCTACTATTTAATCTTAATTCTTGTGTTAATTGGGAACTTTGACTAATAGTTAAACTTTCAGCCCCTTTGGCCTGATTTAGCCTTAAAGGAGTCGACTTGGGCCCAAAGAGGGAGAAAATGTGAGTTTCAAAATCTGAGAGTTGTATTACATAGTTTTATTTACAAATATTACTAATTAACCTTATTTTTAATCTTAATTGGGAAGTTTTACAGGAAGTCATACTTTTAGCCTTGATTAGCCAGATCTAGGCTTTATAAGAGCTGAGTAGGGCCTAAACAGTGAGAAAATGTGTTTTTCAAGAGCCAAGAATAGAATTACATAGTTCTATGCACAATTTCAGCTAATTAGCATAATTTCAAGTCTTAATGGGGTTTGACCAAAAGTCAAACTTTAAGCCCCGAGTGGCTTGAATTATATAACAGCCGAATAGGGCCCAAACAGTGAGAAATGACCTTTTTAAGAGTCAAGAGTAGAATTACATAGTTTCTATGAAAAATAATACTAATAAACCTTATTTCTTAGGTTAATTAGAAATTTTAAGTAATAGTCAAATTTTCAGCCCCGTTTGGCCTGAACTAGGCCTTATAAGAGCCGAATTGGGCCCAAACGGTGAGAAAATATGGTTTTCAAGAACTCGGCGTAGTATTACATAGATTATAAGAACAAATAATACTAATAAATCTTATTTCTTATGTTATTTGGGAAGTTTGACAAATAGTCAAACTTGTATCCCAGACTACCCTGAACTAGGGCTTATAAGAGACGAATTAGGTCCAAAAAGGAGAAATCGTGAGTTTCAAGAGTCGAAAGTAGTATTACATAATTTCTATATACAATTAAAACTAATTAACCTTATTTCAAGTATTAATTGGAAAGTTTGACCAAAAGTCAAACTTCAGCCTCAATTGGCCTGAATTAGGAGTTATAAAAGCAGAATACATAACGAGGAGAAAACGTGATTTTCAATAACCGAGAGTAGTATTACATTATTTTTATGTACAAATACTAATAATTAACCATATTTCTAGTCATATTTGAGAAGTTTGACTGAAAGCCAAACTTTCATCCCCGATTGGCCTGAATTAAGCCTTATGAGAGTCGAATAGGGCCAAACGGCGAGAAAACGTGGTTTTCAAGTACCGGGAGTAGAATTACGTAGTTTTTATATACAAATACTACTAATTAACCTTAATCATGGGTTAATTGGGAGGTTTGACCAAAAGTCAAACTTTCAGCCCCGCTTGGCCAGATAATGCCTTAAAAGAACTGAATTGAGCCCAAACAACATGAATCCATGAGTTTCAAGATCCGAGAGTAGTATTACAAGTTTTTATAAACAAATACTACTAATTAACCTTATTCTAGCCTTAATTGGTAAGTTTGACCAGAAGATAAATTTTCAGCCCCTATTGGCCTGAACAAGGCCTTATACGAGCGAATAAGGGCCAAACAGGGAGAAAATGTGCTTTTCAAGAGCTGAAAGTAGATACAAAGTTTCTATGCACAATTGTTTCTAGAAAATATTTTTCAAGAGCCGGAAGTAGAATTACATAGTTCTATGCACAATTAAAATTAATTAACCTTATTTCAAGTCTTAATTAGGAAGCTTGATCAAAAGTCAAACTTTAAGCCCCGAGTGGCTTGAATTAGGCCATATAAGATCTGAATTGGGCCCAAACTTTGAGAAATATGCTTTTTAAGAGCCAGAGCTTTACATTATTTATATGAACAAATAATATTAATAAACCTTATTTCTTATATTAATTGAGAAGTTTGACACAAAGTCAAACTTTTAGCCCCGTTTGGCCTGAGCTAGACCATATAAGAGCCGAATTGGGCCCAATCGGTTAGAAAATATGCTTTTCAAGAGCTAGGAGTAGAATTACATTGTTTTTATATACAATTACAACTAATTAACCAAATTTCAAGACTTAATTGGGAAGTTTGACCAAAAGTCTAATTTTTAGGCCTGATTAGCTTGAATTAGGTCTTATAAGAGCCGAATTGGGCCCCATCAGTAAGAAAATGTTATTTTCAAGTACTGAGAATAATATTGCATAGATTTTATGAACAAATAATACTAATAAATCATATTTTTTAGCTTAGTTGGGAAGTTTGATCAATAGTCAAACTTTCATCCTCGTTTGGCCTGAATTAGGCCTTATAAGAGCCTAATTGGTCCCAAAAAGGCAGAAAATGCGAGTTTCAGGAGAAGGAAGTAGTATTTACATGTTTCTATATACAATTACTACTAAATAACCTTATTTGAAGTCTTAATTGGGAAGTTTAACCAAAAGTCTAACTTTCAGCCCCGATTGGGCTAAACTAGGCTTTATAAGAGACGAGTAGGGCCCAAATGGCGAGAAAAACTTTTTGTTTTCAAGAGCCGAGAGTAGTATTACATAGTTTCTATGTATAAGTACTGTCAATTAACCTTATTTCTAGCTATATTTGGGAAGTTTCAGTAAAAGTCAAACTTTCAGCCACGATTAGCCTGATGTAGGCCTTAAGAGAGCCGACTAGGGCCTCAAACGATAAGAAAACGTGGTTTTCAAGTGCTGGGAGTAGAATTACATTGTTTTTATGTATAAATACTTCTAATTAACCTTAATTCTTGAGTTAATTAGAAAGTCAAAATTTCATCCATGTTTGGCCTGAATTAGGCCTTAAAAGAGCCGAATTGGGCCCAAACAGGGAGAAAACATGAGTTTCAAGAGCCTGGAGAAGTGTTACGTAGTTTTTTATGTACAAATATGACTAATTAACCTTAATTCTTATCTTATTGAGAAGTTTCACCAGATGTCAAACTTTCAGCTACGATTGGCCTAAACTAGGCCTTATAAGAGCTGAATAGGACCCAAACAGTAAGAAAATGTGCTTTTCAGGAGCAGAGAGTCGAATTACATAGTTTTTATGTATAATCACTAACTAATTAACCTTATTTCAAGTCTTAATTAGGATATTTGACCAAAAGTCAAATTTGCAGCCTCGATTGGCCACTGCCCTGAACAAGTCCTTATTAGAGTCGAATTAGGCCGAAATAAGAAGAAAACGTGGTTTCCAAGAGCCGGGAGTAGTATTGCATAGTTTTTATGTACAATTAACTTTATTTCTTATGTTAATTAGGAAGGCTGACCAATAGTCAAAGTTTCAGCCCTCGATAGCCCTGAACTGGGCCTTATAAGAGCCGAAATTGGGCCCAAACGAGGAGATAACATGGTTTTCAAGATCCTAGAGTAGTATTACATAGTTTTTATGTACAAATACAACTAATTAACCCTATTTCTTGTGTTAATTGGGAAGTTCGACCAATAATCAAATTGTTAGACTCATTGGCATGAACCAGGCCTCATAAGAGCCGAGTTGGACAAAAAAAGGACAAAAACATGAGTTCCAATAGACGAGAGTAGTATTACATAGTTTCTATATATAATTACTACTAATTAGCCTTATTTCTAGTATTAATTGAGAAGTTTGACCAGAAATCAAACTTTCAAGCCCGATTGGCCTGAGCGAGGCCTTATGAGAGCCGAATAGGGTCCAAATAGTTAGAAAACGTGATTTTTAACGGCCGGGAGTAGTATTACATAGTTTCTATATACAAATACTACTAATTAATCTTATTTCTTTTGTTAATTGGGAAGTCTGACTAATAATCAACTTTCAGGCCCGATTGGCTTGAATAAGGACTTATAAAAACTGAATAAGGCCAAAACGTAGAGCAAACAATGTTTTTAAGGGCCGCGAGTAGTATTACATAGTTTCTATGTGCAATTACTACAATTTAACCTTATTTCTAGTCGTAATTGGGAAGTTTAACTAAAATTCAAATTTTTTGGCCCGATTTGCCTAAACTAGGCCTTATGAGAGACAAATAGGGCCCAAACGGTGAGAAAACGTGGTTTTCAAGAGCCGGGAGTAGTGTTACATAGTTTCTATATATAAATACTACTATTTACCCTTAGTTCTTGTGTTAATTGAATGTTATGACCAATAGTCATACTTTCAGCCCCGATTGGCCTTATAGGCCTTATATGAGCCGAATAGGGCAAAAATAAGGAGAAAACATGGTTTTCAATAGCAAAGAGTAGTATTACATAGTTTCTATATACAATTATTACTCATTAACTTTACTTCGAGTCATAATTGTGAAGTTTGACCAAAGTCAAACTTTCAACCCCGATTAGTGTGAATTATGCTTTATAAAAGCAAAATATAGCCCAAACAGAGAGAAAATTTGATTTTCAAGAGCCACGAGTAAAATTACATAGTTTCTATGTACAATTATAACAAATTAACCTTATTTCAAATCTTAATTAGGAAGTTTGACCAAAAGTCAAATTTTTAGCCCCGATTAGCCTGAATTAGGACTTACAACAGCCGAATAGGGCCATAAAGGGGTGAAAACATAGGTTTTCATAGCTGGGAGTCATATTGCATAATTTCTATAGACAAATACTATTTATTAACCTTATTTCTAGTCTTCATTAGAAAGTTTGACTAAAAGTCAAACTTTCAGCCCGATTGGCCAGAACTAGGCCTCATAAGAGCTAAATTGGGCTAAATAGGAAGAAAACCTGACTCTCAAGAGTCAGGAGTTGTATTACATAGTTTTTATAAACAATTACTACTAATTAACCTTATTTATTTTGTTAATTAGGAAGTTTGACCAATAGTCAAACTATCAACCCTATTGGCATTAGCTAGGCCTCACAGAGCCGAATTAGGCCCAAACAGGGAGAAAACTTGAGTTTCGAGAGACGAGAGTAGTATTACATAGTTTCTAGGTAAAATTACTACTAATTAACCTTATTTCTAGTCGTAACTGAGAAATTTAACCAAAACCCAAACTTTCAGGCCCGATTGGCCGCCGGCCTTATGGGAGCCCAATAGGGCCTAAACGGTTAGAAAACATGATTTTCATGAGTCAGGAGTAGTATTACATAGTTTCTATGCACAAATACTACTAACTAACCTTATTTCTTGTGCTAAGTGGAAAGTTTGACTAATAATCAAACTTTCAGCCCCGATGAGCCTGAACAAGGACTTATGAGAGCCAAATAGGACAAAACAAGGAGAAAACGTAGTTTTCAAGAGCCGAGAGCAGTTTACATAGTTTTCATGTATAATTACTGCAAATTAACCTTATTTCAAGTTTTAATTGGGAAGTTTAACAAAAAGTAAAGCTTTCAACCGCGATTGGCCTCAACTAGGACTTATAAAATCCGAATTAAAGTTAAAACAGGGAGAAAACATGTATTTCAGGAGTCAGAGTAGAATTACATAATTTCTATATACAATTAAACTAATTAACCATATTTTAAGTTTTAATTAGGAATTTTGACCAATAGTCAAACTTTCAGCCCCGATTAGCTTGAACTTGGTTTTATATAAGAGCCGAATTGGCCAAACGGGGAGAAAACATGATTTTCAAGAACTGGGCATAGTATTACATAGATTCTATGAACAAGTAATACTAATTAACCATATTTCTTTGATTAATTAAGAAGTTTGATCATAATTCAAACTTTCAGCCGCGATTCGTCTGAATTAGGCCTTATAAGAGCCAAATAGGGCCCAAACAGTAAGAAAATGAGGTTTTTAAGAGCCGGGAGTAGTATTACATAGTTTTTGCGTATGAATATTACTAATTAACTTTATTTCCTCTGCTAATTGGGAAGTTGAATAATAGTCAAACTATCAGCCCCGATTGCCTTGAATTAGGCTTTATGAGAGCCAAATTAGGCCCAAATAGGGAGAAAACTTTAGCTTCAAGAGCCGAGAGTAGCATTACATAGTTTTTATGTACAATTATACTAATTAACCTTATTTATAATCTTAATTGAGAAGTTTAACTAAAAGTCAAACTTTCAGCCCTAGCTGGCCTGAACCAGGTCTTATAAGGCTGAATTGGGCCCAAAGGGCGAGAAAACGTGATTTTTAAGAGCCAGTAGTAGAATAACATAGTTTCTATGTCTAATTATAAATAAGTAATCATATTTAAAGCTTTAGCTAGGAAGTATAACCAAGATTCAAATATCCAGCCCTGATTGGCTTGAACTAGGCCTATTACTTACCGATTGTGCCCAAACAGGGTGAAAATACGAGTTTCAAGAGCCAAGAGTAGTATTACATAGTTTCTATGTACAAGTACTACTAATTAACCTTATTTCAAGTAATAGTTTAACCAAAAGTCAAAGTTTCAAGATGCGAGAGTATTAATTACATAGTTTTTATGAATAAGTAATACTAATTAACCTTATTTCTTACGTTAATTGGGAAGTTTGACCAATACACAAACTTTCAGCCCTGATTGGCCTAAATTAGGCCTAATAAGAGCTGAATTGGGCCCAGACAGGGTGAAAATGTGATTTTCAAGAGCCGAGAGTAGTATTACATAGTTTCTAAATGCAGTTACTACTAATTAATCTTATTTATAGTCTTAATTAGAAAATTTGACGAAAAGTCCAACTTCAGCCCCGATTGGCCTAAACTAGGCCTTATAAGAGCGAATAACGCCTAAATTGTGAGAAAATGTGATTTTCAGAGCTGGGAGTAGCATTTTATAGTTTCTATGTACAAATACCACTAGTTAACCTTATTTCTTGTGTTAATTGTGAAGTTTGACTAATAGTCATAACTTCAGTCATGATTGGTTCGAACTAGGCCTTATATAGAACATGATTTTCAAAAGCCGAGAGTAGTATTACATAGTTTTTATGTACCACTATTACTAATTAACCTAATTTCGTTTGTTATTTGAGAAGTTCGACAATAGAAAAATTATGGAAGTTCGACAGTAGAGCCGAATAGGCCCAAACGATGGGAAAACGTGATTTTCAAAAGCTGAGAGTAGTATTATATAGTTTTTATGTACAAATATTACCAACTAACCTAATTTATTATGTTATTAGGAATGTTCGATAATAGACAAACTTTCAGCCCCGATTTTGCCCTGAAGTAGGCCTTATAAGAGTCGAACTGGGCTCAAACAGGGTGAAAACTTGAGTTTCAAGAGCCGGCAGTAGTATGTCATAGTTTCCATGTACAAGTCTACTAATTAACTATATTTCCAGATTTAATTAGGAAGTTTAACTAAATGTCAAACTTTCATCCCCGACTGGCGTAAACTGGTCTTATAAGAGCCAAATAGGGTCAAAATGGGGGTGAAAACGGGATTTTCAAGATCCCAAGTAGAATTACATAGTTTTGAGATGCGAATGCTACTAATTAGCATTATTTTTTAGTCTTTATTGGAAAGTTTGACCAAAATCAAACTTTCAGTCCCGATTGGGCTGAACTAGGCTTTATAAGAACTGAATTGGGCCCATACAGGGAGAAAACGTGAGTTTTAAGTGTCGGGAGCAGTATTACATAGTTCCTAACACAATTACTACTAATTAATCTTATTTCTAGTCTTAATTAAGAAGTTTGACCAAAAGTCAAACTTTCAGCCCCGATTGGCCTGAACCACGACTTATAAGAGCTGAATAGAGTCAAAATGGGGTGAAAACGGGATTTTCAAGAGCCGGGAGTAGAATTATATAGTTTCTATATACAATTACAACTAATAACATTATTTCTAATCTTAGTTGGTAAGTTTTATCAAAAGTCAAACTTTCCACTCCGAGTGGCTTGAATTATGCCTTATAACAGCCGAATTAGGCCCAAACGGTGGGAAAACATGATTTTCAAGAGCCGATAGTAGTATTACATAGTTTCTATGAACAAATAATACTAGTTAACCTTATTTTTTGTGTTACTTGGAAAGTCTGACCATAAATCAAACTTTCAGCCTCGATTGGCCTGAACTAGGCTTTATAAGAGCGAATAGGGCCCAAACGGTGGGAAAATATGATTTTCAAGAGCCGAGAGTAGTATTACATAGTTTTTATGTATAAATATTACTAATTAACCTAATTTATTGTGTTAATTGGGAGAGTTTAGCAATAGTCAAACTTTCAGCCACAGTCGCCCTGAGCTAGGCCTTATAAGATCTGAATTAGGCCCAAACAAGGTGAAAACGTGAGTTTCAAGAGCTGGGAGTAGTATTACATAGTTTCTATGTACAATTATACTAATTAATCTTATTTGCAGACTAGGTGGGAAGTTTGATAAAAAGTCAAACTTTCAGCCCCGATTTGGCTTGAATTAGGCCTTATAAGAGCCGAATTGGGCCGAAACGATGAGAAAACAAGGTTTTCAAGAGTCGGGAGTAGTATCACATAGTTTCTATAAGCAAATAGTACTAATAAACCTTATTTCTTAGGTTAATTGCGAAGTTTGACGAATAGTCAAACTTTCAACCCCGGTTGTACTGAAGTAGGCCTAATAAAAGTCAAATTGGGCCCAACAGGGAAAAAAGTGAGTTTCAAGAGCCGAGAGTAGTATTACATAGTTTCTATGTACAATTATAAATAATTAATCTTATTTTAAGACTTAATTTGAAAGTTTAACGAAAAGTCAAACTTTCAGCCCAATTGGTCTGAACTAGGACTTATAAGAGTCGAATATGGCCACAACGAGGAGAAAACGTGATTTTCAAGAGCCGAGAGTAGTATTACAAAGTTTCTATGTATAAGTACTACTAATTAATCTTATTTCTAGTAATATTTGAGAAGTTTGACCAAAAGTCAAACTTTTAACCCCAACTGGCCTGCATTATGCCTTAATAGAGTCGAATTGGGCCCAAAACAGAGAGAACATGCCATCCAAGAGCTGGGATTAGAATTACAAAGTTTCGATGTACAATTATACAACTAATTAACCTTATTTAAAGTCATAATTGAAAATTTTAACCATAAGTCAAACTTTCTGCCCTGATCGGCCTGAATTAGGTCCATAAGTGTCGAATTGGCTCAAACCGGGGAGAAACTAGGGCTTTCAAGAGCCTGGAGTAGAACTACATAGTTTTATGTATAATTACAACTAATTAACCTTATTTCTATTTTTAGTTGGGAAGTTTGACCAAATTCAAACTTTCAGCCTCAATTGGCTTGAACTGGGCCTTATAAGAGCCAAATTGGGCCAAACTGTTAGCAAATATGGTTTTCAAGAGTTGGAGTAGTATTACATAGTTTCTATAAATAAATAATACTAATTTAATTTATTTCTTAGGTTAATTAGGAAGTTTGACCAATACACAAACTTTCAGCACCGATTGGCCTGAAGTAGGCCTTATAAGAATTGAATTGGGCCCAAACAGGGAGAAAACGTGAGTTTCAAGAGCTGGGAGTAGTATTACATAGTTTCTATATACAATTACTACTAATTTATCTTATTTATAGTTTTAATTTGAAAGTTTGACCGAAGCCTAACTTTAGCCCCGGTTGGCCAAAACTAGGCCTTATAAGAGCCGAATAGGGCCAAACGGTGAGAAAACGTGGTTTTCAAGGGCCGGTAGTAGTATTATAAAGTTTGTATGAAAAATATTACTAATTAACCTTATTTTTTGTGTCAATTAGAATGTTTGACTAATAATCAAGCTTTCAGTCCCATTAGGCTGAACAAGAACTAAGTAGAGCCAAATATGGAAAAATCGAGGAGAAAACGTGGTTTTCAAGAGTCGGGAGTAGTATTATATGGTTTATATATACAATTACTACTAATTAACCTTATTTCTAGTCTTAATTAGGAAGTTTGAATAAAACTTAAACTTCCAAGCCTGAATTAGGCCTTATGCGAGACGAATAGGGCCCAAACGGTGAGAAAACATAGTTTTTAAGAGATAGGAGTAGTATTACATAGTTTCTGTAGGATCTAAAAATATGACAACACAAACACTAGAGGGGGGTGAATAATGTTTTTAAAAATCTAGACAAGAACTAGGTCTTATTAGAGCCGAGTTGGTCTCTAACAGTGAGAAAACGTGCTTTTCAAGAGCCAGTAGTAGGAATACATAGTTTCTAAGTACAATTACAACTAATTAACTTTATTTCAAGTCTTAATTAAGAAGTTTGATCAAAAGTCAAACTTTCAACCCCGAATGGCCTCAACTTGGACTTATAAGAGCCGAATAGGGTCAAAACGAGGAGAAAACAGGTTTTCAAAAGCCGGGAGTAGAATTACATAGTTTCTATGTACAATTAAAACTAATTAATCTTATTTCAAGTATTAATTGGGAAATTTGATGAAAAGTCGAACCTTCAGCCATTGGGCTGAACTAGGACTTATTAGAGCCGAATAGGGTCAAAACGGGGTTTTCAAGAATCAGGAGTAAAATTACATAGCTTCTATGTACAATTACAACAAATTTTCTTATTTCTTGTCTTAATTAGGAAACTTACGAAAAATCCAACTTTCAGCCTCGATTGGCTTGAACTAGGCTTTATAAGAGCCGAATTAGGTCCAAACTGTTAGAAAATGTTGTTTTCAAGGGTCGGGCGTAGTATTTCATAGATTCTATGAACAAATAATACTAATAAACCTTATTTTTTGGTTAATTAGGAAGGTTGACCAGTAATAAAACTTTTAGCCCCTACTGCCCTGAACTAGGCCTTATTTAAACCGAATTGGGCCCAAAAAGTGAGAATACATAGGTTTCAAGAGTCAGGAGTAGTATTATATAGCTTCTATGTATAATTACAACTAATTAACCTTATTCAAGTCTTAATTAGAAATTTGTCTAAAAATCAAACTTTCAGCCCCAATTGGCCTGAACTAGAACTTATAAGAGCCAAGTAGGGCCATAGCAAGGAGAAAATATGGTTTTCAAGAGCCGGGAGTAGTATTACATAGTTTCTATGTACAACTACTACTTAATTAACCTTATTTCTTGCCATATCAAGGAAGTTTGACCAAAAGTCAAAATTTTAACCCTGATTGACCTGAAATGGGCCTTATGAGAGTCGAATAGGGCCTAACCTATGAGAAGACGTGGTTTTCACGTACCGCGAGTAGAATTACATAGTTTTTTGTACACATGCTACTATTTAATCTTAATTCTTGTGTTAATTGGAAAGTTTGACTAATAGTTAAACTTTCAGCCCCTTTGGCCTGATTTAGCCTTAAAGGAGTCGACTTGGGTCCAAAGAGGGAGAAAACGTGAGTTTCAAAATCTGAGAGTTGTATTACATAGTTTTATTTACAAATATTACTAATTAACCTTATTTTTAATCTTAATTGGGAAGTTTTACAGGAAGTCATACTTTCAGCCCTGATTAGTCAGATGTAGGCTTTATAAGGGCTGAGTAGGGCCTAAACAGTGATAAAACGTATTTTTCAAGAGCCAAGAATAGAATTACATAGTTCTATGCACAATTTCAACTAATTAGTCAAGCCTTAATGGGGGTATGACCAAAAGTCAAACTTTAAGCCCCGAGTGGCTTAAATTAGGCCTTATAAGAGCCGAATAGGACCCAAACAGTGAGAAAATGAGCTTTTTAAGAGTCAAGAGTAGAATTTCATAGTTTCTATGAAAAATAATACTAATAAACCTTATTTCTTAGGTTAATTAGAAAATTTGAGTAATAGTCAAATTTTCAGCCCCGTTTGGCCTGAACTAGGCCTTATAAGAGCCGAATTGGGCCCAAACTGTGAGAAAATATGGTTTTCAAGAACTCGGCATAGTATTACATAGATTATATGAACAAATAATACTAATAAGTCTTATTTCTTATGTTATTTGGGAAGTTTGATAAATAGTCAAACTTTTAGCCCAGACTGCCCTGAACTAGGGCTTATAAGAGCCGAATTAGGCCCAAAAAGGGGAGAAAACGTGAGTTTCAAGAGTCAAAAGTAGTATTACATAATTTCTATGTACAATTAAAACTAATTAACCTTATTTCAAGTCTTAATTGAAAAGTTTGACCAAAAGTCAAACTTCAGCCTCAATTGGCCTGAATTAGGAGTTATAAAAGCAGAATACATAACGAGGAGAAAACGTGATTTTCAACAACCGAGAGTAGTATTACATTATTTTTATGTACAAATACTAATAATTAACCTTATTTCTAGTCATATTTGGGAATTTGACTGAAAGTCAAACTTTCAGCCCCAATTGGCCTTATGAGAGTCGAATAGGGCCAAACGGCGAGAAAACGTGATTTTCAAGTGCCGGGAGTAGAATTACGTAGTTTTTATATACAAATACTACTAATTAACCTTAATCATGGGTTAATTGGGAGGTTTAACCAAAAGTCAAACTTTCAGCCCGCTTGGTCAGAATAATGCCTTAAAAGAACCGAATTGAGCCCAAACAACATGAATACATGAATTTCAAGATTCGAGAGTAGTATTATAAGTTTTTATGTACAAATACTACTAATTAACCTTATTCTAGCCTTAATTGGGAAGTTTGATCAGAAGATAAATTTTCAGCCCCGATTGGCCTGAACAAGGCCTTACACGAGCGAATAAGGCCCAAACAGGGAGAAAATGTGCTTTTCAAGAGCTGAAAGTGGATACAAAGTTTCTATATACAATTGCTTCTAGAAAATATTTTTCAAGAGCCAGGAGTAGAATTACATAGTTTCTAAGCACAATTAAAACTAATTAACCTTATTTCAAGTCTTAATTATGAAGCTTGATCAAAAGTTAAACTTTAAGCCCCGAGTGGCTTGAATTAGGCCTTATATGATCCGAATTGGGCCCAAACTTTGAGAAATATGATTTTTAAGAGTCGAGAGCATTACATTATTTATATGAACAAATAATATTAATAAACCTTATTTCTTAAATTAATTGAGAATTTTGACACATAGTAAAACTTTTAGCCCCGTTTGGCCTGAGCTAGACCTTATAAGCGCCGAATTGGGCCCAATCGGTTAGAAAATATGCTTTTCAAGAGCCAGGAGTAGAATTACATTGTTTTTATATACAATTACAACTGGTTAACCAAATTTCAAGACTTAATTGGGAAGTTTGACTAAAAGTCTAATTTTTAGCCCTGATTAGCTTGAATTAGGTCTTATAAGAGCCGAATTGGGCCCCATCAGTGAGAAAATGTTATTTTCAAGTGACAAGAGTAGTATTACATAGATTCTATGAACAAATAATACTAATAAACCATATTTTTAGCTTATTAGGAAGTTTGATCAATAGTCAAACTTTCATCCTCGTTTGGCCTAAATTAAGCCTTATAAGAGCCTAATTGGTCCCAAAAAGGCAGAAAACGTGAGTTTCAGGAGCCGGGAGTCGTATTACATAGTTTCTATATACAATTACTACTAAATAACCTTATTTGAAGTCTTAATTGGGAAGTTTAATTAAAAGTCTAACTTTCAGCCGCAATTGGGCTAAACGAGGCTTTATAAGAGCCGAGTAGGGCCCAAACGGCGACAAAAATTTTTCGTTTTCAAGAGCGGAGAGTAGTATTATATAGTTTCTATGTACAAGTACTGCCAATTAACCTTATTTCTAGTTATATTTGAGAAGTTTCAGCAAAAGTCAAACTTTCAGCCACGATTAGCCTGATGTAGGCCTTAAGAAAGCCGATTAGGGCCTCAAACGATAAGAAACGTGGTTTTCAAATACCGGGAGTAGAATTACATTGTTTTTATGTATAAATTACTAATTAACCTTAATTCTTGTGTTAATTGGAAAGTCAAAATTTCATCCCTGTTTGGCCTGAGTTAGGCCTTAAAAGACACGAATTTGGCCCAAATAGGGAGAAAACATGAGTTACAAGAGCCTGGAGTAGTATTACATAGTTTTTTATGTACAAATATGACTAATTAACCTTAATTCTAGTCTTATTGAGAAGTTCACCAGATGTCAAACTTTCAGCTCCGATTGGCCTGAACTAGGCCTTATAAGAGCCGAATAGGGCCCAAATAGTAAGAAAATGTGCTTTTCAGGAGCAGAGAGTCGAATTACATAATTTTTGTAGGATCTAAAAATATGACAACACAAACACTAGAGGGGGGTAAATAATATTTTTAAAATTCTAGACAAGAACTAGGTCTTATTAGAGCCGAGTTGGTCTCTAACAGTGAGGAAACGTGCTTTTCAAGAGTCGGTAGTAGGAATACATAGTTTCTAAGTACAATTACAACTAATTAACCTTATTTCAAGTCTTAATTAAGATGTTTGATTAAAAGTCAAACTTTCAACCCCGAATGGCCTCAACTTGGACTTATAAGAGCCGAATAGGGTCAAAACGGGGAGAAAACAGGTTTTTCAAAAGCCGGGAGTAGAATTACATAGTTTCTATGTACAATTAAAACTAATTAATCTTATTTCAAGTCTTAATTGGGAAATTTGATGAAAGTCGTCGAACCTTCAGCCATTAGGCTGAACTAGGACTTATTAGAGCCGAATAGGGTCAAAATGGGGTTTTCAAGATCTAGGAGTAAAATTACATAGCTTCTTTGTACAATTACAGAAAATTTTCTTATTTCTTGTCTTAATTGGGAAACTTATCAAAAATCTAACTTTCAGCCTCGATTGGCTTGAAATTAGGCTTTAAAAGAGCCGAATTAGGTCCAAACTGTTAGAAAACGTTGTTTTCAAGGGCCAGGTGTAGTATTACATAAATTTTATGAACAAATAATACTTATAAATCTTATTTTTTTGGTTAATTAGGAAGTTTGACCAGTAAACAAACTTTCAGCCCCTACTGCCCTGAACTAGGCCTTATTTGAACCAAATTGGGCCCAAAAAGTGAGAATACATAGGTTTCAAGAGTCGGAAGTAGCATTACATAGTTTCTATGTATAATTACAACTAATTAACCTTATTTCAAGTCTTAATTGGAAATTTGTCTAAAAGTCAAACTTTCAACCCCAATTGGCTTGAACTAAGACTTATAAGAGCCAAGTAGGGCCATAGCAAGGAGAAAACATGGTTTTCAAGAGCCGGGAGTAGTATTACATAGTTTCTATGTACAACTACTACTTAATTAACCTTATTTCTTGCCATATCTAGGAAGTTTGACCAAAAGTCAAAATTTTAACCCTGATTGACCTGAAATGGGCCTTATGAGAGTCGAATAGGGCCTAAACTATGAGAAGACGTGATTTTCACGTACCGGGAGTAGAATTACATAGTTTTTTGTACACATGTAACTATTTAATCTTAATTCTTATGTTAATTGGGAAGTTTGACTAATAGTTAAACTTTCAGCCCCTTTGGCCTGATTTAGCCTTAAAGGAGTCGACTTAGGCCCAAAGAGGGAGAAAACGTGAGTTTTAAAATCTGAGAGTTGTATTACATAGTTTTATTTACAAATATTACTAATTAATCTTATTTTTAATCTTAATTGGGAAGTTTTACAGGAAGTCATACTTTCAGCCCTGATTAGTCAGATCTAGGCTTTATAAGGGCTGAGTAGGGCCTAAACAGTGATAAAACGTGTTTTTCAAGTGCCAAGAATAGAATTATATAACTAATTAGCATAATTTCAACTAATTAGCATAATTTCAAGTCTTAATGGGGGTTTGACCAAAAGTCAAAATTTAAGCCCCGAGTGGCTTGAATTAGGCCTTATAAGAGCCGAATAGGGCCCAAACAGTGAGAAAACGAGCTTTTTAAGAGTCAAGAGTAGAATTACATAGTTTCTATGAAAAATAATACTAATAAACTTTATTTCTTAGGTTAATTGGAAATTTTGAGTAATAATCAAATTTTCAGCCCTGTTTGGCATGAAATAGGCCTTATAAGAGCCGAATTGGGCCCAAATGGTGAGAAAATATGGTTTTCAAGAACTCGGCGTAGTACTACATAGATTATATGAACAAATAATACTAATAAATCTTATTTCTTATGTTATTTGTGAAGTTTGACACATAGTCAAACTTTTATCCCAGACTGCCCTGAACTAGGGCTTATAAGAGATGAATTAGGCCCAAAAAGGTAGAAAACGTGAGTTTCAAGAGTCAGAAATAGTATTACATAATTTTTATATACAATTAAAACTAATTAACCTTATTTCAAGTCTTTATTGAAAAGTTCGACCAAAAGTCAAACTTCAGCCTCAATTGGCCTGAATTAGGTGTTATAGAAGCAGAATACATAACGAGGAGAAAACGTGATTTTTTCAGCCAGCGCGGCTGGCGGTCGACCGCCAACGGTCATATTTATGACCGTTGGAAGCCCGCGGTCGACCGGTCGGTCGACCGTCAAAAAACAGAGAGCAAAGCTCTCTGGCCGGTCGACCGCCCGGTCGACCGGCCCAGGAACCTGGCCAACGTGCACAGGTCTATGCACGTCGGTCGAACCGACCCGGTCGATCGACTCTGGGTCCGGTCGACTGGCTGGTCGACTGCCAGAGCCTGGCAGAAGGCAATCTGGGTCAGAAAATTGGGTTTAAAAATATTCTAAAAATTCCCATAAATTACATAAAAATTCACAAAAATAGTTTTATCATTTTACATTGATATACAAATATGTGATAAAAATTTCAACACAAATATCAAACATTTTGAACCATTTTTGTGTTATGGAAAAATTACCGAAAACCAAAAACTGTACTTTTTCGAACTTTGATTTTTCAAATAAACTTTGTCCAAAACATATCCAAATACAAAAACATGATACTTAATCATTTTAAAGCATGTTGCATATGAACATAGGTCTAATATACATGAAACATATACATATCATTGTTTTTGTCTTTAAATACCAAAATATGTTTTGTTAAATTACCAAAACACTAAAAACTCATGAATAGGCATATCAAAATAAGTTTGTCTAATTAGTTGAAGCATGCATGTATATAGAACATATCTAATATACATTCAAACCATGTAAACTTGTTTTGATCTAACTATTCATGAAAATAAATATCGGTTAAACCAAAAACCGAAAAAACCAATATCCAAAACATGAAACGTGTGTGTATTGTGAACTTGAGCATATCACACTATCTAATCTTTACAAATGGATCTAAAACAAACTAAAATAGGATACCTAAGTCTTCTTGACGATCTCCATCTTCAAGTCGACTCGATCCAAAACTCCGTGATCTACCAAGCTAGACTCCAATGAGTGCTATGTAAGATCTTGATGCTCGGGCTCTGGAATCACCACGTGAAAACTTCCAAACCATCTTGTTGAAGCTAATCACCAACTAATATCTTGGTTAATGATCTGAAACTAAACATCACAAGATTATTAGTAAACATAACTACATGAGTTAATCATCATCAAAACTAGAGTGGAAGGCCTCTGGGCCAACAATCTCCCCCTTTTTGATGATGACAAAACTCATGGAGTTATATATGCATGGATTAAAGTTAAGCTTCAAAGAAGCTCCCCTTAACTCATGCATCACAATAAACATATAAATATGCAATGAAAATTAAACATGAAAATGCATAGACATGCATAAAACAATGAACCATGGTTTTGATACCAATTAAACGGTAAAACTCTATTAAAGCTCTTGATACCAAAATAAAAACATGTTCTTTACATAAAGCTCTTGATATCAACAAATAAACGAAAAATGCTCTTGATACCAATTAAACGACAAACTAATAAATAAAAACAAACTATGTTTCTAGATAAACAAAACATGCATATAAAAACATTCATATAAACTCAAATAATTCTCCCCCTTTTGTCAATCATCAACAAGGGGTTGAATAAAACAAAAAATCAAATATTATACCAATTAAAATATGTCAATGTAGAACATTTTGATACCAATTGAAAGGAAACATAAAAACATTTTAAGAATTGATACCAGTTGAAAGTAAATACAGGCATTGATACCAATTGTGAGAAAACAAATAAAATCTTGATACCAATTGAAAATATTCAAATAAACATCTTGATACCAATAGTAAAAATTTGTCATTTAGAACATATGATACCAAAATAAGTTAAATATTCATTTTTTTAATCATTTTCCATCATAAAGTAAGGGAGTGGAATATAAAACAAATGATAAACAAAATACAAATTGAAAGATGAAATACAAGATTTTCTCTCCCTTTATGAAATACCAACTAAAACGATGCATAAGCTTGTATTGAATACCACTTGAAAACTAAGCAATTGAAACATGATAGTCATTAAAAATCAAGCTTATCATAATCAAAATTTGTGCTTAAAGATATAGGGATATAGTAAGCACAAATAAAACATATATATGTATGAAAAGTTAGATACTAATCGAAATTGATATAATTTGAAGTGAAAGCATACATACATAAAAATATATATGAGTATATAAGAAATGTCAATATTGATACCAATTAAAAGAATCCAATGATACCAATTGAAACAACAATAATATCAAGTGTATATCTCATATTACCTACCACCCAATCATGCTCAAGTTTAAAAATGATTTTCAATAAAAGCATACAAGGCATGGACTCCCATCCAACCGCCCGTGGAAGGATAGGGTTTTCAAAAAAATAGGTTTGAAAATATAGTATGTTTGAAAACTCTATCATAACGAAGAATCCCGCAACTAGTTAAATGGAAAAACTTTTAAACTAGTACGAAATCCTTCAAGTAAGGAATAAAACAAAATTATTTTCCATGAAACACATGTAAATCACATGGCACTAAACACTCGAAATTAATAAGGCGCATATCATACTCATGAAAACAAAATCATGAGAAACCATTAAATAAAGTGAGTGCAAAAGTGTAATGTGAAACATGGCATCATGAAAATATACATTCAAGCTTAATATTCCTCAAAACATGAAAATCATCAAAACGATTTAATCTTCAAGGCATATGTATGTCTTATACAAACTAAAATATACATACATATCCAAATATAAACGAGTCCACAAATGTATATGCATGAAGGCACGTGGCTCAAAGGATGTATATGCATAATCAATAGTTTGGACAAGATGGACATATACATGAAGTTAAACATATATACATGAAAACATGGATAAAATAGGAATACAAGTCAAATGTATGAATCATCAAAACTAGACTATACTAGCACATGTAATGGGTACAAATAAGCGTTCAGAATTAAGCCTTATGCGAGACGAATAGGGCCCAAACGGTGAGAAAACATAGTTTTTAAGAGATAGGAGTAGTATTACATAGTTTCTGTAGGATCTAAAAATATGACAACACAAACACTAGAGGGGGTGAATAATGTTTTTAAAAATCTAGACAAGAACTAGGTCTTATTAGAGCCGAGTTGGTCTCAACAGTGAGAAAACATGCTTTTCAAGAGCCGGTAGTAGGAATAGATAGTTTCTAAGTACAATAACAACTAATTAACCTTATTTCAAGTCTTAATTAAGAAGTTTGATCAAAAGTCAAACTTTCAACCCCGAATGGCCTCAACTTGGACTTATAAGAGCCGAATAGGGTCAAAACGAGGAGAAAACAGGTTTTTCAAAAGCCGGGAGTAGAATTACATAGTTTCTATGTACAATTAAATCTAATTAATCTTATTTCAAGTCTTAATAGGGAAATTTGTTGAAAAGTCGAACCTTCAGCTTCGATTGGGCTGAACTAGGACTTATTAGAGCCGAATAGGGTCAAAACGGGATTTTCAAGATCCAGGAGTAAAATTACATAGCTTCTATGTACAATTATAGCAAATTCCTTATTTCTTGTCTTAATTGGAAAACTTACCAAAAATTCAACTTTCAGCCGCGATTGGCTTGAACTAGGCTTTATTAGAGCCGAATTAGGTCCAAACTGTTAGAAAATGTTGTTTTCAAGGGCCGGGCGTAGTATTACATAAATTCTATGAACAAATAATACTAATAAACCTTATTTTTTTGGTTAATTAGGAAGTTTGACCAGTAATCAAACTTTCAAGCGCTACTGCCCTGAACTAGGTCTTATTTGAACCGAATTGGGCCCAAAAAGTGAGAATACATAGGTTTCAAGAGTCGGGAGTAGTATTACATAGTTTCAATGTATAATTACAATTAATTAACTTTATTTCAAGTCTTAATTAGAAATTTGTTTAAAAGTCAAACTTTTAGCCCCAATTGGCCTGAACTAGGACTTATAAGAGCCAAGTAGGGCCATAATAAGGAGAAAACATGATTTTCAAGAGCCGGGAGTAGTATTACATAGTTTCTATGTACAAATACTACTTAATTAATCTTATTTATTGCCATATTTAGGAAGTTTGACCAAAAGTTAAAATTTTAGCCTGATTGACCTGAAATGGGCCTTATGAGAGTCGAATAGGGCCCAAACTATGAGAAGACGTGGTTTTCAAATACCGGGAGTAGAATTACATAGTTTTTTGTACACATGCTACTATTTAATCTTAATTCTTGTGTTAATTGGGATGTTTTTGACTAATAGTTAAACTTTCAGCCCCTTTGGCCTGATCTAGCCTTAAAGGAGTCGACTTGGGCCTAAAGTGGAAGAAAATGTGAGTTTCAAAATCTGAGAGTTATATTACATAGTTTTATTTACAAATATTACTAATTAACCTTATTTTTAATCTTAATTGGAAAGTTTTATAGGAAGTCATACTTTCAGCCCTGATTAGCCAGATCTAGGCCTTATAAGAGCTGAGTAGGGCCTAAACAGTGAGAAAACGTGTTTTTCAAGAGCCAAGAATAGAATTACATAGTTCTATGCACAATTTCAACTAATTAGCATAATTTTAAGTCTTAATGGGGGTTTGACTAAAAGTCAAAGTTTAAGCCCCGAGTGGCTTGAATTAGGCTTTATAAGAGCCGAATAGGGCCCAAACAGTAAGAAAACGAGCTTTTTAAGAGTCAAGAATAGAATTACATAGTTTCTATGAAAAATAATACTAATAAACCTTATTTCTGAGGTTAATTGGAAATTTTGTGTAATAGTCAAATTTTCAGCCCCGTTTGGCTTGAACTAGGCCTTATAAGAGCCGAATTGAGCCCAAACGGTGAGAAAATATGGTTTTCAAGAACTCGGTATTGTATTACATAGATTATATAAACAAATAATACTAATAAATCTTATTTCTTATGTTATTTGGGAAGTTTGACAAATAGTCAAACTTTTAGCCCTGACTGCCCTTAACTAGGGCTTATAAGAGCCGAATTAGGCCCAAAAAGGGAGAAAACGTGAGTTTCATGAGTCAGAAGTAGTATTACATAATTTCTATGTACAATTAAAACTAATTAATCTTATTTATAGTTTTAATTTGAAAGTTTGACCGAAGCCTAACTTTAGCCCCGGTTGGCCAAAACTAGGCATTATAAGAGCCGATAAGGCCAAACGGTGAGAAAACGTGGTTTTCAAGGGCCGGGAGTAGTATTATATAGTTTATATGCAAAATATTACTAATTAACCTTATTTTTTGTGTCAATTAGAATGTTTGACTAATAATCAAGCTTTCAGCCCCGATTGGGCTGAACAAGAACTAAGTAGAGCCAAATATGAAAAAATCGAGGAGAAAACGTGGTTTTCAAGAGTCAGGAGCAGTATTATATGGTTTATATATACAATTACTACAAATTAACCTTATTTCTAGTCTTAATTAGGAAGTTTGAATAAAACTTAAACTTTCAAGCCTGAATTAGGCCTTATGCGAGATGAATAGGGCCCAAACGGTGAGAAGACATAGTTTTTAAGAGATAAGAGTAGTATTATATAGTTTCTGTAGGATCTAAAAATATGACAACACAAACACTAGAGGGGGTGAATAATGTTTTTAAAAATCTAGACAAGAACTAGGTCTTATTAGAGCCGAGTTGGTCTCTAACAGTGAGAAAACGTGCTTTTCAAGAGCCGGTAGTAGGAATACATAGTTTCTGAGTACAATTATAACTAATTAACTTTATTTCAAGTCTTAATTACGAAGTTTGATCAAAAGTCAAAATTTCAACCCGAATGGCCTCAACTTGGACTTATAAGAGCCGAATAGGGTCAAAACGAGGAGAAAACAGGTTTTCAAAAGCGGGAGTTGAATTACATAGTTTCTATGTACAATTAAAACTAATTAATCTTATTTCAAGTCTTAATTGGGAAATTTGATGAAAAGTAGAACCTTTAGCCTCGATTGGGCTGAACTACGACTTATTAGAGCCGAATAAGGTCAAAATGGGGTTTTCAAGATCCAAGAGTAAAATTACATAGTTTCTATGTACAATTACAGCAAATTTCCTTATTTCTTGTCTTAATTGGGAAACTTATCAAAATCTAACTTTCAGCCTCGATTGGCTTGAATTAGGCTTTATAAGAGCCGAATTAGGCCCAAACTGTTAGAAAACGTTGTTTTCAAGGGCCGGGCGTAGTATTACATCGATTCTATGAACAAATAATACTAATAAATCTTATTTTTTTGGTTAATTCGGAAGGTTGACCAGTAATCAAACTTTCAGCCCTTACTGCCCTGAACTAGGCCTTATTTGAACCGAATTGGGCCCAAAAAGTGAGAATACATAGGTTTCAAGAGTCAGGAGTAGTATTACATAGTTTCGATGTATAATTACAACTAATTAACCTTATTCAAGTCTTAATTAGAAATTTGTCTAAAAGTCAAACTTTCAGCCCCAATTGGCCTGAACTAGGACTTATAAGAGCCAAGTAGGGCCATAGCAAGGAGAAAAATATGGTTTACAAGAGCTGAGAGTAGTATTACATAGTTTCTATGTACAACTACTACTTAATTAACCTTATTTCTTGCCATATCTAGGAAGTTTGACTAAAAGTCAAAATTTTAGCCCTTATTGACCTTAAATGGGCCTTATGAGAGTTGAATAGGGTCAAAACAAGGAGAAAACAGGTTTTTCAAAAGCCTGGAGTAGAATTACATAGTTTCTATGTACAATTAAAACTAATTAACCTTATTTCAAGTCTTAATTGGGAAATTAGATGAAAAGTCGAACCTTCAGCCATTGGGCTGAACTAGGACTTATTAGAGCCGAATAGGGTCAAAACGGGGTTTTCAAGATCCAGGAGTAAAATTACATAGCTTCTATATACAATTACAGCAAATTTTCTTATTTCTTGTCTTAATTAGGAAACTTACGAAAAATCCAACTTTCAGCCTCGATTGACATGAACTAGGCTTTATAAGAGCCGAATTAGGTCCAAACTGTTAGAAAACGTTGTTTTCAAGGGTCGGGCGTAGTATTACATATATTCTATGAACAAATAATAATAATAAACCTTATTTCTTTTGATTAATTAGGAAGGTTGACCAGTAATAAAATTTTCAGCCCCTACTGCCCTGAACTAGGCCTTATTTGAACCGAATTGGGCCCAAAAAGTGAGAATACATAGGTTTCAAGAGTCAGGAATAGTATTACATAGTTTCTATGTATAATTACAACTAATTAACCTTATTCAAGTTTTAATTAGAAATTTGTCTAAAAGTCAAACTTTCAGCCCCAATTGGCCTGAACTAGGACTTATAAGAGCCAAGTAGGGCCATAGCAAGGAGAAAATATGGTTTTCAAGAGCCGGGAGTAGTATTACATAGTTTCTATGTACAACTACTACTTAATTAACCTTATTTCTTGCCATATCTAGGAAGTTTGACCAAAAGTCAAAATTTTAACCCTGATTGACCTGAAATGGGCCTTATGAGAGTCGAATAGGGCCCAAACTATGAGAAGACGTGGTTTTCAAGTACCGGGAGTAGAATTACATAGTATTTTGTACACATGCTACTATTTAATCTTAAATCTTGTGTTAATTGGAAAGTTTGACTAATAGTTAAACTTTCAGCCCCTTTGGCCTGATTTAGCCTTAAAGGAGTCGACTTGGGCCCAAAGAGGGAGAAAATGTGAGTTTCAAAATCTGAGAGTTGTTTTACATAGTTTTATTTACAAATATTACTAATTAACCTTATTTTTAATCTTAATTGGGAAGTTTTACAGGAAGTCATACTTTCAGCCCTGATTAGGCAGATCTAGGCCTTATAAGAGCTGAGTAGGGCCTAAGCTGTGGTAAAACGTGTTTTTCAAGAGCCAAGATTAGAATTACATAGTTATGTGCACAATTTCAACTAATTAGTCAAGTCTTAATGGGGGTTTGACCAAAAGTCAAATTTTAAGCCCGAGTGGCTTTAATTAGGCCTTATAAGAGCCGAATAGGACCCAAACAGTGAGAAAACGAGCTTTTAAGAGTCAAGAGTAGAATTACATAGTTTCTATGAAAAATAATATTAATAAACCTTATTTCTTAGGTTAATTAGAATGTTTGAGTAATAGTCAAATTTTCAGCCCCGTTTGGCCTGAACTAGGCGTTATAAGAGGCGAATTGGGCCCAAACGGTGAGAAAATATGGTTTTCAAGAACTCGGCGTAGTATTACATAGATTATATGAACAAATAATACTAATAAGTCTTATTTCTTATGTTATTTGGGAAGTTTGATAAATAGTCAAACTTTTAGCCCAGACTGCCCTGAACTGGGGCTTATAAGAGCCGAATTAGGCCCAAAAAGGGAGAAAACGTGAGTTTCAAGAGTCAAAAGTAGTATTACATAATTTCTATGTACAATTAAAACTAATTAACCTTATTTCAAGTCTTAATTAGAAAGTTCGACCAAAAGTCAAACTTCAGCCTCAATTGGCTTAAATTAGGAGTTATAAAAGCAGAATACATAACGAGGAGAAAACGTGATTTTCAAGAACAAAGAGTAGTATTACATTACTTTTATGTACAAATACTAATAATTAACCTTATTTCTAGTTATATTTGGGAACTTTGACTGAAAACCAAACTTTCAGCCCGATTGGCCTGAACTAAGCCTTATTATGAGAGTCGAATAGGGCCAAACGGCGAGAAAACGTGATTTTGAAGTGCCGGGAGTAGAATTACGTAGTTTTTATATACAAATACTACTAATTAACCTTAATCATGTGGAGGTTTGACCAAAAGTCAAACTTTCAGCCCCGCTTGGCCAGAATAATGCCTTAAAAGAACCGAATTGAGCCCAAACAACATGAATACATGAATTTCAAGATCCGAGAGTAGTATTACAAGTTTTTATGTACAAATACTACTAATTAACCTTATTCTAGACTTAATTGGGAAGTTTGACCAGAAGATAAACTTTCAGTCCCGATTGGCCTGAACAAGGCCTTATACGAGCAAATAAGGCCAAATAGGGAGAAAATGTGCTTTTCAAGAGCTGAAAGTGGATACAAAGTTTCTATGTACAATTGCTTCTAGAAAATATTTTTCAAGAGCTGGGAGTAGAATTACATAGTTTCTAAGCATAATTAAAACTAATTAACCTTATATCAAGTCTTAATTAGGAAGCTTGATCAAAAGTTAAACTTTAAGCCCTGAGTGACCTGAATTAGGCCTTATAAGATCTGAATTGGGCCCAAATTTTGAGAAATATGCTTTTTAAGAGCCGAGAGCTTTACATTATTTATATGAACAAATAATATTAATAAACCTTATTTCTTATATTAATTGAGAAGTTTGACACATAGTAAAACTTTTAGCCCGTTTGGCCTGAGCTACACCTTATAAGCACTGAATTGGGCCCAATCGGTTAGAAAATATGCTTTTCAAGAGCCAGGAGTAGAATTACATTGTTTTTATATACAATTACAACTGATTAACCAAATTTCAAGACTTAATTGGGAAGTTTGACCAAAAGTCTAATTTTAGCCCTGATTAGCTTGAATTAGGTCTTATAAGAGCCGAATTGGGCCCCATCAGTGAGAAAATGTTATTTTCAAGTAACGAGAGTAGTATTACATAGATTCTATGAACAAATAATACTAATAAACCATATTTTTTAGCTTATTAGGAAGTTTGATCAATAGTCAAACTTTCATCCTCGTTTGGCCTAAATTAAGCCTTATAAGAGCCTAATTGGTCCCAAAAATGCATAAAACGTGAGTTTCAGGAGAAGGGAGTAGTATTAACATAGTTTCTATATACTTTACTAGTAAATAACCTTATTGAAGCCTTAATTGGGAAGTTTAACTAAAAGTCTAACTTTCAGCCCCGATTGGGCTAAACTAGGTTTTATAAGAGCCGAGTAGGGCCCAAACAGTGAGAAAAACTTTTTGTTTTCAAGAGCCGACAGTAGTATTACATAGTTTCTATATTTAATACTGCCAATTAACCTTATTTCTAGCTATATTTGGAAAGTTTCAGCAAAAGTCAAACTTTCAGTCACGATTAGCCTGATGTAGGCCTTAAGAGAGCCGACTAGGGCCTCAAACGATAAGAAAACGTGGTTTTCAAGTGTCGGGAGTAGAATTACATTATTTTTATGTATAAATACCACTAATTAACCTTAATTCTGTGTTAATTGGAAAGTCAAAATTTCATCCCTGTTTGGCCTGAATTAGGCCTTAAAAGAGCCGAATTGGGCCCAAATAGGGAGAAAACATGAGTTTCAAGAGCCTGGAGAAGTGTTATGTAGTTTTTATGTACAAATATGACTAACAACTTTAATCTAGTCTTATTGAGAAGTTTCACCAGATGTCAAACTTTCAGCTACGATTGGCCTAAACTAGGCCTTATAAGAGCCGAATAGGGCCCAAACAGTAAGAAAATGTGCTTTTCAGGAGCAGAGAGTCGAATTACATAGTTTTTATGTATAATCACTACTAATTAACCTTATTTATAGTCTAAATTGGGAAGTTTAAAAAAAAGTCTAACTTTCAGTCCTGATTGGCCTAAACTAAGCCTTATAAGAGCTTAATAAGGCCATTGGCCTAAACTAGGCCTTATAAGAGCTTAATAAGGCCCAAACGGTTAGAAAATGTTATTTTCAAAAGCTGAGAGTAGTATTACATAGTTTCTAGTTATATTTGGGAAGTTTTAGCAAAAATCAAACTTTCAGCCCTAATTGGCCTGATCTAGACCTTATAAGAGCGGAATATAGCCCAAACGGTGAGAAAAAGTGATTTTCAAGTACCGGGAGTAGAATTACAAGTCTTTCTGTACAAATACCACTAATTAACCTTAATTCTTGTGTTAATTGGAAAGTTTAACAATAGTAAAAAATTCAGCCCCGTTTGGCCTGATTTAGGTCTTAAAAGTGCCGAATTAGACCCAAATAGAGAGAAAACGAGAGTTTCAAGTGTCGGGAGTAGTATTACATAGTTTTTATGTACAAATACTATAATTAATATTATTTCTATTCTTAATTGAGAAATTTGACTAGAAGTCAAACTTTCAGCCCTGATTGGCCTGAACTAGACCTTTTAAGAGTCGATTAGACTAGAAGAGGGAGAAAACGTGCTTTCAAGAGCCCGGAGTAGAATTACATAGTTTGTATGTACAATTACAACTATTAACCTTATTTAAAGTCTTCATTGAATAGTTTGGCCAAATGTCAAAATTCCAACCCCGTTTTCTGAACTAGGCCCTTAAAAAGCCAAATTGGGCCCAAACAGAGAGGAAATTTGAGTTTCAAGAGTCGTGAGTTGTATTACATAGTTTTATATACAAATACTATTAATTAATCTTATTTCTATTCTTAATTAAGAAGTTTGACCAGAAGTCAAACTTTCAGCCCATATTGGCTTGAACAGGCCTTATAAGGGCCTAATTGGCCCAAACGGTGAGAAAAACATGCCTTTCAAGAGTTGGTAATAGGATTACATAGTTTTAATGTACAAATACAATTAATTAACATTATTCAAGTCTTAATTGAGAAGTTTGATCAAAAGTCAAACTTTCAGACCCGATGGGCCTTAATTATAAGAGCCTAATAAAGTCAAAACGGGGAGAGTTTACGGGTTTTTCAAAAGCCTGGACTAGAATTACATAGTTTCTATGTACAATTACAACTAATTAACCTTATTTCAAGTCTTAATTGGGAAGTTGACGAAAAGTTAAAGCTTCAGCCTTGATTGGCCTGAATTAGGACTTATAAGAGTCGAATCGGGTCAAAACGGGGAGAAAACAGGGTTTTTAAGAGCCGAGAGTAAAATTACATAATTTCTATGTACAATCACAACAAATTTACCTTATTTCAGGTCTTAATTAGGAAGTTTGACCAATAATCAAACTTTCAACCCCAATTGACTGAACTAGGCTTTATAAGAGCCTAATTGGGCCCAATCGGAAAAAAACATGGTTTTCAAGAGTCAGGCATAGTATTACATAGATTCCGTGAACAAATAATACTAATAAATCTTATTTCTTAGGTTAATTGTGAAGTTTAACCAATAGTCAAATTTTCAGCCCCGACTACCCTAAACTAGGTCTTATAAGAGCCAAATTTTGCCCAAAAGGGAGAAAATGTGAGTTTCAAAAGCTGAGAGTAATATTATATTGATTATGTGTACAATTATAACTAATTAACCTTATTTCAAGTCTTAATTAGAATATTTGACAAAAGTTAAATTTGCAGCCTTGATTGGCCTATGCCCTGAACAAGTCCTTATAAGAGTTGAATTGGGCCCAAATAAGAAGAAAACGTGGTTTCCAAGAGCTGGGAGTAGTATTGCATAGTTTTTATATACAATTAACATTATTTCTTGTGTTAATTAGGAACGCTGACCAATAGTCAATGTTTCAGCCCTCGATAGCCCTGAATTGGGCCTTATAAGAGCCGAAATTGGGCCCAAACGAGGAGATAACATGGTTTTTAAGATCCTAGAGTAGTATTACATAGTTTTATGTACAAATACAACTAATTAACCTTATTTCTTGTGTTAATTGGGAAGTTTGACCAATAATCAAATTGTCAGCCTCATTGGCATGAACTAGGCCACATAAGAGCCGAGTTGGACAAAAAAAGGACGAAAACGTGAGTTCCAAGAGACGAGAGTAGTATTACATAATTTTTATATATAATTACTACTAATTAGCCTTATTTCTAGTATTAATTGAGAAGTTTCACCAGAAGTCAAACTTTCAAGCCCGATTGGCCTGAGCGAGGCCTTATGAGAGCCAAATAAGGTCCAAATGGTTAGGAAACGTGATTTTCAAGGGCCGGGAGTAGTATTTCATAGTTTTTATATACAAATACTACTAATTAATCTTATTTCTTTTGTTAATTGGGAAGTCTGACCAATAATCAACTTTCAGGCCCGATTGGCTTAAATAAGGACTTCTAAAACCGAATAGGGCCAAAACGAAGAGAAAACAAAGTTTTTAAGAGCCGCAGTAGTATTACAAAGTTTCTATATACAATTACTAAAAGTTAATCTTATTTTCAGTCTTAATTTGGAAATTTAACTAAAACTCAAATTTTCAGGCCCGATTGGCCTAAACTGGGCCTTATGAGAGACAAATAGGGCCCAAACAGTGAGAAAATGTGGTTTCAAGAGCCGGGAGTAGTGTTACATAGTTTCTATGTATAAATACTACTATTTAACCTTAGATCTTGTGTTAATTGAATGTTATGACTAATAGTCATACTTTCAGCCCCGATTGACCTTCTAGGCCTTATATGAGCCGAATAGGGTAAAAATAAGGAGAAAATATGGTTTTCAATAGCAAAGAGTAGTATTACATAGTTTCTATATACAATTAGTACTCATTAACTTTACTTCGAGTCATAATTGTGAAGTTTAACCAAAAGTCAAACTTTCAGCCCCGATTAGTGTGAATTATGCTTTTATAATAGCAAAATATAGCCCTAACAGGGAGAAAATGTGATTTTCAAGAGCCACGAGTAAAATTACATAGTTTCTATGTACAATTACAACAAATTAACCTTATTTCAAATCTTAATTAGGAAGTTTGACCAAAAGTCAAATTTTTAGCCCCGATTAGCCTAAATTAGGACTTACAACAGCCGAATAGGGTCATAAAGGGGTGAAAACATAGGTTTTCATAGCTGGGAGTCGTGTTGCATAGTTTCTATAGACAAATACTATTTATTAACCTTATTTCTAGTCTTAATTGGAAAGTTTGACCAAAAGTTAAACTTTCAGCCCGATTGGCCGGAACTAGGCCTCATAAGAGCTAAATTGGGCTAAATAGGAAGAAAACCTGAGTCTCAAGAGCCAGGAGTTGTATTACATAGTTTTATAAATAATTACTACTAATTAATCTTATTTAGTTTTTTAATTAGGAAGTTTGACCAACAGTCAAACTATCAACCCCTATTGGCATTAACTAGGCCTCACAGAGCCGAATTGGGCCCAAATAGGGAGAAAACATGAGTTTCGAGAGACGGGAGTAGTAATACATAGTTTTTATGTAAAATTACTACTAATTAACCTTATTTCTAGTCTTAACTGAGAAATTTAACCAAAACCCAAACTTTCAGGCCCGATTGGCCGCCAGGCCTTATGGGAGCCCAATAGGGCCTAAACGGTTAGTAAACATGGTTTTCATGAGTCGGGAGTAGTATTACATAGTTTTTATGTACAAATACTAATAACTAACCTTATTTCTTGTGGTAAGTGGGAAGTTTGACTAATAATCAAACTTTCAACCCCGATGAGTCTGAACAAGGACTTGTGAGAGCCGAATAGGACAAAACGAGGAGAAAACGTGGCTTTCAAGATCCGGGAGCAGTATCACATAGTTTTCATGTACAATTACCATAAATTAACCTTATTTCAAGTTTAATTGGGAAGTTTAACAAAAAGTAAAACTTTCAACCACGATTGGCCTCAACTAGGACTTAAAAAAGCCGAATTAATGTCAAAACAGGGAGAAAACATGTTTTTCAAGAGTTAGAGTAGAATTACATAGTTTCTATGTACAATTAAACTAACTAACCATATTTTAAGTTTTAATAAGGAATTTTGACCAATAGTCAAACTTTCAGCCTCAATTAGCTTGAACTTGGTTTTATATAAGAGCCGAATAGGCCAAACAGGAAGAAAACATGGTTTTCAAGAACTGGGCATAGTATTACATAAATTCTATGAACAAATAATACTAATTAACCATATTTCTTTAATTAATTAAGAAGTTCCAAAATTCAAACCTTCAGCCCCGATTCGTCTGAATTAGGTCTTATAAGAGCCAAATAGGGCCCAAACAGTAAGAAAATGAGGTTTTCAAGAGCCGGGAGTAGAATTACAAAGTTTTTGTGTATGAATATTACTAATTAACTTTATTTCTTCTGTTAATTGGGAAGTTGAATACTAGTCAAACTATCAGCCCCGACCTTGAACTAGGCCTTATAAGAGCCAAATTGGGCCCAAATAGGGAGAAAACTTGAGCTTCAAGAGTCGAGAGTAGTATTACATAGTTTTTATGTACAATTATACTAATTAGCCTTATTTATAATCTTAATTGAGAAGTTTAACTAAAAGTCAAACTTTCAGCCCCAGCTGGCCGAACCAGGTCTTATAAGGCTGAATTGGGCCCAAAGGATGAGAAAATGTGATTTTTAAGAGCTAGTAGTAGAATAACATAGTTTCTATGTATAATTATAAATAATTAATCATATTTAAAGTTTTAGTTTGGAAGTATAACCAAGATTCAAACGCCCAGCCCTGATTGGCTTGAACTAGGCCTATTACTTGCCGAATTGTGCCCAAATAGGGTGAAAATACGAGTTTCAAGAGCCGAGAGTAGTATTACATAGTTTCTATGTACAAGAACTACTAATTTACCTTATTTCTAGTAATATTTAGAAAGTTTAACTAAAAATCAAAGTTTCAACTCCGATTGGCTTGAACCAGGCCTATTAACAGCCGCATTAGGCCTAAACAGTGAGAAACATGATTTTCAAGAGACGAGAGTATTAATTACATAGTTTTTATGAATAAGTAATACTAATTAACCTTATTTCTTAGGTTAATTGGGAAGTTTGACTAATACACAAACTTTCAGCCCTAATGGCCAAATTTGGCCTAATAAGAGCCGAATTGGGCCCAGACAGGGTGAAAATGTGAGTTTCAAGAGCCGAGAGTAGTATTACATAGTTTCTAAATACAATACTACTAATTAATCTTATTTATAGTCTTAATTAGAAAATTTGGCGAAAAGTCCAACTTCAGCCCCGATAAGCCTAAACTAGGTCTTATAAGAGCGATAGGGCCCAAATGGTGAGAAAATGTGATTTTCAAGAGCTGGGAGCAGCATTTTATAGTTTCTATGTATAAATACCACTAGTTAACCTTATTTTTTGAGTTAATTGTGAAGTTTGACTAATAGTCATAGCTTCAGTCATGATTGGTCCGAACTAGGCTTATATAGAACATGATTTTCAAAAGCCGAGAGTAGTATTACATAGTTTTCATGTACCTTTATTACTAATTAACCTAATTTCTTGTGTTATTTGGGAAGTTCGATAATAGACAAATGGGGAAGTTCGACAGTAGAGCCGAATTGGCCCAAACGATGGGAAAACGTGATTTTCAAAAGCTGAGAGTAGTATTATATAGCTTTTATGTACAAATATTACCAATCAAACTTTCAGTCCCCATTGGCCTGAACCACGACTTATAAGAGCTGAAAAGAGTCAAAATGGGGTGAAAATGGGATTTTCAAGAGCCGGGAGTAGAATTATAATGTTTCTATATACAATTACAACTAATTAACATTATTTCTAATCTTAGTTGGTAAGTTTATCAAAAGTCAAACTTTTCACTCCGATTGGCTCAATTATGCCTTATAATAGCCGAATTAGGCCCAAACGGTGAGAAAACATGGTTTTCAAGAGCCGACAGTAGTATTACATAGTTTCTATGAACAAATAATACTAGTTAACCTTATTTTGTGTTAATGGAAAGTCTGACCATAAATCAAACTTTCAGCCTCGATTGGCCTGAACTAGGCTTTATAAGAGCCGAATAGGGCCCAAACGGTGGGGAAAATATTGGTTTCAAGAGCCGAGAGTAGTATTACATAGTTTATATATAAATATTACTAATTAACCTAATTTATTGTGTTAATTGGGAGAGTTAGCAATAGTCAAACTTTCAGCCACGGTCGCCCAGAACTAGGCCTTATAAGATCCGAATTAGGCCCAAACAGGGTGAAAACGTGAGTTTCAAGAGCTGGGAGTAGTATTACATAGTTTCTGTGTACAATTGTACTAATTAATCTTATTTGCAAACTAGGTAGGATGTTTGATAAAAAGTCAAACTTTCAGCCCCGATTGGCTTGAATTAGGCCTTTATAAGAGCCGAATTGGGCCGCAACGGTGAGAAAACAAGGTTTTCAAGAGTCGGGAGTAGTATCACATAGTTTCTATAAGCAAATAGTACTAATAAACCTTATTTCTTAGGTTAATTGCGAAGTTTGACGAATAGTCAAACTTTCAACCCCGATTGTACTAAAGTAGGCCTTATAAAAGCCAAATTGGGCCCAAATAGGGAGAAAACGTGAGTTTCAAGAGCCGAGAGTAGTATTATATAGTTTCTATGTACAATTATAAATAATTAATCTTATTTTAAGACTTAATTGAGAAGTTTAACGAAAAGTCAAACTTTCAGCCCAATTGATCTGAATTAGGACTTATAAGAGCGAATATGGCCACAACGAGGAGAAAACGTGACTTTCAAGAGCCGAGAGTAATATTACATAGTTTCTATGTACAAGTACTACTAATTAATCATATTTCTAGTGATATTTGAGAAGTTTGACCAAAAGTCAAACTTTCAACCCCAACTGGCCTGCATTATGCCTTAAAAGAGCCGAATTCGGCCCAAAACAAAGAGAACATGCCATTCAAGAGCTGCGATTAGAATTATAAAGTTTCAATGTACAATTACACAACTAATCAACCTTATTTAAAGTCATGTTGAGAAGTTTGACCATAAGTCAAACTTTCAGCCCTGATTGGCCTGAATTAGGGCTCATAAGTGTCGAATTGGCTCAAACCGGGGAGAAAATAGGGTTTTCAAGAGCCTGGAGAAGAACTACATAGTTTTATTATAATTACAACTAATTAACCTTATTTCTATTTTTAGTTGGAAGTTTGACCAAATTTAAACTTTCAACCCCGATTGGCTTGAACTGGGCCTTATAAGAGCCAAATTGGGCCAAACTTTAGCAAATATGGTCTTCAGAGTTGGTGTAGTATTACATTGTTTCTATAAATAAATAATACTAATTTACTTTATTTCTTAGGTTAATTAGGAAGTTTGACCAATCCAAAAACTTTCAGCACCGATTGACCTGAAGTAGGCCTTATAAGATTGAATTGGGCCCAAACAGGGAGAAACGTGAGTTTCAAGAGCTGGGAGTAGTATACATAGTTTCTATGTACAATTACTACTAATTAATCTTATTTATAGTTTTAATTTGAAAGTTTGACCGAAGCCTAACTTTAGCCCTGGTTGGCCAAACTAGGCCTTATAAGAGCCGAATAGGGCCAAACGGTGAGAAAACATGTTTTCAAGGGACGGGAGTAGTAATATAGTTTATATGTAAAATATTACTAATTAACCTTATTTTTTGAGTCAATTAGAATGTTTGACTAATAATCAAGCTTTCAGCCCTGTTGATCGAGTTTCCTGCACACGAAAAAAAATATTAGATTTAAGAATTAAAGGTGTGCGAGGTTCTCAATACTAATCCGCTGTAGCAAGGCTATGCGGGTCGTGATCCTCAGGGAGGGACTAGGGATGGAAGCGTTTGTAAGTTATCCCTAAAAATTTATCTTTTTTAATTATTTTGTTAGTCACAACGATATTTACAATGAAAAGTGGTATTTACAATGAGTTGTGGGAAAGAATATGGAAAGATGTGGATGGTGATCTAAACTAGAGAAGGAAAGAAAGAAAAACTTATAACACGTACAAACTCTTCAGCCTGCTTACCTTTGATCCGTGCGATGATTTACCTTTTCTTGGAAGACTTGCAAGTATGGCGTATAGGATGTTCATCGCCATAAGCCATCAAGGATCTTCTTTAGCTAGGCAGTCTCAATGCAATTGGGTCATGTTCACAAGGCATTAGAGAAAAACAATGGAAGAAAACAGGAACAGAGAAATACAAGAATAAAACACGAAGAAATAAAACAAGAATAAAAAAAGACAAACCTCAAGCAGATTTCATTAACAATAGAAGAAGAGTTGGCTTACACCGCTGTCACCTCAGTACAAGCATGGACTCCTTCCTCCATGAAAGCTTCCTCCACTCTCAGTTACAGATTTTACAAAAGAAAAACGAACATAAAATCTAACCTAGAAGAAGAAAAACCTAAACCCTAGCTTTTGGCCCTTTGCTGGACGCTGGACGACTCTGTACGTTGCACTGCAGGGGGTATTTATAGCTTCAGAAGGGAGAAGAGTCCTGGATAAAGTCGCCCACGAAATCTGGTTGTCTGTCTTCAACCAAAATGCCGCAAAAACCTGGTCTTGCCGCAATTTTACGGCAATACTGGCTCTGCTGGCCACGCGCTTTGGCGCGTGGCTCTCCTGATCCGTTCATCTGGGCGTTTGCTTCTGGAAGTGTGATCCTGGCTCTTCATCTTGGGATTTCGAGATACTTAGAAATCAAGTTTACCTAGATCTTGAATTTCCCAATCTCTTTAAACGAATTTCCTTATCTCTGCATCTTATCTTTGTCTTTCATCCTCATCTGCAAGTGTTTAGGATTGGCTCAGGAGTCGGGCTAGGTTCAAGAATTGAGTCCAAGTTAAGAAATTGAAACTCAAGTCCACAATCTTCTTCCCACAATGGAATGTGACCTAATATGGGTGATATCTCTTTACTTCCATATTAAGGAATTCTAGCTCATCGCCATACAATTCTTCAAAACTAAGGTCAAAATCTTCCGTCAAAATTGTACAATCAGTTTCAGAAGTAAAGAGATTGTGAGAATTTAGGTCGCATATCTCATTGGTTCAATGTAATAAAAAGAACTTGCCAATTATCCATAGGATTTTCAAATTGTAAAATGGTCAAGTTCAATATGATCATCTAAAATGGGTGATTCAATTTCATGATGAATTGGAATAGGATCCAATGTTGACTCGGGAAAAGTGAAATCAGGTGGAGACACTGGAGTCATTATTGATCAGGAATATAAAACTGAATCAACAAATTGGCGCCGTTGCCGGGGAGGGACGGTAAGTTATTCTCTAATAAAAAAATATTTTTTATTAACTAATTCTTTTATTCTTTTCTGTTTGCAGGTTTGGAGAACAGGAAACAGAAACATAGCAGCAGCAGTGGAAATATAGCTATCCTGTGCCTCTGCCCTCGAAGGGCAGAGCACATGAAGCTACTATTGCCGCAGATCTGCGGCCCAGAGCCGCAATTCTGCGGCAACAGTAGAGAACTACTGATCCCAATTTCTGCAGGTTGCTGAAAAGTTCAAATACTGTTTACTGCTCTATTGATTTTGTTCTGTGATAACCCTGCTTACTGCTAATTAATTCAACAGTAAAAAAGTTTGTTGTTAATGATAAAATTGATTAGACGTTTGCATATTAGGCACGTGTCTTTTCAATTATTTATTTTACTGTTGAAGAGTGCTGGCGACAGGTACGTTTGCATAGCAATAGATTAGGAAACACTCTGGTTGTTTACTTTTTCTTGAGTGATTACTTTTCTACAGCTTTACAGTACACTAATTCATCTTAAGGGCATAACCATAAATAAGATAAGGTGGG